>QEPC01006907.1:2767663-2805054 GCA_003113815.1 Sphenodon punctatus | reverse complement strand
GCGTGGAGGGGGCGGGGCCGTGCGGCCGCATGTTGCGCTGGGCTGCGCGGCCCCTCCCCCTCCCAGATTCCCCGCCGGGATCCCCCTGGCATGTCTGATATGGCGTGACGGGGTGACCCCGGCAGGGAATGAATGGGTTGTTTTTGGTACGGGGCCAAGCGGCCCCGTAACGTCTGAAAACACCCAATGTCCTAAATCCCCAAATGTGTAGAGCCACGAATTACCATATTTTTTCATGTTTCTTTCCACCAGGGGATGGAAAACAATGACAGTAGATTCCACAACCCAATTATACGCTGAGTGAAACAATATTTTCTTTTATTTGTTTTAAACTTGTCACCCATGAGTTTCATGGAGTGTCCCCTAGTTCTAGTACTAGCTGAGAGGGTAAATAACTGCTCCTTGTTTATTAGTTCCACAATCATATCTCCTCTCAGTTGTCTCTTCTTCAAACTGAGGAGCCCCAACCTACCAAGCCTCTCCTCATACAGGAGCCCTTCCATGCCCTTGATCATTTTTTTTGCCCTTCTCTGTACCTTTTCTAGTTTAGCTATGTCTTTTTTGAGATGGGATGACCAGAACTGTACACAATATTCCAGGTGCGGTCGCACGATTGATTTGTATAGATACATTATGACTTCCTCAGTTTTATTCTCTATCCCCTTCTGAATAATTCCTAACATTCTGTTTGCTTTTTCGACTGCTGCTGTGCACTGCACTGTGGATTTCATTGTATTTTCCATAACCACCCCCAGATCCTTTTCCTGAGTGGTAACTCCTAGCTTAGTACCCAGAATTGTGTTCGCATCGTTTGGAGAATTTTTCCCTACGTGCATGACTTTGCACTTGTCCACATTAAATCTTATTTGCCATTTAGATGCCCAGACATCCAGTGTTGTAAGATCCCATTGCAGTTCCTCACAGTCTGCTCATGTTTTAACTACCTTGAATAAATTGGTGTCATCTGCAAATTTGATCACTTCACTCTTAACACCCTTTTCTAAATCATTAATGACCCTCAACAGTGGGGGCAGTGCTATTCACTTCCCCACTTCCTATGGCTCCTGCCAGGTCTTACAGAAGGAGGGGGGGCAAGGGGGCGCTGTGTCATGTATGCTGCTGCAGCTCTGGCACTGTCACTTGTGTCGGGCCCCTTTCTGATCCCCACCCACTTCCTGGCCCTGGAAGACTATCAGGAAATGGTTTGGTGCAAAGGAGACAGTAGTCAATGTGGTCGTAAAGAGGAAACGTCTGCTATTTGGACATATGTAAGAACTGTTGAGCTATGGAATGGGTTGTCAAGAGTGATAATAGAATCTCCTTTAATAAACTGTCTGGATAAGCATCTATCTGTGATGTTGTAGGTAGAAGGTTTCCTGCCTTGGATCAGGGGGTTCCCTTGAGGTCCCTTCCAACCATACAATTCTATATCTGCTAGATAGAGGAGAATCATTTGCTAAGAACTGTGCTCTTTGGCTTGGTGGAGGAAGAGACAGGAAGTGGATAGCTGATATAATAGAGTGGGGTAGAAGGGACTTACTTAAGCTGTGTGTTGAAGCACAGGACAGAGCAAAATGGGAATTGTAACACACATGACTGGCCCTATGCTTGCAGGACTATGAGGCAAAGGAAGAACAAGACTTTATCTTATTCATTTATCAGTACAAATATTATAACTCAAGAGACTGCTTGTTATTAATTAATTAATTAATTAATTAATTAATTTTATTAAAATGTTTATCCCACCCTTCCTAGATGGCTCAGGGCAGCTAGATCTCACAAACTTCCAATTGACTGACCTGTGAGACCTTGCAACTCTTTGCTGGTCAGCACTGGTTTAACCAAGATAACATACAATATAACATGTGAATTGGTATTTGGTTGGGTGATCTTAAACAGGAACTTGTGTGAGACTGTAGTAAATCGAATGTACCGAGGCTTGGATGACTTTGGGCGGGCGTTGTGGGAAGGGGAAAATACCTGTTTGCCATGGCTGCAACAGCACTGTGTATATAAGCTTGTGAGAAATGCAAAGTAAACTTTTCATGCTAAGGAGAGCTGGCTTTCATTAACTCCGTTAAAGGTAGGTAATGTGCAGTCTGCTAAATTCACGAGTGAATTTTGTTGCTCCAGTGCATTAATGTTGGCATATATTATTGTGCCTGGGTACCTCTTTGGAAATCTATAAACATGATGTTATCCCCTAATTTATGAGTGTAGATGGCATATGGATATTAGTACCTTTATGAACTCAAGGGATATGCCATATTTCTTATCATCATTACCAGACATGCAGCCCCTGAAAGACAGGACTTCCTGGAATGGGACTGCAGTGCCAGAGCAGAAAATCCATTTCCTTCAGTGCTATAAAGCCATCCTCAGAAACCAAACCATCTGGAGGTGATTTTTCTATGAGATAACACAAGCAAGGAGTAGATCAATGCATATTACCAGGTTCCCCTTCAGGTAGAGGTGTGTTAAGCACTGAATAACATAACTCACACATCTTTCGTTTACTGCATAGTTTCCAACTGCACATGTATTGCTAAGTGGGATGTTGGACTGGAAAACTTCCCATAGTTTAACAAATCCCAAGAGAAGCATCTGTCTTTTTCTGTCTCTCTCTCTCATTCAACTCATTAGAGCTGCAGCACAGCTAGCATTGATAACATAATCCTATGAATGTCAATTGGTTGTGATTCACCCAGGAGCATGTTTCCAGCTGACTGTGGGTTTTTTCAGACGTGACGACTCCTGCTACTGCCACAAACTTCTCCGGGCAGTGGTGGGAGCCATCGCTCCGGTCGGGACTTGGTCCAGCAGCCGAACAAACATTAAGGCAGCCAGGCTGGGGTTGGGGAGATGCAGAGATGTGCATCTGCTTGCCCCCGGCCTGTGCTGGGTGGAGCGGCCCCACACCCCCAGATGATGGGTGGCTGTGGTGGCTAATGATGGGCTCCTGCCGCTACTCTGGAGGAGTAAGTACAGTGGGCTATCTGATGTGATAGCCTGCTTTACTTTACTTCAGGTCCGGCAGCTGACTCCTAACCATGATGGAGCTCAGTCCGGGCTGTGACTTGGGGATTTCTATGAGTCACAGCCCAGGCTAGCTCCACCATGGTCGGGAGCATTGTAAGACTGTGCTAACATCTGGTGGGTGCATTTAGGTGTGATGGTGGCACCTGGGTTAATCTGCGCTAAAGCGGATTAAACCATGCCACCATCATGCCTGAAAACATTCTGTGATTACTACACTGTTTGGTGCTCTCCTTTACATCATAATATCCATATGCCACGGAAAGATGAAACATGTGGCCTGTCCTTGTTGTAGGGTAATTTTGGCGGATCTGGTTCCAGCTGGGTATGCCGTGCAGCATCAGCCCCGCATGCGCGGCCGGGGAGGTGGTGTAGCTATTGTTTTCAGGGAAGACTGGCCTGTTAGGAGGTATCCAGTGCGGGAGATTATGGGTGTACAGGCTCTGCACGTGGTGTTCGATTTGGCTGGGGACAAGCTAGGGGTGCTGCTGGTGTACCGGGCCCCTTCCTGCCCGGCGGCATCCCTTGCCGCTCTAGCGGAGCTGGCCTCGGAGGTGGTGTTGGGCTCCCCCAGGACTTTGGTTCTGGGGGACTTCAACGTCCACGCCGATGCCGGCCTTGTTGGGGCGGAGCGGGAGTTCATGGCCGCCATGGCAACTATGAACTTGTCCCAGGAGGTGATCTGCCCGACCCACGTGGGGGGACATATCCTCGACCTGATCTTCGGCTCTGGCCTTGAGGCGGGGGGTCCGGTTGTGGGGGAGGTGACAGCGGTGCCCTTGTCGTGGACGGACCATTACCTCCTTCAGGCCGGTCTTTTAGCGCGCCCCCTCCAGAAGGGGAAGGGACCAGTTAGGATGGTCCGCCCTCGGAGGCTGATGGAACCCCAGCGGTTCCAGGAGGTCCTGAGGGAGCTTACCCTGGATGTGGACGGTCACTCTGTGGATGAGCTGGTCCGGCATTGGAACATCTTGCTGGAGGAGGCCATTGACAGGGTGGCTCCGAGGCGCCTTCTGCCTCGGTCTCGTCACCGCAGGACCCCTTGGTTTACTGAGGGGCTGCGGTGTATGAAGCGTGTGGGCAGGAGGCTAGAGCGACGCTGGCGTCGGACTCGGTCTGTCTCCGATCGTCTTCTCCATAGGGCCCATTTGCGGTCCTATGTGGAGGCTGTGAGGACGGCGAGGAAGGAATTCCTCGCCGTCCTCATAGCGTCTGCGAAGTCGCGTCCAGCGGAGCTGTTTCGGGTGGTGCGGGGGCTGGTTAGTCCGGCCTCCCTCCGCCTGGATGGGGACTTGTCCCGGGCCCGCTGTGAGGAGTTTGTCATCTACTTCGCAGACAAGATCGCTCGGATTCAGGCCGATTTCGACGCTGGGTTGATAGCAGTAGGGGAAGAGCGCGGGGGGGCGGAGGGTCCGTCTGGTCCATCTTTATGGGGTGAGTTTCAGGAAGTGACGCCAGCCGATGTGGTGGATGTCCTGGGGTCTGTGAGGGCCACGTGTTGTCAACTAGATCCATGCCCGTCCTGGTTAATAAAAGCTTCCGGGGAGACGTTGGGGACGGTGCTGGCGAGGGTGGTGAATGCGTCCCTTCGGCAGGGGAGGTTGTCGCCTTGCTTAAAAGAGGCTGTGGTGCGCCCCCTGCTGAAAAAACCATCGTTGGACGTAGACGCGCTCGCCAGCTACCGACCTGTCTCTAACCTTCCCTTTTTAGGGAAGGTTATTGAGCGGGCAGTGGCGCTCCAGCTCCAGGGTCATCTAGATAATATCGGGCTCCTTGACCCTTTTCAATCTGGGTTCCGCCCCGGCTATGGCACCGAGACGGCGTTGGTGGCCTTGGTGGACGACCTCCGCCGGGAGATGGATGCGGGATGTTCGACATTTCTCATCCTGCTCGATCTCTCGGCCGCTTTTGACACCGTGGACCATGGGCTGCTGTTGAGACGACTGCGTGACCGGGGGGGTCTGGACGGGACTGTTCTTGAATGGTTCCGTTCATTCCTCTCGGGGAGGAGCCAGCGGGTGGTGTTGGGGGAGGAAACATCGAGCCCCCGCGCCTTACCGTGTGGCGTTCCGCAGGGATCGATCTTGTCTCCATTATTATTTAACATCTATATGCAGCCCTTGGGGGAGGTCGTGAGAGGGTTCGGGGTGCGATGTCACCAGTATGCTGATGATACTCAGCTGTACCTCTCGTTTTCTACTGACCCAGACCCTGCTGTCTCGGTGCTATCCCAATGTTTGGAGGCCGTGGCGGATTGGATGCGGCGGAGCAGACTGAAGCTCAACCCAGATAAGACGGAGGTGATGGTGGTGGGGAGGGCGAAGGGGGTGGTGGCCCCCCTGGTTGGGGGGGTTTGCCCCCCTGTAGCTCAGCAGGTCCGGAGTCTGGGGGTCATATTGGACGCAGACCTGCGGCTGGAGCGGCAGGTGGAGGCAGTCGCTAAGGCTGCCTTCCGCCAGCTTTATCTGGTACGTAGGCTGCGTCCGTATGTCTCTGGCCCGGACCTGGCCTCCCTCATCCATGCCTTCGTCACCTCGAGGCTCGACTACTGCAACGCGCTCTACGTGGGGCTTCCCTTGTTCTTGGCCCGGAGGCTGCAGCTGGTGCAGAATGCGGCGGCTCGTCTTCTTACGGGGACGGGTCGCCGGGAGCACATTACACCGGTGCTCCGAGCTCTGCACTGGCTGCCGATAGTGTGCCGGGCCAAGTTCAAGGTCCTAGTGATGATCTATAAAGCCCTATACGGTCTTGGCCCCTCATACCTTAGGGACCGCCTCGCCCTTCGCGCCCCGGAGCGGCTCCTGCGGTCTGCCGGGGGTGCCCTCCTGGAGGTCCCCCGTGTCAAACGGGGGGCCACGATGGAGCGAGCATTCTCGGTGGTAGGACCGCGGCTGTGGAACTCCCTTCCGGAGGAAGCTCGCCTGGCCCCAAGCCTTTTAACATTTCGGCGGAACTGTAAGACCTGGCTGTTTGCCCAGGCCTTTGGGAGGGAGGGTGGGGAGGGATGATTTTAGTCCCCCACCCATTTATTTATTATTTTTTCTATCCCTGTTTTATATGTTTTATATGGTATATTTTATATTTTAAAATGAATTTTAAATGTTTTAAAATTGATTGTTGGAAGCCTCCCCGAGCTGCGTTGCAGGAGGGGGGCGGGGTATAAATTTGCTAAATAAATAAATAAATAAATAAATACTTTTCTATCCAGGTTTATCAGAGATGGGCTGATGTCATGTCCCATCATGACATTCTGGACTATTAAACTTTATACTAAAATGATGGCTGTAGCTGTTGTTGGCTCTAACAATCTTGTTTAGTCTTTGAACTTTGAGATCATCCAGACATATATCTACTATGGGGTCAAAATGTAAACAAACTAATTGATACTTCCTTCTTCTCTGAAATTGCCTAGATTTTTTTTTTCTCAGAATGACTCAGTCTCCAACTATGAGCTGCATCTGTTACATGCTTGCAGAGTGTATGTTTTAAGACAGATATCTCCAAATTCCTCCTAAAGCAATAGAGCTCTTGAAACTGTTTGGGATTTCAGTGCTACTGAACCCAGAAAATTGCCAGATTATTTAGAAATTTTGCACTTAACTTAAAGCTTAAAGAATCATTAACGTGATAAGTGTTACTTATATGGCATAATGGGTTGTTTTTGCAGAATTGCTATTCTCTGGAGCAGGTTTGCTGACTGAGGATACAATCCTCCTCCCGTTGAAGTCCATCACAAAATTTTTATTGTCTTTAATGGCAGAGACTTTATTGACTTTATTGGTTAGCAGGAGTCTGAGTACCCAATAAAATGCTGAAAACCTGTGCTGAGCCCACCCTCCCTTTCAGCTCTTTCCCATCCCATCTTGAAAGTACTCCCCCTCCCATCTTTCCAGATCTTTTAGTCTTTGAACTTTGAGTTCATCCAGACATAGATCTACTATGGCATCAAAATGTAAACAAGCAGTACAGGCTATTTAATACTTCCTTCTTCTCTGAAATTGCCTAGAATTTTTCCCCAGGATGATTCAATCTCCAATTGCGAGCTGCAGCTGTTACATGTCATTTACATGAGCAATCTTTCCAGATGGGTGGGGGAGGGGAGGGGAAGAGAGCTAAATGGAAGAGGAGGGCTCAGCACAGCTTTTCAGCATTCTATTGGGTGCTCAGATGCCTGCTAACCAATAGAATGTTAAGATATCAGCTGAGCCTGCTCCCTTCTTCCTGCTCTCCCCCATTCCTGAACATTTGCGATTGGGAAGTTTTCCTCACATAGATAACTGCCAGCCCCAGACAAGTTAAGAAAGCTGGACAGGGAACAGTGTGGCTTCCTCATCCCCCCACCCCCTATCGGCACCAGACAGTTTGTTTCTTGAGATTTTTCATGTTTCTTGGTGAGAATCCAGTCAATTCTAATCCTGTTCTCATTTGCAAGAATGAGACAAAAATTGTGATTCTCATGAGCATCTGAGAATTGAGTTTCAGCCCAAGGCCACATTATACAGACCAACAGTGTCGCCTGGCCATGGTCCGCTTGTGCGTTGCCCTCCCGCCCTCCAAAAGCCACGAGTTGTTCTAGCAATGCTCTACTTGACTGTCCACAACTCCATGGTGCTGAACGCAGCAACAGATGAATGGGTATGGAGGTGCTCTGTGGGTCCCCATAACGAATGGGCAGTAACGCTGCCTTTGGCCATTGCCCTGGGTTTGACTAGCCTCCTCTGCATGGTGTGCTTCTGGATCTTGTGGAGCATGCTGTGCTGGGCTGCCCCAAAGCAGCTCCAACCTGCTCCATTTTGCACTTCTGGTGGGCACCCTTCACACAGACCAGTAAACCCAAGGTGACAGAGGCATCTGTGCGCAAGTCTGGAGCTTGTCTGTCTGTCTGTCTGTTTAAACCTGGTGAGCTCAATCCCAAAGCCCGCATAAACCGTGTAGAAGCTGCGTGCATGTGCGGTTTCCACACAGCACAACGGGCCAGCTATGGGGATGTGTGTGGCTTATGCAGGCTTTGGGATTGAGCCCAATGTCTGTAGGAAAGCCTGAAAAAGAATCTTGAGATCTTGACTTCCAGTCCTTTTACTTAACAACAAGCCTATTTCTTCTTCCTTTTAGAGTAGCTCATGGTAATACTGCCATTTTGCTTTGTGGATGAAGAGTTAATCATGCAAGAGAATTTCCCCTCTGTTGTCTGCATTTTGCGAGATTTAATTTCTCTCCAAATGGAAGCTAGTTTTAGGCTGCATTCATAGCAGTCTTTTCTCTGGACTCTTTAACTATCTGTGTACAGGGCCAGCCTTAGGATTTGTAGGGCCATGCAAGAGTACTGTTGCACTTTATCATCCTTTATCAGCCTTCACACGTGGTGTCAAATCTCCCTCCTCTGCATTAAATCCTGCCATGGGTTATCCCCTAAGAGCTGTTAACCATCCTGTCATTCCCAGCAGCTCTTATCTCCTCTTGAGTTGGGTGGCATTCGTTACATGGTGGAGACAGAGTTAAACATTGAAAAAGCAGCAGCAGCACCAGCCTGGGAGCTGAACCAGTGCACTTTGATGTTTGTGCACTGGCAATGAGGTGGGAGTGTGTGTGATGGCCACACAGAATGTCCCCCCCCCCCCCAAATGTCTCTTATGACAGTGGAGGAATAAGAAAGGGAAATAAAAGTGAATTGTCCTTCACACATTATCAGCAATGGGAGGGAGGGGATTACCTCAATTGTTAAACCTTGGTTTGCAGCTTGGCAGTTGCGGGTGATTTAGGACTTGCTTGTGCAGGATCTTGCGAACTATGTCATTTACATGAGCAATAAAAATGAAGGGGAAGCAATTTGTGTTGTGTGTTATGTCTCGCATGGATGCAGCCTCAGGCCACATTCAATGAGCCTTTTCTCCCAGCTCTTTAATTACCTGCATGGGAAAGCTGTTGCACTTTATCAGCCTTAATCACCCTTCAAACGTGCTACTGAATCTCCCTCCCCTGCATTGAATCTTGCCACGCATTGCCCCTACAAGCTGAAAACAATCACATGATTTTCAGTGGGTGGTTTTCATTGTAAGGAGGACAGTGTTTGGAAGGTATTTCCTTTTCATTGAGTGAAAGCTACAATGGGAGCTGAGAGAGGTGCTTTCCATGTCTCCTGGTGACCTGGTACATTATCAACAGTGTGCAAGAGGGATTTAAGATCCTTCGCGCAATGGGTGCAGTCCTACGAAGTGCGTGGATGGTAAGTATGTGCATGCAACATTGCACAGCATTGTGCAGCAATGGTGTGCATGTAAAAAGCGCACACCGATTCCATAGGGCTCACAATTGTATGCTCCAATGCGTACGCGCCCTTTACATGTGCACCATTGCTGATGACACCCAATTATATCTCTCTTTTTCATCAGACTCAGGTCCGTCAGTCTCGGTGCTTACACGGTGTTTGTCAGCTGTGGGAGACTGGATGAGGGTGAGCCGCTTGTGGTTAAATCCTGACAAGACGGAGGTGACGATTGTGGGGAAAGCTGGGGGAGTGATGGCCCCCATCATTGATGGGGTCTGTCCTCCCCTCATATCTCAGGTCTGTAGTCTGGGGGTGCTCCTAGATCCGCAGCCTCACCTGGATGTCCAGGTGGTGGCTGTGGTGAAGGGTGCATGTTGCCAACTACCTCTGGTACATCGACTTAGGCTGTATGTCTCGGACTCGGACCTGGCCACTATCATCCACGCTTTTATTACCTCAAGATTAGACTACTGAAATGTGCTCTACGTGGGGCTACCCTTGCTGATGGTCCAGAAACTGCAGCTGGTTAGGTTTAGCACATTACTCCAGTGCTCAGTTCTCTGCACTGGCTGACAATAGTCTTCCGGGCCCTATTCAAGGTGTTGGTTTTGACCTTTAAAGCTCTAAATGGCCTGGGCCCCACCTATCTGCAGGACCCCCTCATGTGCCAGATCTTGGATCAGTCTCTGCGGTCGTCTGGGGGCGCCCTCCTTGAGGTCCCCCAAGCTTCCTGGGTGTCGACCATGAGGAGGGCATTCTCGGTGGCCACACTGTGGCTGTGGAACTCCCTCCTGTTGGAGGTCTGCCTGGCCGTTGACCTCCCCTCTTTTCGTAGACAGTGTAAGACCTGACTGTTCCGCTGGACCTTTGCCAAGGGACATGAGATGAGTGGGTTGGGCTAGGGTGAGGTTTTATTGTTTTAGCGTTGGGTTATTTTAATGTGGTGTTAAAAATGTCAATTTTAATGGATTTTATTATATGTTTTAAAATGTTGTTAGCCACCCCAAGATGCTTGTAGCAGGAGGGGGCAGCATACAAATATAATTATAAACAAATTAAAAAACAAACAAATAAGTAATGTGCGTGCGCATATACCATCCATGTATGGCACATGCACTGGATAGGATTGCAACCATTATTTATTTATTTATTTATTTAAAACATTTTTAACCCACCCATCCTGACATAGGCAGCTCTTGGTGGTGCACAATACTGCCAGTAATAATAATAATAATTAATAACAAAATTAAGAAACAGCTTTAAAATAAACAACAAAATGGAGGAATAAAAAATATCCCCAACCATCCTCCATCCTAACCCATCCTCCCCCTCAAAAGCCAGGTGGAACAGCCACATCTTACAACAGCATCGAAATGAGAGGAGATCCAGGGCCAAATGGGCCTCCACTGGCAGGGGAGTTCCACAGTTGCTGAGTGGCCACTGAGAAGGCCCTCCCCATTGTGGCCCCCCCAGAAGACTCACAGGACCTCAAGGAGAGCACCCCCCGATGACTGCAGGGGCCGATCCAGGACCCAGGGGGTGAGGCGGTCCCGGTCTGAGGCTATTTAGGGCTTTATAGGCAAGCACCAACACCTTGAATAGGACTCAGAAGACAACAGGCAGCCAGTGCAGAGATCAAAGAACTGGTGTAATATGTTCGCAGTGGCCCAGTCCCACAAAGAGGTGGGCTGCCACGTTCTGCACCAGCTGTAGTCTCTGAACTGTCACCAGGGGTAGCCCCACGTAGAGCGCATTACAGTAGTCAAGCCTAGAGGTGATGAAAGCATGGATGACAGTGGCCAGGTTAGAGTCTGAAACATATGGCCAAAGTCAGCACACCAGATGTAGTTCCTTGCCACAGACTCTACCTGAGTATCCAAGCAGAGCTGCAAGTCAAGCAGCACCCCTGGACTAGCGGAGGGCAGACTCCATCAATAATGGGGGCCATCACCCCCGTCACCTTACCCACCAACATCACCTCCATCTTGTCAGGATTCAGCTTTAGTCTATTTATCCTCATCCAATCCCCCACAGCTGCCAGGCACCCAGTAAGCACTGTGACTGCCGGACCTGGGTCTGATGAAAAGGAGAGGTAAAGCTGGGTGTCATCAGCATATTGATGACACCGAATGCCAAACCGCCTGGCCACCTCATCAAGCGGTTGCATATACATGTTGAATGGGAGAGGGAACAAAACAGAACCGTGTGGGACTCCACACGAGAGGTCTCGATATGATGAGAAATAATCCCCGAGAACCACTCTCTGAGTTTTCCCAGCCAGGAAGGAGCGTAACCAGTCAAGAACCATACCGCCCACCCCTGCACGGTCCTGCAGGCGCATCACCAGCATCTCATGATCAACTGTATCAAATGCCACCAACAGATTTAATAGAATCAGCAGGGCTGAATGGTCCTGATATAATTATCGGTGAAGATTGTCAGCCAACGCCACAAGCGCAGTCTCGGTGCCATAACCCGGGCGAAATCCTGACTGCGAGGGATCAAGAAAACTGACACAATCCAGATGCTCCTGCAACTGCCGGGCCACCACCCGCTCAATAACCTTCCCTGAAAAGGGAAGACTAGAGACTGACCGATAACTGGCAAGGGAGTCAACGTCAAGTGAGTAATGTGCATGAGCAACTTAGCTCCTTCATTAACCCTTGGTTTTCAGCTTGATAGTTGTGGGTAACTAACAGCCTGCTTGCGCAGGATCTTGGGAACTAATTAATTTACACAAGCAGTAAAAATGAAAGAGAGGCAGTTCAACTCAGGAGAAAAGGCTCATCTGAATGCAACCTCAGACTCAAAATATAACTCGTAATAAAATAAGTTAAAAATGATAAAAACAGATTTTATGAATCCTAATGTAAAAGGGATAGGGCATGATATAAATTTAGATAAATAAATAAAAGTAAATGGATATTCTTCATGAAATGCAATGAAAAAATGTTTCTTCAGTTGTCTTGAGAACCTGAACAGAGACAACATTCTTCTAGGGACACGCAGCACTCATGAGAACACCAAAATGCCCCTGACTATACAAATGAAAGTAAAATTTGTCTGTCTTTGGCCCTTTTCACATGAGACACCCACCTCTGACCTATGTGGGTGACGGGGGGTGTCTGTTTGACCACCAGTGCAGGTGGTGGGGGTGCATGTGCGCACCCGCACTTCACCCATCTCCACCAATTCTCCACGTGCAGAGCCATTGGAGAAAATGAAGGTGCCTCCGTGCGTGGAGATGTCCATGTAATGGACTGCCCATACACTGCACACCTGCCGTGGCTTCCACCCATCCCCTCCACACCATGACTCCTCCTGGGCACGTGTGAAAAGGGCCTTTGTTGTTACAGAGTAAAATGCAAAGGGTAAAACAACAACAAATAAATAGAAAAAGCTATAATAGAATTAAAATTCATCTGGTTTTTAGCTTGGTTTCCTATGGAAAGAAAGCTTATGTGACCACCCTGTCCATCTGTGTGTGGGATGAACGTGTGCATGTTCCCTCTTAATAACTTTTTATCCCAAAGACCAATTTCAAGCAACTGAGCAGAGGGGCAGAAGTACCAAAGGCAAGTGGGATCTCAATTTTTTGTAATAATTGTTTCCCCTGAAAGGGGAGTGATGGCTTACTTCAAAGCCAAAAAATGCTATTGACCACATTGAACATTGGCCCTTTTCACACAGACAATCTAACATGGATAAAATGGATGTTGCATTTTATTATACATGTTTCAGGGCACCCACATAGAACACCTGCAACCCTGCAACATGTCTAATAAAATATAACACCTATTTTATCCGTGTTAGAGTATCTGTGTGAAAAGGGCCATTTTCCACCACTTAAGTTTGGATCTCACAGACCAATTTCAACCAAGTTTCTAGAGGGGAAGAGGTCCTACATTTCTTAGCAATATGGGCACTTAGAGGGGAGTTATGGGCTCTTTTTGGATCAAAAAAACATATTGATGTTGTCACTAGCTAGGAAAATAGACTTCATTAGTTTGGGTGCACAGAACTAGTTGTTCTAACCTAACCTCTCATTAGAGTATTGATGTGGTACACGTGAAAATCTGTACCTAATACAAGCAGTTGCAGGCTCAGAGTTTAAGAGTTGTACGGATAGTGTGCCATTAGCAGGAGTTATGGCTGTGTAGTAAGCAGAGCATGATGCTACACTAGAGTCTGAGTGTAAGGTGCCATACCATAGTAGGTATTGCATTTGTTGGAGCCCACAGTAATCCTATGAGATCCTTAATCTCTTCTATTTCACTCTCCCATAATGCTGAGGGCTCTAGCATTAAGCTAGCAGCTCTCCACTGGAGAAACAAGCAAGCAAATCACCATGTTACACAGTACCCAGGATCCACTAATGGGACCAAAGTATCCTAAAGACAGATAGGTTTGGAAACATGAGAAGGATATAAGGTGATACTTTAAGGAATACTGTCACGACTCCTGACTTGTATAACCCTTCAGCCACGTTACACCCAACCATGTTACTAACCATGTTACTACACCCAGCCATGTTACTAACTTCAGAGCATGTTCTAACAGAATGTGCCAAATGACTATTCCCTAGAGAAGGAAAGTACATGTTTCCTAGTTGTCTTCTCTCTCAAAATAGGTTATGACACTTGTGTATGCTGTACTGCTAGGAGTGCTATTTGTCAGTCATGTTAATTTTAAATGTATTTGTATGTCCCCTGACAAAGACATTTAAGAGCTTGACTGTTCCCTTGCTTGACTAGCTACTAAGAATCATCCGGCTAATTTTAGATTCAGGTGATGTTTTCAAACTGATTGGCTGACATGGCACATTGTGGAACCAAAAAGTGATGTGATTTGCATGTAGTTGTCATCTGAGCAAGGAGACATAAAATGGCTGACTCCTTCATACTTTTTGCAATGTTACACTTCCCGGGTGCTAGTCAACAATTTCTTTCACTGTCGTCTTTGCATTTTCTCTGTGGCAGAAGCAGTATTGTTCTTCTTGACTTCTCAGTAAAATAAACACCCTGCAGTCATTTCTGCAGTAGCACAGATCTTGGATTAAGTTAGAAAAGATGCAGGTTTACTCTAATTTATGTAAACTATCAACAACCCCCAGAGGTTGTTCTGCCTGCTAGGAATAGTTAGCAGGATTGGCCTTGGTATTTTACCAGCCAGGATGGAAGAAGCAAGAAGTATCCCCTGTATCAAACTTTTTACAGCCTGAAGCTGAATTCAAGTGATGGCACCAATCTGCCCAAATTTGGCAACATTCAGCGAACTGTGAGGGTTTGGTGCCCCTGAATGTTTCAGGGAAATCACCTTGATTGTTCATCACTAGGGTTGTTCTTAATTTTGGCAGAATGGGACAACTTGAGTGTTGCCTGGTGCTAGAGGGGATAAGTAGCAATGGTGGCTCTACCTTATCCAGTAATTCCTTGATATAGGGAAGTCATCCAGCAGATTGTTAAACTGACTGGAAGTCTGGTCTAGCAGCTGCAAATGGTTATGACCACTACGTGTACTTCTGTTACCAACAGGTTCAATTTGGGTGAGTTCAGAGGGAGTAAATTCTTTGTAGCTATCCAAATAAATCTGAGAAACTCCTCAAAAGCATTTTGAAACTCCCTTCTCAGCACGGGGAAAGTGAACAGAAGGGAGAAAGACGAAGGAATAAGGTAACTTCAATTCACTGAGTGATTTTTCTTTTAAAAAATTGCTTCATCATCAAGTAGGGCCCATCAGTGGCAGAACTATTTGCATGCCAGAATTTGCAGTACAGAGACCCTTGATATGCTGTTGTAATCTCTTAAAAATGTACTACTAAGCTCCTGTGGGGATTGCCCTTGTAATACTGTGAGAAGCATTGTGTTAGTCACTGCAGTCTGAAATAGCAGTCATGTGCGTAAACATTGCTTGGGAATCATCCAGCTACTTTCACTAATGAACCACCTGGCCATTTGGAGACATTTTTCATTCGTGAAGCAGCATTTTTTCTTGCCATTGCTTGCTGTTTGCTATTTTCTCATTTCCTCTCTTCCTTTTTGGCTTGCACAGCTTCCGCTCTTCCATTTGTAGAATCAGATGATTGATGACAAATAGGTGCCTGGGGTTCTCCTGGCAGGTCCTTGTTTCTAGTTTCAGATCATAATGTTTCTGTTTTCCTCAGATTTAGATTTCAGTCTGATATAAAGATCTGCATATCCCGCATGGACCAATTTCTATAACTTGCCTGTGTCAGAACATGGGTGTTGAGAGCTAGGAATGGCAAACATAATCTATTTTCTTAGCTTCTGAACCCACTTTTCATAGTCTAGCACTTAGGCTGTACAGTTGTTAATTCTTTGGGTATGCCAGCATTGTGCCCTTTGGTGTAGTACTGAGCACTGTAGGGGTGGGACATCTGACAAAAAACCGGTTACCGGTTTACAAAAAAATGGTTTACTGGATTAAAACTGGTTTACCGGAACTGTCCCCATTGAAATCGATGGGGGAAAAAAACACAATACCTCCCCCCTCCCCGTCCCAGGCTGTGTGGGTGGAAGGGGGGGGCACCCCCACACACCCTGCCCAGCCTGGATTTAATTATTATTATTTTTTTTACCCTAAGTCCCTACTAGTGCGGGCTCCGGGCTACTACCAGTAATCCGGCCGCCAAAGGTAGGCAATCCCTGGGTGGGGAGGTAGGGTGATCCCTGGGGTGGGGTGTGTGTTAAACCACCCCCCACCCCAGGGATCACCCTATTACCACAGTACCTACCTGCTGGTGCGGGCTCTGGGTCACCGGCGGCGGCCTGGAGCCCACACTAGCAGGGACTTCAAGGAATTTTTTTTAAAAAAAATCCAGGCTGGGCAGGGTGGGTGGGGGTGTCCCCCCTTCCCCCGCAGCCTGGACTGGGGAGGGAAAGTGGTTGGGTTTTTTTTTGTTTCTTTTTTACATTGCGGCCATTCATTTCAATGGTCACAATGTAAAAAAATCCGGCACGGGTAACTGGTACCCCCAAATACCGGAGTAATTCGATACTTCTGGTACAGCAAAATACCGGCAGTATCGGATATTGGATGTACCGAACTTCCCACCCCTACGAGCAGTACCTGAATTCTACAAGCTGTCCTACTAGAGTCAATTTGCTACTCATGGAATAAGTAGGGATGTGCAAATGCGGTTCGGGAGTTTGGACCGAACTCGAATAGTTCGGTTGACCGAACTGAACTTTCGAACTGAACTCGATTTTTGAACCGAACCGAATTTCTGAACTTGGTTCTGTTCGCACATCCCTAGGAATAAGGTGTTTTGCAAGAGAAGTAAATTTATCATAAACTAGTCTACTGTGCCCAGAGCTGAAACAAAACACAAATTTCATATTCTTGAAGTTTGGTTGCATATTTGAAAAGCCTATCTGCATAAATATTCAGGATCAAAAAAAAAAAAGTCAGTTTACACATTTGTCATTTCTTTCATTTTTGATATTTTGTGTACTTCATTACATTGTTTTAGTATTTTGGTCACTTGAGTAGTTTGTTGTTTGTTTTTTGTACTTTGTTTACTCATTTTGGTACTATTACTAAACTGTCCCAAAACTGTGAATGAAGTACTGAAAGGAAATACCAAAGTGAGCAAAATCCAAGCAAAGTAAATGAAGAAACAAAGTACCTAAAGCAGTCACATAGAAATCACAAATGAAGATCCAAAATGAATAAACAAAGCAAAAATGAAAAATACTTCATTCAGATGGATCTGAAACAGGTGAATTCATCTTGGAGGCTCAGGAAACCCAAATAAAACTTACTTTTCATTATTATTTAATTTACAATTTTAAAGGTTTCACACCGGCTCCCAAGAATTATGTTGGAGAACTTGTGGGGAGCCGGGAACATATTTACATTGTTGATTGCATTGCCCAGTGATTCAAGATTTTTGGAGGCTTACATGTATATCAGACAGATAACACATATCAATTTGCAATTTAAACCTGAAACAGCTCTATTAGCAGCAATAGGTTTTATGAGCCAGTTGGCGGGCCACCCAACGCCAGTCCGGGGTTTCTTTGCTCGCAAAATAATCAAGGCATGGTCCCGCGAGCAGCCACCTGTGGGTGATTCAAGGCTTCCCATTACACCACAGCTGTTAGGCAGAATTGTTAGTTCGTTATCATTGGTGTGTTACAATTAGTTTGAAACAAGTATGTTTGCGGGACTGTTTAAAGTGGCATTTTGGGGTGCTTTTAGGGTTAGCGAGTTGGTAGTTGAATCAGCTAGGGATAAGTCAGATAGGGCAGTGACAAGGCAGGATGTTACACTTGGGGACCAGCAGCTAACTATCCACCTAAGGAGATCAAAGACAGATCAGAGGGGACATGGGCGCATTGTTAGGTTGGCTAGATCAGGAGACGGAGCTATCTGCCCAGTTTTGGCGGTCCAGCTTTACAAAGAAATCTGCCCAAAGGTGACTGGCCCCTTCTTTTGTCATCAAGGTGGGGCGCCAGTTACAAGGTACCAATTCGTCGCCGTCCTCCGGGCAGTACTTACCCGAATTGGCCTCCCAGCCAGGGAGTATGGATCCCACTCATTTCGGATTGGGGCAGCCTCCTTTGCAGCTCAGATGGGCATGAATGCCAGGGATATACAGAGGATTGGGCAGTGGCGGTCTAGGGCTTACCGCACATATGTGCGAGGGGACCCAGCTGGTGGTACACAGTGAACTAATTTGTGTTTCTTTGACAGATCCTGTCCTGGGTCACAGAATGATTATCTGGATTATGGGGCATAGCCTGGTGCGTTGGGCAGCAAAGGCGGCGTGGAGCAGCGGCATAGGAACCCAGCTGGGTCTGTCGGAAATGACAATGATCCAATGGTTTGGGCAGAACGGGATGCGATGGCAACAGCTCATCCTGAGCCTTGCATCGCACATAAAAGGGGGTAGGCCAGACATAACGGTGATTCATCTAGGGGAGAACGATTTACTGGGGCAAAAAGGGGTACAATTAATTAAGGACATGAAGCGGGATTTCTGGGTAGTGAAAGAAATGTTGCAAAGCTGTAAGGTGATTTGGACCGAATTAGTAGAAAGGGTTAAGTGGGGGGAGGGGGTACCACTGAAGAAGGTAGATAAAACTAGAAAGACAGTGAATAGGGAAATTGGGACGTGGTGGAGGGGAATTGGAGGGGACACAATTAGGCATGGGGAAATTTCACATAGAAAGTTAGAATTATTTTAGGGGGATGGTATCCACCTGTCCCAGGCTGGTAATGTTTTGTATTTGCAAGTCCTACATGCTAGACTGTTAGAAGTTATGGGTTAGGTGTGGGGGCTGGACCCACATGTAAAGTTGTGCGGCTCCTGGTGGCAGGGGTCCAGTATCGGTGGTAGGGCATAGTATGGCCCCCACTGGTGGCCACCTGATGCCTTACTCAAGTTCTGAAGGACTACGTCCCCTTTTGACAAAGGGGAAGCTTTAATTTTTGTGAGGAGGTTATTGAGGGTATATTGAGACCTCCTCTGTTGTTAATGAGTTTGAGTTTTATAGTTGATACTGGACCCAAATCGCAATAGACGATGTCACCCCCCTCACCTAATTCTAATTGCTGTAATTGGATTAATAAAGGGTGCGGCCATATTTCAATCCAAGTATTGATGTTCTGTCTCCTTTCTTGGGGTGCGCCGACAACAAGGGTGTTGACCCTTTAAGAAACCAAGTTGAACCCAGCCAAAGATGGCTAGTGAGCTGGGTGATTGGGGCAGCTGGCTATAGGGGACTGAGAAACTCCAGACTGGGGAGAGTTGCTGGAGAAGGGAGTGGTGAATAGAAGCTTCTGCAAGAGCTCCAGAAAAGCAGTGCTGAGTGGAGGAGAATATCCTGAGACAAGGACCTGTCAAGGGCTATGAGGAACAGCCCAGGATCCAGGTAGGATCTATACTATTCCTTATAGAAGGACCATTGTTGAGAAACTGTGTGTGTTGGGAAGGGACCCACACTGAGTCTGAGAAGCCCCATCAGGAGGATTACGGGCTGGCTATAGGGGAGAAAGAGACCAGATTCTAAAAGCCCCTTAGGGGTTTGGCTAGCTAAATAGCTTGCCAGAACACAAAGAGCTAGATGTGAAAGATGCAGAACTAATTCCCTTGAAATAGCTCCTATCCCATTAGAAAGGAGAGGCATGCTAACGCAGGGGGAGTATGCTGTCCCTACCTGTTGTGTGTGGTGGAGACCCCTTGCCTCAGACCTTATTATCCAGTGAGATGGGGGTTGCTCCCCAAACCCCTGACTGTGTTATTCTTGGCTTGGCTGTCCCTCCCTGCCCCCCTCCCCCTCCCCCCCGTAGTGCTCGAGCTTAAGAGGTGGGAATATGGTTACAATTCTGGCTGTTATGGCGGGAGAATGGGTGCACTGTCCCCGAGCCCCCCACCATGCTGGTCTGCATGCACAGGGCCACTAGATCCAATCCCATGAAGGAGGGGAAAAAGAGGGTGGGGCTTGATATCATGTATACTTGCAGCCCCATCCCATGCTCCACCAGGCAAGTCATGGATCCAGCCTCTGGTGTGTTTCCCACACTGCTGGGGCTGCTGCTGTGGTCATACGCCCTCACCGCAGCCGGGTGGGTTCGAATCTGATGGTGGCACACCTCCTGCGGTTACTGACCTGCTAATTGCAGTCCCAGGCAGGCTGGCTTGTGTGTCCACTCCCTGCTGTTCCCTGGTCCACCTGCACTGAGGCTGGGGAACTTAAATACAGTGAGGAGGAATTCCTGTGACATGGGACTTCCCAGGGGCTCCTGTTGCTGGGACAACCCCAGCTCCAAGCCTGCTGCAGCCTTCTGGAGCATCCCGTCTCCCTCCTCCCCAGTGGGGTGGAGCCAAAAAATCTGCTTCCCTGAAAAGGGGGGGGGGGGGAGAAGGAATGGGATTATATAGCTGCTTACTTCCTTTGCGTAATTGCTTGTTAACTTTGTTCAAACCAATTTTTTTTCATGAGGATTAATAAAGAGAACCATCTCAAATGTTTGTTAATCACTTCAGGCTAGATATTCCACTTAAAAAAAAATAATCTTCAAAGGAACACATCTTGAGGCAGAGAGATTTCCTCGATTTCTGCTGAGCTATTCCATGCAGCTGCAGGTAATAGGTGACCCCATTTACATTCTCTAATTGGATTGCTATGGGATTTCCTCTGGGCCTGGAGAAAGAAATCTAGGATGACAGGAATCTACACAAATAACTCGACACCATCCTCTATACAGTCCTGCTAAAAGAAAAGGGAGGTGTCTATGCCATGTGTTGTGTTGGGACGGAAGTATTTAATACTTTGATACTCTCAAGGTGCTCCATACTGTGCACTGCAGTTCCTTGTCCACTGGAAGCCAGCTGGAGTGTTGTTCAGATGCCCTCTCAAGGATTCACCAATTTTAACTTCCAGTTTCTTCCTTTGAAACTATAATGCTGCTTCTTCTCAATAGCTGTAGACTCCCACAGAACTCAGATAGATTCCCTTTACAGCATTCTTGTACTCCACCCGTGCATTGATGCTGCTTTTCAAAAGAGTTCTCAAGTCAGCCTAAAAAAACACCTTCCATGTGTGGGAACCTACAAAACTGAATTCCATCCTGCAAGATGCTGACTTGGCCTCAGTGATCCAATGATTCTTTACAACCAGACTGAATTACTGCAGCTCACTTGATGAGCATATGGACCTATTTTTTTAAAAAGAAGATTTATTTTGCCCCAAATACAGCATCCCATCCACTCAGAAATATTGTTCTGGGAACATGTTGTCCCAATAGCCTGCTCACTAAACAGTTTTCTCAGAGAATACCGGAATTAAAATTTAAATTTTTTTTTTTTTTACTGTTTGTGAGCTGCTCTGAGCCTCTGGGAAGGATAGCATATAAATTTAAATAAATTAAATTAAATTTGTTTTGGATGTTCACAAACGCACATCTGGGCCAACGCCGAACTCTGCACATCTGTTTCAGGTAGTTGAAACCCAGGTGGCGTTGGCGGACAGGCTGGAAACGTGGGCCTGGAATGAAGCGGGCCCACAGTCTGGCCCTGTGAGCCACCCAGCTGGGCCAGAGCAGGGTGGACCGTGCAGGTGTGTCTGTTTTCATGCCCACCCAGCCCAATGGGGGGGAGGAGGTGCCATGACAGCCAGCTGTGACTGCCCATCATTGGTAGGCATGACTGCCTGTCATGGTGGGGGCATGGCACCGGCCACAGTGTGGGTGTGGAGCAGGGCCACCACACATTGTTCCCCTTCCTCATTCCCTAGCTGGGTCAGGCTGGGGGAACGTTTGGTTCCATCCCCCGAACTGACCTGGCTGGGGGTGGCCATTCCACCCCTGGATGTGCAGTCACAGCGGCAACTGCATGTATGCTTTCACCCATAGTCATCTTCAGTGGTGTATCTTGATAAAGATGGAGAAGGAGCTTATTCATTGGCTGGCCCAAGGTTTAGGAGGTGACTTCTGATGGGGGTGAGAATAATCACAGATCTCAAAACTCTAAGCTTAAGTTCTGCAACTTAGCTTTTTGCAGTCACAATTAGAAGACATTTCTTGCCACTTTCACCTCCTCCAAGTAAAAAGGGAGGAAATTAGACTCCAAGTGACCTTTACATTATACGGACGTGCTAATAACTTGGTTTAACACTCGAATACTATGGAGACCCAATGCTGTTAATACTTTGACGAACAGCCGCAGAGGCAGGGGTACACAGAGGTTTCTCATTATAGACCTGATTTAAAGCCCATCCAAACCTTTCCACTGATTTGAGTGGGCTTTGAATCAGGTGTTTGGTTGTTGCTCTCAGCTTGGTCAACAGGTTATAAATGAAATTGGAGAACATACAAACAAATTGCTTTGTTTACTTAGTTTAAAGCCACAGGAATAGGAAATCAGTTATAAAGCATGCTACTGTCATGTCATTACAAGCTACTCTATTCCAGGCATTCCAAAACATTTTGAACCAACAGACCACTGTCAACTCTCTAAATTTCTCATGTGCCATCAGGCATCTTCCATAGTTGGCTTTTGCTTGGCACATGCACATCGTGAGCTGGTTTGCTACTTGTGACCTGCTCCCTGATTGGCCTGATTCCTGTGTTTCATCAAAGCCTTGTTTGAGCAACAAGAAGTGTATCTGGCTAATTGTTTCTTAGGCCTGCTCCTGCATGAGTGCCTCACTCTGCTTCCTGATTTAATCGCCTGCTCCAGTTCTTGCCTTGCCCCCTTGTCTTGCTCGTGCTCAGGTTCCCATTCCAGCCCAAGAGCCCTGTTTCATTGCTGCTTTGAGTCTTATACCCTTGTTTGAACCCCTGTGCCTGAATCTATCACTGCTTCTGGACTCAGCTTTGTTCCCTGCTTTCTGCTCCACCATTATCCCCTCTGCCTTTAGTCTCTGTCTATGTTCTTGTTCCTTTCCCCATAGCCAGACTTTGGTCCTGATCTTGCTGCTGCACTTGACTCCTACTGCCTCTGAATCCAGATGTGGTCATGTTCCTGCACCTTTAGTCAGTGTCCTTGCTGTGACTTGACTCCATGGATCCTGGTCTAGGTTATCTTTCACCAGGTTTTTAATAATACCCTTCACCATGGTAAAATGTGCAGAAAATTCTTTTAGTATTAGTTTTTATTTTAGTATTAGTTATTAAAATCCCATTAGTATTAGTTATTGTTCTATGAGTATTAGTTATTATTTTAGTTATTCCCATCTCATTGGTTTCAGTGGGAAATGGATTTCCAGTTGCAACGTCTTCACTGGACATCCAATTTTCATGACATTGTACAGGATTGTACCCCTTACTCGGGATTATACCTATCAAAGTTCAGAAAGATTGGGGTTCCAATATTACAAGCAGATTTTATTTAGTGCACTCAGTGCACAGGACAGTGCTGACACACTTTAAAAAACAGTACAGAACAATGACAATATTACACAGACAGACAGACAATGATTGAAGACAAAGACAATGAACAGTGGACAGAATGGGAAGGAATAAGACACAGAGAGACCTATTTTTATAACTATCAATTTGTCTAAGTGAGGCTGAGAGAACTCAGCAAGCGTTCTGTCTGAGACTGGACTAACACTGACAAAGTTCCTCAGCATGGCAGAAGGTTAAGAAGAACACTCATCATGCTTCATGCCTTCCCCACAAAGCCATCCTGAGTCCGTCCCTGATTGGTAACCAACACTAAAATGACCTTTTTGTCATAAAAAACCCCAATGCACATCCTTAATGGTTACCTTATGGACATCCAATTCTGCCTCTGACCCTTGCCTTGGATATAGATGCACATACTTGTCTCAGTACTCAGCTTGCTGCCCATATGCAGGACTCCAGTTCTGACCCACACACTGGCAAGGGTCCTGACATCATGAGGAACCACGTAGTTCTTCTATTAAGTACAACACTTTTTTTTTTATGTAGAGAAAGAAAGGATTTTAGTTTCAGTGTCTGTCAATCTGGCAGTTTCCTTGTGTAGTACATATCTGAAAAACCACCTATCCTTCCATGCTCCATTATGGTCCCTGGGATTGGCTGGGAGTGCCCTCTTGTGGATACCATCTGCCAGCCTTGTCCTTACCATGGGTGCTCGCAGGGGGACGTTCTCGGTAGCTTTCCCGATATTATGGGAGTCTTCCCCTGGAGGTTCATTTGAGCCCGGGTCTGAGCATCTTCAGAAGGTGATGTAAGACTTTTTTTGTTTGAAAAAACCATTTGGCAGGTGAGGATAGGGGTGGGTTTGCTGGGCAGGGTTGGGGTAGGGTTGTAATGTGGGGCTTGGATGTAGGGAATTGGGGGGTTGTATTGGGTGGGTTTGGTGGGGGGTTGTGGGATGGTTGGGGTTCTAAGGGTGGGTTTTTTTGTATAAGTTTTCATATTTTTATTGTTTGTGAACTGTCCTGAGCAGCATATAAACATAAATAAATGCTAAATTCACATGAAATTTATAGGAATAATAAAATCACAATACCAAGCCAAGCTGCTTCGCAATAAGAATTCAGGAGAAAGATAATTACAGTATGTAAAGTTCCTTGTAGCCTGACTGTCAGTTCTACTCACAGACAGTTTTCTCAGAAACATTCAGAGTAAAATATATGTTTGGTAATCAGCCTGAACGTTGCTTTCACATTCTTTTCCAGCAGCTCTTTCATTTCATGTTTTTGCTATTGCAATTATATTCCTGAGATGTACAGAGAAGACACTAGCAGATTTTTACTTGCGACTGGCAGATGAACTCAAATAGCGTAGACAGATGTGCTTTTCCCTTATGTTAATATGAAGTTGGACAACGAGGTAGAAAACATGCACAGCTGTGTCAAAGGTTCAGGCAAAAGGCAATGAGTAGAAGTGTATTTCTAAGCAAATTATTTTGTTGTGTGAAAGCGGGTCCTTAGGATTTTCTTGTTGGTTTGTTGTTCTGTGGAGACAGTTAAACCTAGGGTTACTATACCTCCTCTTTAAAAGAGGATGCCTATGACAAATACATGTTGCAGGGCTGCACTGGAACCAATGCAGCTTTGCATCATGCATTTGTCATAAGTGTCCTCTTTTAAAGGGGCGGTATGGTAACCCTAGACAAACCTGACAAAGCGTATTTTCAGATGCTAGGCACTGCCACGTTTTGATCCTGCCTGGGGTGACAGCCCTCACCGCGAGAAGGAGCCGGCCCGACCACTGAACAGATGTGCCGGCAGCAAGGGCTAGGGAGGGGGTGGGTAGAGGGTGAGGGCGATGGGCAGATTTGGTCTGTAAGGCCCCACCACCTGCGCTGCTGAGTGTGAGCCTGTCTCCTCCCTGATGGGTGGGTGCAGTGTCCTATGAGGCTGCCACGCCTGTCTGGAAAAGCTCTGGCCACCGGCTGCAGTTAGGTAGTGCAGGTCATCATATGTGACGGTCCGCTCTACCCTGTTCCGGGGATGGCTTCCCCAGACCGTAGCAGAGCTTACTCTGGGTCATCAGTTGGCAGGGAGCCCAGCGTACAACCCAGAGTTAATTCCGTCATCGTCCGGGGACTTCTTGCTCCCACCTGCGGTTAACATCTGACGGGTGGAATCACATGTGACATCACCATGGGTGGCTATGCCAGGGTAAAGTGTGGTCATCTGTGGTAGCATCATATCTGAAAATACCCCAAGGCTTGTCTTATGTCTCCACCCCCAGGCAGCTTCTTCTACCTACATCAGCAAAGCTTGCTCAGAAATGTGGTGCAGTCAAGAATTATCATTAGAAAAAATATATACATCTTGCAGAGGTTATTGGTGGGCCTTGTCTTGTCCAACATAGGGTGTCTTCAGACGTTACAAGATCACGGTGAACCACGGTGAATACCCACCTGTGGTCACCGTGTCTCGAACGTCTGTTTGGCGGGCGCCAGATGTTCGCCAAAGTGAATCCCCACATGGGGTCAGTTTGAACCACGCTTCCCGGGCTAGCCGGGGGAATGTCCTGGGAAGCGTGGTCAAATGGACCCCGGGCAGGGACCAATGAAAAGTAATGTCTGGTCACACGCCACGGCCCGGTACCCCCTCCTGGGTTCCCCGCCGGGATCCCCCCGGCACGTCTGATATGGCGTGACGGGGTGACCCCGGGGGGGAATGAAGCTGGTGGTTTCGGTACGGGGCCAAAGGGCCCCGTAACGTCTGAAATCACCCATAAAAAAAGCATTAACAATTTCCCTCTTCAGCAGTATGATCAGGAAGAAAAATGCTTATGCCAATCAAAAGATGGAAGAATGAGTTTAAACAGATTTCAGAGATGAATATGAAAATTGGTTGAAATCATGGCTCCATTTGAGCCATGCTGCTTGCAAAAATCCCATTGATTTCAATGGGGTTCAAAGAATTCAGTTTGAGACCATGATCCACTAACCACTTACTCCAGAATAAATTCCATTGATGTCTTTTGGATTCATAGTAAGTATGGCAGTTCCTATGTACTTAAGATTTGTTCATATTTCTCTTTTAATTGGGAGAAACTGAGAACAAGTTGATAATACCCTAGCATGAAGTTGCTCAGATCTGTAAATCTCTTCAGAGTCAAGCTTTAGGTCTGAATAATTAACATGCTCCCTGGTAGTCTACTATTGAATCCCTCCTCAACAGCATTTTTAATGGTAAGTAAAAAAAAATAATGAATGGGTTACATGTTGTATTTGTCATCTTGCAAACATAGGCCATTTTTACATGGATAGCCCCACCCCTGCTCGGTGTTCAGGCAGGTGTGCGGGAAAGGGGGCCATCCGTGTATATGGCCAGCAGTGGGTGGGGGGATGGGTGTTAGGGATAGGCGAACAGATTGCGGTTCGGGTTCGTCCGTTCGGTTCGTCCGTTCGGTTCGTCCGTTCGGTTTGGATGCGTTCGGTTCGTTCGTTCGGTTTGTTCGTTCGGTTCGTTTGCCGAGTTCGTGTTCGGCTGTTCGGTTCAGTCGTCCGAACAGGCCATTCGGTTAGGCCATTCGGCTGTTCGGTTTGGCCGTTTGGCCGTTTGGGAAAATGTAGGCAACTTAAGAAAGAGCTAACTAAATCTTATAGATCTTTTAGGGAGGGGCGGGTGCCTTATATGTTAACTGATCTTCATCAAAAGAAAAAGAAATACAGGGTAATTTCAGAAGTTACGTGATCACTATCAACCACAGACAATCCCCTGTGGTGGCGGATGGTCATGTAACGTCTGTTTGCTCGCTGCCAGATGTTCACCATGGTGAACCACTGGTGGTGAGTGAATTAACCATGCTTTCGAGGATGGTCCAGGCACCATCTCCGAAAGTGTGGTTAATTGAACCACGGCCCGGAATCGGTGGCTGGTAACGTCTGTCACCGCCACTGATTCTGGGCCGTGGTCCAGACCCCGCAACAGAATCAGGCACAGTGGCCAGATTGGCCGGTGCGCCCGCCTGTCTCCCAGAGGACAGGCAGCCTGGGGAGCATGGGGGGGGGGGGAGGGCTGTGTGGCTGCACGTTGCACTGCGCAGCCCTGCCCCCTCCCCCAATTCCCTGCCGGAATCAGCCGGCTCGTCTGTTGACGGGCCATTTTGCTTCCGGTGTGGAATCAAATAGGCATCCCGTCACGTCTGAAATCACCCACATATTAGTAGTTAAATTAAAAAAGGGCATATGTGGATAAGCAATGGATTGAATTGATACAGTTTGCTCAAAGTGGTAATTCTTCTTTATTTTGGCAGTTAATAAATTGTTCATTGGGTAGACCAATGGTTAGATACTCTCCCCCTATCTCACAGGGCGACTGGGAAATGCACTTTCGGGGTATTTTTCCCATTAAGACTACCATCCCTCTCGAATTAAGTGCTTTGTCAGACTTACCTGAATGGCTGCTGGTTATAGAGAGTGAATTCTCTGATCTTATAGATAAACTGAAGAATAAGAAAGCACCTGCACCCAACATGATTACAGCTGAGCTTTTAAAAGAAAATAAAGATTGGTGGGTTCCTTACTTGGTGACTTTATTTACATGGTTAAATAGATCGGGACATACCCCAGAAAATTGGGGGGAGTCAGTGGTGATCCCCATATTTAAGAAAGGACAAAGATCTGCACCTGGGAACTATAGGCCAATTAGCCACTTAAATGTAATAGGTAAATTATATGCCAGATTTTTGGCAGTTCGATTGAATAAGTGGCTGGAGGGGGATAATATAATTCACACTGAGCAGGCCGGCTTTCAAAAGAATAGATTAGTAGTAGATCATTGCCTTGGTACTAGCTCATTTAGCTAACAAATATGTGGCCAAGCAGAAGCGTCTCTTTGCCACTTTTGTTGATTTTTGCTTGGCAGTTGACATGGTTGACAGAGAACTACTTTGGCAGCAATTAGAGGCAACTATCATAGATAAGCGTCTCCTGTTTCTGATTAGGGCTCTCCATAAGAAGAACACACTGTCTGTTAGAGTGAATCAAGAGGGACTTCTGACAGATTGCATTCCGGTTTGTTCAGGAGTTAGACAGGACTGTATTTTGGCCCCTTCCTTGTTTAATGTCTATCTGAATGATTTGGTACTGATATTATCAAATCCCGATTTCCACCCCCCTAAACTAGCTCATTATCCAGTAAGAGTTTTGCTTTATGCGGATGAGCAATGGTACTCTCCCAGACTCAAATAGGTCTTAAAAGACAGCTCTTAGCACTGATTACTTTTTGCACCCTAAATAAGATCCAGCTTAATTTCGATAAAACTCAGATCATTGTTTTTGGTGCTGAGCATAAGAACTATAAATGGACCTTGAATAATTGGCGCCACCAACAAGTTAAAACCTTTATATATTTAGGGTTAAAGTTTTCAGTCTCACTTAGCTGGAAATATCATATCTCCACGGCATATAACAGAGTGCAAGGTGCTGCTTCAGCAATCCTTTGTTTTTTTCTTTCGAAGGGAGAAGGTAGAGTCCCTCCTGCAATCCTGACCTTCAATGCCAAGGTTAAGACCCAGTTTAACTTTGGAGCAGCATTATGGGCCGTATTTTGTACCGGGGACTTAAATAGCATTCAGTCTAAATTTCTGAGGGCTTTACTACATGCTCCCAGATGTGCTCCATCAGCAGCCATTAGAGTGGAGACGGGACAATCCAGTTGGTCATCAGAGAAATGGAAAAGCGCTATTAAATTATGGCTCCAGTTGAATTCCTCAAATCTGGTTGGATTGTATATTTATCTGACCCAGAATGGGTTTCTGTCCAAATGGAACCAGCTACTTGTTCGGAAAATAAGCCAGATTGTTTTTTCCCCTGAATATCTCTGGGCTAAGAATTTTCTGATAGCCAAAACGGAAGACTTTAGAAGATTAGAAGACTTGGATAGGCAAACTGACTTAGCTATTATTTCCGCAGCGTCTGCACTCGGTATATAATATACTAATTCCTAATTGTGGATGTTTGGCTGATTTTCTTACCAAGCACCTGTCTAAAAGAGCCTCCTATCTCTTTTTTTGTGCTAGGGTTAACTCTTTACCCTCTAAGGTTTTGGAAGGGAGATACTCAAATATCCCATATTCGTTAAGACTTTGCCCATTTGATATGTTGGAGACTGAATCTATTGAGCATATATTGCTATATTGTAATTTATATTCAGAGATTAGAGTTTTGTTCTTGGCCCCTTATTTAGACCTGATGCCAGATAGAACCTCCTTTGAGTATGTGAGGTTCTTTTTGGAGCATAAACATCAAGATATTACTTTAGCTGTTTCTAATTTCCTCATACAGGCTTTTGCCCTTAGGAAAAAAATAATAATTAAATTTCAAAATGTTGTCTTAGATATGCTCTGTTTGTTCTTTTTTTGATTTGACTGATTGTGGATAAGATATTGTATTATATCAACCAGTGTTATTTTATTCTTATATTTTTATATTCTTATTTGTCTTATGTTAAGCAAATGATTTATTAAGGTTCTTAGTTGGGGATGTGAGAATCCATAAACCATGAGGGTTTTTTTATTCTAATTTTAGTAATGAGATATGCTTTGTATTTATTACATCGACACATTGTATTCTATGTATTAAGGTTTTGTTTTTCCTTCCCCATTTTTTCCGTGTTTTGTTAGTTTGGCAATGGCCTTTGGCTATGCCGGAAATGAAAGATTTGATTTGATTTGATACAAATTCTGTGACAGATGAGAGTACTGAAAACAATAAATTTCTTCACTACTAGATTACTCAACTTCTAGGATGTGGAATTTGTCTTTCTGAATGTGCATTTTTCTCTATGTTTACTATCTCATTGTCTGCTGTACCTCTTTTAAGGCAAGAAAACTGGCTATTTGTATAGTCTTGGAATGTGGAAATCTTCACTGGAAGTTGTTGGATAGCAACAAGAAGTCTGCTAGAGAGTCATTTCGTTATCCTGCCCCTCTCACCTCTGTCAACCCGGCGTGGTGTACAGATCAATAATAAATACAAATGTACAAATAAAATAATCAATATCACAAAAATACATAAAAACATTAATAAATATCAAATTTCCGGTTATAGATAACCCCACCCCACCCCCCCCTGCAGAAAGCCTGGTGGGAGAGCCAGGTCTTACAGTTATGTCAGAAGGCAGGGAGGTTCAGTCTGAGGCAGACCTCTACCAGGAGGATGTTGCAAAGTGATGACGTGATTGCTGAGAATGCCCTCTGTCTGTACAGACCTGCTGGTAATGTGGGACCTCCTGGTTTCAGGGGGGTGAGGTGATCTTTCAGATAAGCAGGGCCTAGACCATGTATGACTTTATAGGTCAAAACCAGCATCTTGAATCAGGCCCGGAACACAATTGGCAGCCAGTGCAGTGCATGGAGCACCGGTGTTATGTGTTCCCCGTGGCCTGGCCCTGTAAGGAAACAAGTCGCGGCATTCTGCACTAGCTGCAGTTTCTGAACAATCACCAGAGCAGCCCCACATAGAGTCATTACAGTAGTCGAGCCTCGAGGTAACAAACTGCATGGATGACGGTGGTGAGATCAGCATCCGAGACATACGGGCGGAGTTGTCTCACTAGATTTAACAGGCGAAAGGTGCTCCTGGCTACAACCGACACCTGGAGATCCAGGCGCAGCTGCGGTTTCAGGAGCACCTGCAGACTCCACACAAATGGAACCAATGGAAGCCGGACACCCCCAATAATGGGGGTGACCTCCTCCCTCAGGTCGCTGGCCCCACCAACCAGCATCACCTCTGTCTTATCAGGATTGAGCTTCAATCAGTTCCATCTCATCCAGTCCCCAACAGCTGCCTGACACCAGGAAAACAAGGAGGCAGCAGGACCTGGGTCTGATGAAAAAGACAAATACAGCTGGGTATTATCCGCATACTGATGGCACTGGATCCCCCCAGTTGCATCCGCCCAGCTGCATATGACCTCCCCTAGCGGCTTCATATACACGTTAAGAAGAGTGGCGACAAGATTGAATCCTGCAGCACCCCACATGGGAGGCCTTGCGGGGAAGCTGTACAATCCCCGAGCACCATCCATTGGGATCTATCCATAAGGTAAGAACGGAACCATTGTAAAACAATCCCATCCACCCCGGCCAAATCCCGCAGGCGTGTCAACAGCTCATGATTCATGGCATCAAAAGCTTCTGACAGATCTAACAGAACCAGCACGGACATACGACCACTGTCTACTTCTGAGAGGAGGTCATCAACCAAGGCCACCAATGCTGTCTCCATGCCATACCCCAGGTGAAAGCCTGACTGTGTGGGATCCAGAAAACTGGTGTTGTCCAGCTGCACCTGCAGCTGATGGGCCACCACCCACTCAATAACCTTCCCTAAAAAAGGGAGGCTAGAGACAGGCCAGTAGCTCACAGGGGCATCAATGTCAAGAGATGGTTTCTTGAGGAGAGGGCGGACCACAGCCTCTTTCTGGCACTGTGGTACTCTCCCCTCCCAGAGGGAGGCATTGACCACCCTAGCCAGCACAAACCCCAATGTCTCCCTGGCAGATCTTACCAGCCAGGATGGGCAAGGGTCTAATTCACAAGTTGTGGCCTGAACAGACCCCAGGACTTCCTCTGCCTCTGTTGGCATCACCAGTTGAAATTCCTCCCACAAATACTGATCAGACAGAGCATTCTCTACCTCTGGCTCTGTCACGGTATCCAAAATGATAGAGTCAAAGTCATTCTCAATGTGAGCGATTTTATCCACGAAGTACACCAAAAACATGTCACAGTGGGCTGTGGAGAAATCCAAATCCAGGCGAAGAGAGGCTGGAACGACCAAAGCTCTCACCACTCAGAACAGCTCTGCTGGAAGCAATTCAGTGGATGCCATAAGAGAAGCAAAGAACATATAGCCACAGTACAGACTTTTAACCATGCTCTATACTGACACCAGTTGGCCTGAGCATGATGCCCCTTGTGCTCCAACCGTCGGCCCTCTCCCTTCAGTCTCCAGCAGGTCCTCCATGAACAAATTGACCTACTAAGTAGTAATAAACGCTAGGACCAGATGGTATTCACCCCAGATTTCTGAAGGAACTCAAGAATGAAATTACAGACATATTGGGTATTTTCAGACATGACACCCCGGCCCGTGGTCACACCCCAGCGTGACCATGTGCCGGGGTATCATGTCTGATCCATCCCTGCCAGGTGTTCGCTATGGGCCAGGGCAGATGTTACCCTGGATCATGGCAGGGCTACCACGGAATGTATGCTGGGATCTAGGCCAGTGCAGATCCCGTGGTAAGCCCTGCTGTGGTCCGGGATAGGTGAACCTGGACTGTGGTAAAAGGGGCCATTACATCCAATGGCCCGCTCCACCTAACCCCGGCGAATGGCCAGAGCAGTTGCAGGTGGGTGCAGCGGCCTGATAGGCTGCCACATCTGCCTGTCAGGGAGGCAGGGCCACACTGAGGAGCACAGAGGGCGGGGCCATGCAGACTCATGCCCGTATGTCCCCTGCCCTCTCCCCACCCCCTCACCAGCCCTGGCTGCCTGAACATTTGTTTGGTGGCAGGGTTTGCCCTACCCTGGGGTGAAGGCTCTCAGTCCGGGGTGGGTTTAGGCGTGGCAGGAAAAAAGCCCATCACGTCTGAAAATATCCACTTATTGGTAATTTGTAAGCTCTAACTAAAATCAGCCACTGCACCTGAGGATTGGTGGGTAGTAAATGTAACATTGATATTTGAAAAGGGCTCCAGAAATGATCCTGGAAACTACAGACCAGTGAGCCTGAGGTCAATGCCAGGCAAAGGTGGAAACAGTTGTTAAGAACAGAAATACTGGATATATTGATAAACACAGCATTGTGGGGAAGAGACAACATGGATTTAGCAAAGGGAAGTCACGTCTATTGGAATTTTTTGAGGGTGTAAATAATCATGTGGATAAGGGTGAGATGGTCAGTATTGTGTATCTGGATTTTCAGAAGATATTTGATAAGGTCCCTCATGAGAGACTCTTGAGGAAATTAAGTAGTCATTGGTTAGGAGGCAGAGTCCTATCATGGATCGGAAACTGGTTAAAGGATAGGAAGCAAAGAGTAGGACTAAATGGTCTGTTTCACAATGAAGAGAAGTAATAGTGGTGTGCCGTGGAGATGTGTACTGCAATCAGTGTAGTTTAATATATTTATTAATGATCTGGAAAAGGGAGTAAAAAGTGAGCTGATCAACTTTGCAGATGACACAAAGTTATTCAAGGCAGTTAAACCTCGAGTGCACTGTGAAGAATTGCAGGAGGATCTTGCAAGACTGGGCAACTGGGATGTGGTCAAATGCAAAGTGATGCACAAAGGGAAAAATTATCTAAGCTATATGTATACAATGTTGGGTTCTAAATTAGGGGTTACCACTCAGGAAAAGGTTCTTTGATTCACTGTGGACAATACATTGAAATCCTTAGCTCAATGTGTGGCAGCGCCCAAAAAAGTAAACAGGATGTTAGGAATTATTCAGAAAGGGATAGAGAATAAAACTAAAAATGTTATAATGCCTCTATATAAATCTATGGTGTGACCGCACCATTGGATATTGTGTGCACTTCTGCCCCATCTAAAAAAAAGATATAGTAGAACTAGAACATGTACAGAGAGGGGCAACAAAAATGATAAAGGGTATGAAACGGCTCCTGTATGAAGAGAGACTTGATAGGTTAGGGCTTTCCAGCTTGGAGAAAAGATGACTAAGGGAATATGATAGAAGTTTATAAAATAATGAGTGGTGTGGAATGAGTAAATAGGGAATGGTTATTTACCCTCTCAAGTAGTGCTAGAACACTCCATTAAACTAACTTGGTAGCAGATTAAAAATGAATAAAAGAATTTATTTTTTTTACTCAGTGCACAATTAACTTGTGGAATTTGTTGCTGGAAGATGTGGTCTAGTACTAGAATTAGGAGACAGTCCATAACTTGGTAGCAGATTCAAAACAAATAAAAGGGATAAGTTCTTGGAGAGTAGGTTCTTTAATGGCTATTAGCTAAGTAGGTTTAGGGGACGTAACAGCCTACTGTAGCAGGAGCAGGAGCTGGGAGTGAACAACAGAGAATGGATTGGTCATTGGGACCTATTACATACTTCTCCCAAGCAGCCAATATTGGCCACTCTCGGAGACAGGGTGCTGGGCTCGATGGACCATTGGTCTGACCTTGTATGGCACTACTTACATTTTTATGATGCTTTAGCTCTTACTGTTGGATTACTGTTTGAGTTTACCTGAATTTGACTTTTTAGGAAAATAATTACATTGGAAATGTCTTTTATATTAACAGTTGTGTATTCTGTTACTGTCCTAATATGCCAGGAGCTCATCCATGATCAGGGTTGCTTACTGCAAAGGGTATAGTCACAGGGCTATATGAGAACCTTTGTCAGAAAGTCAAGCCAGATTCATTTGCCAAAGTGGAAAATACGAACGTGTGGTCAGGACCAGAATGGGTTAAAATTGAGAGGCCAGACTCAAGAATTGATATAGGGGTTCAGCAGAGTCATAGCCAATTGGTCAGAGTCAGTATAGAGATAAAACAAAAATCTGTGAGGAATATTTATTTTATTCACATTTTTATCCTGCCCTGATTGGATCCTGATCCACTAATGCAAATAACTGTTGGGTTCCTGCATTGTTTGGATATCCATTTCAGATATTTTGACTTGGTTATTTGGTTGTTCAGTTGTTTCAGTACTATTAGCACTATTGGACATGTGCAACAGTCAAATCAAAGTAACTGGAATAATGAAATAACCAAATAAATGGGCATTCAAATATCTGTTTTGGTTGCAGATATTATTTGGATATCCAAAAATGTGACTAATATCTGCAAATACAAAATTCATTGTTCATTTCATGTCTAGCTGGCACCATGAAATCTGTTCGAATGTTGATGGGAAGGAGGGTAGGGGTACAGGCTGGGGAAAGGCACGGGCTGGAGTACAGACCGAAGGGAAGACAAGGGCTGAGATTCAGGGCAGAGTCACAGGTAGCTTGTGAGCTAAAGCCGGCTGCAGCTGCTCAGAACCCTACTATGTCCTGTCGCGCTCTTTATGCATTAGGGCCAGTGTGACGCAAGAGCAGTGAATTGTCCCACCAAAAATGATACTTTTCTTTTCGTTTTTGGTATTTTAAAAATTCTAACCATAATAGGGTGCTAAGGAATTAAATTTTTTTTTGTCTTCTGTATTTTGCGTTATAATTTCAATGCTGTGAGCGGCACACATGCAATATTATTTATTTATTTTATATATTTACACACACACACACACACACACACACACACACATACACACATTATTATTCATTTATTTAATATATGTATATATACCCATACGGGGTGGTGTAAAGTAAAAAAAAATATTGTGTACATGTGTGACACCCAATATTATATATTATTTATTTATTTTTACATTTTTATTCTACCCTGTATGTGTGTGTATATATAAATATATAAAATAAGTCAATAAATAATATTGTATGTACACACAAACACACATACACATTTATTTATTTTTACATTTTTACTGTGCCCTTTTGAAGACTCAGGGCAGCTCACAGCATTGAAATTAAAAAACAAAATTATAAAAGTCAATACTAAATTTAAATTCCTTAAAACCCCATCATCCCACCCACTCCACCCTGTACCCTCACCTGACATTTGATACCGTTTACCATGCGATGTTGGTGGCCCACTTGTGGGATGAGTCGGCGTGGGCAGGACTGTTCTCAAATGGTTCGGTTCTGTTCCTTCCTGGCTGGGAAGTGGGTGATTGTTCATCATCTCCCCAGAACCTCATGTGTGGAGCCCCTCAAGGTTCTAGTCTGTTCTCTCTCCTGTTCAATGTGTATATGCAGCCTTTGGGTGAGGTCGTTTGGTGTGCAGTGTCATCAATATGCTGATGACACCCAACTTTACCTCTCATTTTCCACTGACTCAGGCCCGGCAGTCTCAGTGCTTACCCAGTGTCTGACAACTGTGGGGGACTGGATGAGGGCGAGCCTTCTGAAGCTGAATCTTGAAAAGACAGAGGTGATGCTGGTGGGAGGGGCTGAGGAAGTGGTGGCTCCCATCAGTGATGGGGTTCGACTTCCGTTGGTCCCTCAGGGTTGGAGTTTTGGGGTGCTCCTCGACTTGCAGCTCCACCAGGATGTCCAGGTGGAGGCTGTGGTGAGGGGTGCATTTCGCCAATTACATCTGGTATGATGGCTTTGGCTATACGTCTCTGACTCCGACCTGGCCACCATCATCCATGCCTTCATCACCTCAAGACTGAACTACTGCTACGCACTTTATGTGGGGCTACCCTTGGTGATGTTCCGGAGACTGCAGCTGGTGCAGAATGCGGCAGCCCACCTCTTTATGGAGATGGATTGCTGCAAGCACATTACACCAGTGTTTTAGTCTTTGCGCTGATTGTATATAGTCTTCCGGGTCCAATTCAAGGTGTTAGTTTTGACCTATAAAGTCAAAAGTTTGACTTTTACAGCCTGGACCCCACTTACCTGCGGGACTGCCTCACCCCCCCAGATCCTGGATCAGCTCCTGCAGTCAGCTGGGAGTGCCTTCCTCAGGGTTCCCTGCATATCGTGGGTGAAGACGATGAGGGGGGAGTTCTCGGTGGCTGCACCAAGGCTGTGAAACTCCCATTCAATGGAGGTCTGCTTAGCCCTGGACCTCCCCTCTTTTCATAGACAGTGTAAGACCTGGCTGTTCCACCAGTCTTTTGGCAAGGAGATGGGTGATGGGTGGGGTTGGGAAGCGGGGGAGAGAGGTTTTTTTCAGCTCTGCTGTGGGAGTTATTTTATTGTAATTTTTATATTGTTATTTACATTTTGTTTTTATTGATACTTTTATATTTTTATGTTTTAATATGTTGTGAGCCACCCCAAGCAGCAGTAGCAGGAGGGGCGGCCTAGAAATGTGAGTAAATAAATAAATATATATGTTATCATATATATTTTATAAAATTAAAAAATAAAAATTATAATACAGTGTGTGTGTGTGTATATATATATATATTAACTAAAGCAAAAAACTTAACAGTTTAAAAATACACTTAAATGTACAACAGCTTTCTTAAAATACACGCAAAAACACAATTCAGTACAATTACAGTTCAAAACACCTTCCACTCCATGCATTGCAACAAAACATAAACGCCAA
>QEPC01006907.1:2748907-2764393 GCA_003113815.1 Sphenodon punctatus | reverse complement strand
GGAGACCTTTGCGGTGGTGGGGGGGCAGGGCTATCTCAGACAGGGGGGTGGGAGACTTTTGCAGGGGGGCAGGGGAATCCCACGGGGGGGCAGGAGACTTTTGCTGGGGTCAGGTCAGGGCGCAGGGGGTGGGGGGAGGTTTTGATGGGGCTCGGGTTGTGGGGCTTGCCCAAGGTCAGGCTCACAGCTAGACTGGGGGGGATGCCATCGGCTGCAGGGGGTCCGTGCCCCACACACACCCCACTCACCCCCTGGCAGCCCTTGAAAACGTTCATGGGTCGGCAGGTCCCTGCATAGGGACATTGTGCCCCAACCCCTAGCAGCGAGGCACAACAGCAGCTGCTCTACTGAGCATGTGCGAGCCAGCAGACTCGTTCTGTGTTTTGCCGGTGAGCAGCTGCTGTATTGCGCATGCGTGAACCAGCAGAACTGATATTTTTAGCATAATATCTCGGTTTTGGTGGCATCAATCAGTATCATATTTTAGAAGCACTTCTTATTGATCTCATTCTTGAAGCCTGTGAAGTTTGGGGACTCAACTCATCCAGGGGGAGGAGATATTCATGATTCAAATACGCGAGGCCAGTGTGAATTTTCACCACAAGCAATTAACGTTTAAGCAGTAATAACATTTTATTTTCCTAATGGAACTTTTTCAAACTTTGTGTGTATGATGGTCCTCACAACTTACAGCCATGGTTAAATTTTCAGAAAGGTAGGTCAAGCGGTTTCCTCAAAATCGGGGCTTCAGCAGTCCCCTGTTTATAATGAAAGGTGGCTGTACATTTAAGTTTCAGGCAGCTGCCGCTTCCTGAAAATATATATACACACACACACACACACACACACACACCTTTTAGCATGTTATTTATTTATTTATTTATTTATTTATTTATTTATGTTTTTACCCCACCCTTCTGCAAAGTCTCAAGGCAGCTTACAAGATTTAAAAAAAATATATAAAATACAATCAAATACATTCAAAATCCTTTAAAAACCCCAAAAACATCCCAACCACCCAACCACCCCACTCTTTATCCCCACCTGCCACCCACAAATCCTCCTCCCATGTACCCAAGCCCACCCAACCCTATTCCTGCCTGAGAAACCCCCAGTCAAAAAAAAAAAGGTCTTAAATCTCCTCTGTGATTGTGGGGCACCAACTGAGAACACCCCAGCGTGCGTCCTCATTGTAACAACTTCATGGTTGGTTGGCATTCACAAGAGGATGCCCTCAGATGACCTCGGAGGCCATCATGGTACATAGAGGAGAAGTCAGTCTTTCAGATACCCAAGGCCCAAGCTGTTTAGGGCTTTATAGATTAAAACCAGTCCTTAAATTGTGCCCAGAAGATTATTGGCAGTCAGTATGGACTCTGGAGCACTGGTGTAATGTGCTCCTGTTGACCTGTCCCCAAGAGAAGGTTGGCCACCATGTCCTGCACCAACTGCAGCTTCTGAACAGTCTTCAAGGGCAGCCCCACGTACAGCATGTTGCAATAGTCTAGCATCGAGGGCCGGCTATGAAGGCATGAATGATGGTGGCCAGATCTAAATCTGATAGAAAAGGTCATAGCCTTTTAACCAGATGAAGTTGGTAAAAAGTGCTTCTGGCCACTGCTGCAACCTGACAAAATTTATTTGAATGTGATGGTGATGGTGAATTGAAGCTTTTGTTGTCATGCTTTGCGAGGTCCCATAAATTACAAAGGGAAAGTGAGCTATGTAGTTTAGCTGAACTAATCAAACTAAATTGGGCTGCACTTTTCCCCAAATTGTATAATATGAGTTTACACTTTACTTTAATATCCAGCTAGCAAAGTAAGTATTGTAAAAATGACAATACATTTATAAATAAGGGAACATGAGACTTTTGGATTATAAAAATATATGCAAAGTTTACTTAAATATAAATAGAAAATATCAGTAGCTTACATAGAATGGTATAATAGCCAATCAAAGTTACATGATCTTAAAACATTTCTATCTTAAGAAAAAGCTTGTAAAAGCTTAACATATGCACAATTCATTGGCTCAAAGATATCAAGAATTTATACTTTACATTCATAAAATCCTGATCCATCCCTTGTCTGCCATAAAGATGTTAAATGAGAAGGAAATCCAATGGTATTTAGGATTTCCAATCTGAGGATCAATTCTCTGTGTCTCCCATTTTAAAGCTTGCTTAAAATGGGAGGTTCAGATCCTTAGACTGTCACGCTGACATCAGATACACATCAGTCAGTAAGGAGATACACTGGATTCTAATTGGCTCTCTTAAAGAAACCAATCAAAGTTTTGACTTTCTCTCAAAGTTCAAAATGAATAGAAGCCTTGTATTTTTATCAGAGATAATTGTCAGATTACAGAGAGAAAATAACCAGATCCTAAAGTTATTTCAATATTTATCTCAACCATTAATTAAGCAAATATGTTAGCTAAAATAAACTAACTTAAATCTTTCCTTTGTTTGAGATGATCTGAAGCTGGTATCATCCTTCATTTGGAAGGGTGTAATAAAACTCCAGACACCTAGAGATAACATTCCAGACATCTTGTCTTGAGAAAACCTAAGCTAACCAGAGGGAGTTAGGCTAGCTAAAAGGGGCCTCATTTTATAGCTGGTCATTTGGCTGTTTCCTTGGCAACAGTCAAATGTCAATTTGGGGAGCTTGGAAAGAAACTTCTATTGGAATGCAGACTAATGGGGCCCTAGCTTGAACCATTATAATCGCAGAAGCTGATTTTAAAAATCAATGCTTGTAAAGCACAATTAGCTTACATTAAAATAGAAAGTTAACATATAAAAACTCAAAGTTAACACATTTGGAACACAGATAGCCAAAATATATAGGCTTATTGACTGGAAATACATGACATTGTGGCCTAAAGATAGCAAAGCCATGTTGATCTGAACACACAGGGTGTTTTTTAGACATGACAGTGGCTGGCTTTAGCACGCTTTACTCCATGGGCCACCATCACATGAGTTTGTGCTTGCCTGATGATTGCATGGGATGGCTCCCAACCATGGTGGGAGCTAACCTGGGCTGTGACTCAGGGAAGTTCCTAAGTCACAGCCTGGGCTAGCCCCCCATTGTTGGGATCCCACTGCCCTACTCGGAGTAAAGCAGGCATTCACATTTGAAAGCCCACTTTACTCACCGAGGTCCAGAGTGACGCTGGGTCCAGCCACTATGGTGGCCCCATCCCTAATGGGGAACCCTCCATGGTTCCCCATCAGGGAGGGGGCAGACCATTGGGAGCAGTGTGGGGGCAGGACTGGGAAGCTGCATGTCTGTCCAGCTCCTCACCCTCCCAGGCTGGCTCCCATCATGTCAGTTTGAGGGTCTGGCCAGATCCCAGCCATGGTCATGGCCCCAGTCCATTCGGGTGAGTCCGTGGTGAAGCACTGGCGGCATCAGGTTAGAAAGCACCCTCAGTGAACTGATATTAATGATGGCATAAAATGCAATAATGAAAGTGCTATTATTTATTTTATTTTATTTTATTTAAAATTTTTTATACCCCACCCCTCCTGCCACAGGCAGCCCAGGGCAGCTGACAACATCAATAAAATATACAATATATATAAAATCATATAAAACAGAGTGGAACATCGATAACTATAAAAAAAGAAAAAGAAACCCCACCCCAGACAATCTCCCCCCACCTCCCAACCCTTACCCCTCTCCCTTGCCAAACGCCTGACAGAACAGCCAAGTCTTACAGTTCCTACGAAAGGCTGGGAGATCTGGGGTCAGACTGACCCCTGCCTGGAGGGCGTTCCAAAGGTGTGGCGTAGCGCAGCCACCGAGAACGCCCGCTCCTGTGTGGCCCCCCAGAAAACTTGGGGGACTTCCAACATGGTGCCCCTTGATGACCGCAGGTCAAGAACCCGGGGAGTGAGGCGATCTTGCAAGTAGGCAGGACCCAGGCCATGTAAGGCTTTATAGATCAAAACCAACATTTTGAATCGAGCCCGGAAGACTATTGGCAGCCAGTGCAGAGATCAGAGCACTGGCGTCATGTGCTCCTGGCGGCCCAGCCCCACCAAGAGCTGGGCTGCTGCATTCTGCACCAGCTGCAGCTTCTGAGCCATCACCATAGGTAGCCCCACGTAGAACATGTTAAAGTAGTCTAACCGAGAGGTAATAAAAGCATGGGTGAGTGTGGCCAGGTCAGGAACCGAAACCAGTGGCTGAAGCTGCTGCACCAGATGTAACTGGCAGAAGGAAGTCCTTGCCACAGCCTCCACCTGGTGATCTAGGCAGAGCTGTGCATTGAGGAGCACCCCCAGGTTCCATACCTGGGAAGTCAGTGGGGGACAGACCCCTTCTACCAAGGGAGCCGTCACCTCCACCAACTTACCCACTAACATCACCACCATCTTGTCAGGATTCAGTCACAGTCAATTAGCCCTCATCCAGTCCCCCACAGATGCCAGACATTAGGTAAGCACCAAGACGGCCGGGCCTGGGTTGGTTGAAAAGGAGAGATACAGTTGGGTGTCCTCCACATACTGATGACACCTCACCCTAAACTCTCTGATCAACTTGCTGAGCGACTGCATATACACGTTGAACAAGAGAGGGGACAAAACAGAACCCTGCGTAACCCCACACGAGAGGTCTTGATAAGATGAAAAACAATCACCTAGCAACACCCGCTGAGTTCTCCTGGTCAGTAATGAGCGTAACCATTCAAGAACGATCCCACCCACCCCTGAACTGTCCTGCAGGCGCGTCTCCAACATCTCATGGTCAACGGTATCACATGCTGCCAACAGATCTAACAGGACCAATAGGGTCGATTGACCCTGATCCTTTTCACGGCAGAGATCATCCACCAAAGCCACAAGTGCTGTCTCAGTGCCATGACCCAGACAAAAGTCAGACTGAGAGGGAAGATAACCGACGTGGTCAAGATGCCCCTGGAGCTGCTGAGTCATTACCCATTCAATAACCTTTCCTAAAAAGGGAAGGTTAGAGACAGGCCAATACCTGGCAGGGGAGTCAATGTCAAGTGATGGTTTCTTGAGCAGAGGCCACAACACCGCCTCCTTGAGGTATCCAGGCACTCTGCCCTCCTGTAGGGAGGTGTTGACCACCCCGGCCAGCAATGGCCCCATTGTATCCCGGTAGTTCTTAACTAGCCAGGACAGGCATGGATCTAATTCACAAGAGGTGGCTCGAACAGCCCCAAGCACACCCACCATGTCAACGGGTGTCACCGACTGAAAGTGATCCCACAAAGTTAGACAAGCTGGGGCTTCTACAGCCTCTACATCCCCCACTCTATTAAGTGTGGCATTGAGGTCTTGGTGAATACGAGTGATTTTCTCTGAAAAATAATCCGCAAAAAGGTCACAGCAGGCAGATGATGACTCAACCCCAGGGTTGAGGGGGTCGGACTGACCAGCCCTCGAACAACCCGGAACAATTCTGCCTGATGGGATTTAGCAGATGCTATGAGGGCAGCAAAGAACTCCCTCTTTACTGTCCGCATAGCCACGGCATAGTCTCATAAACTAGCTCTATGCCGCAATCTGTTTGCTTCAGCATGAGAACGATACCACCGTCGCTTCAACCATCACCCCTCCTGATTCAGCATCCGCAGTTCCTCGGAAAACCAGAGAGGTCTGTGGAGCCTCTACCTGGGCAACGGATGCCTGGGAGCTGCTTAATCAATGGCCTCCGTCAGCAAGATGTTCCATAGCTTGACAAAGTCATTGATGAGACGATCATCAAGGTCATAGGGTAACTCCTCCAGAGCACCTAGAAACTGCATTGGGTCCAACAGCCTCCGAGGGTGGACCATCCTAATAGGTTCCAGACCCTTCCGGGAGCAGACATGTGTTAGAAGGGAGGTCTGCTGGAGGTAATGATCCATCCATGACAAGGGCACAGCTGATATCTCCCCCATTAACGGAGCACCCACCTCAAGGCCAGTGCAAAACATGCAGTCCAAGGTATACATTTCAAGATGTGTCAGGCCTTTGACCCTCTGGGACAGGCCCATGGCGACCATGAACTCATGTTCAGCTCCTCCGAGAACTGCATCAGTGTGAATGTTGAGGTCCCCAAGACTATCGTCTTTGAGGACCGCTACACCACCTCCGACACAGCCTTCACCAGAACACGCAGGGAGGCTACTGTACTGGTAGGTGCACGGTATACCAGCAGCACTCCCAAACTGTCCCCCACCAAATTGAACACAAGATGAAGTCCTTCAATGCCCACCATGGATCGCACAGGATACTTCCTCACAGACCAACCCTTTAAAAAAATCACTGCTACACTGCCCCCCCCGGTCCTTCCAGCCGTGGCTGGTGCTGCATGGAATATCCGGCTGGAACAAGATCAGCCAGAATAAAGCCCGATTCATTGTCCAGCCAGGTTTCCATGATACACGCAAGATCGGCGGCATAGTCCAGGCCTACCTCCTGGACCGTTGTTGCCTTATTCGCCACTGATCTCACATTTAACAACACCAAAACCAGGTTAAGGGCCCTCTGACCATTACCTGCTGGGGAAGGGGTAAGCAGGACACGCACTAAGCACCTGTCCCGCCTCACCACTCCCACTCCCCTCCCCCTGAGACCATATTTCCCCTGGCCTGTCACGACCCCAATAGCCGTGCCTACCCCCCTGGCTTCCCCCCAGGCCCCCCTTCCCGGTCATGCTGCCCAAGCTGTGAGGGAGATCTTCCCCCCTCCCCTAACTCCTTTCCCAATACATCCCTCCCCCCCCCCCCCCCCCCCCCCCCCCGCCTCCCCCTCTCACAGGGATTCCACTCTCCCTATCATTCAGGCAACACCCCCCATCTCACTGGGAAACAGAGCCCGCCCCCCACCTCTCAGCCCCCTGACCCTCTTCTGCCATCGGAGGGTCATTTACCACCCCTTTTGGGGTCCCCCCTCACTCCAAGGGAGGTAGCCCTACCCCCTATCCATACCCCACCCCTCCCTACCCCCATATCCCCTACCCCCCTGCCACCGAGGGGTATCCCATAAATCAACCCCCATCTCCTCCCCAAACAGCTCCATGCTCCCCCCATCCCCCTCACCCCCTTTAAAGATGTTCCCCCTTGTGGCAAAGCTGGTCTGCCGGCTGCCCTTGGCCCTGCTGGACCGGAAGTCACTGCTGGTCCAGCCCCCTCCTCCAACTGGGAGAGGGGGAGATGGAACAGGGGGCCAACTACTCACAGTACTGGTGAGGCCCAGCCTGGCCCTGCCACTCTCGCTGCTGCTGACATCAGATTCTCCTTGCTGCACAGTCCCGCTGTTTGTAGCTTCAGGTTGTGGCATCCGTGGACACCTCAGTGCCCACAACAGATCTTCCGAGCACTCCCCATCTCCGGCACCAACATTCCTCCTAGCTGAAGGGGCTGCCGAACCAACGGAAGACAACAGGAGTGGCTACATCCGTCATGACCCACCAACAGCCCCAGGAATCACTGACACCCTTTGGTGTCGCCCTGGTGTAAAATACCTGAGGAGGAGAAGGAGAGCCAATGAGCTCTTAGGTAGACAAGGGCAGCTCTCCCTTCTTGTCCCAGCAGCACTCACGCAACCCCCAAAGGGCTTCAGCCCTGGTGTAAATACCTGAGGGGGAGAAGGAGAGCCAATGAGCCAATTATGTGCGTGTTGGGAGTGCAAAGGGTCAAACTTACCAAGCCATGGTTCACATCTTAGACACTGCTCTCAGACTAGAGGGGAGTGGAATGCTTGGTTTTTTTTAGGGACGATGTAATTAATTCTAATATTAAATGTTAATACTTCTGATATTCTGCATTTGGTAGCTTTGTAAATTTTTCAAAGAAAATGTCATGCAATTTTGTACATATATTGGCACAATGTCCAATTACATAATCAAAGAATATTTGTCTGCTCCTGCTGTGAATGGGTTGCCTTGGGTTTCATTTTAGGGTAAGACGATAATGTTGGAAGAATCTTCTCTGTGAGATAAAAAGGTGTATAAAATTTTGATTTATTTTTTCTATTCAAACAGTAAAGTAGGGGTAGGGAACCTCAGACCCAGCCAGTTTTTATTTGGCCCCTTTCTAGTTCCTGGATGTGGCCCCTGGATCCAGTCCCCGCCCGGGCTTACAGTACTCAATAAACAGGTAGCCATCCCCATTTCTATTAGATTCTTGACCTGGTTAAGCTTTAGTGCATATTCAGGTGCTCTGCCTGTCCACATGGCCAAGTAGTGGTAAAGGAAGCAAAATATTTTGTGTGTAAACATGGAGGTGGAGTCTGCCCACCTCCAGAGCTTGCATCCTTGTGTCGCCTCCTTCCGGCCCCACCTGGGTTCACTGTAGATGGACCGGGCAGTTTCCCTGGACCGTAGGCCACCTACATGGTGCCCACGTAGAGTTGCAGGCGATCGCCCAATTCTCTACACTGGCACCCACAACTCTGTGGTGCCGTCTGGGGCAACAATGTCCAGGAGTGGAGCTGCTGTGTGGGTCTGTCCAGCAGTTCCACTCTGGGCCGGTGCCCCAGGCTTGGCCGGCCCACTCAGGTGCTCCGGGATGTTTCAGAGCGCCACTAGTGAGGCTGTCCTGCTCCACTTCCACATCTGGTGTGAGTGCTTTTAAATGGATTGACTAACTGGGGGCGGGAGGAGGGGGAGCGGGCTGGTGTGGGCTGCCATCCATTTAAAAGCACTCAATGTGATTAAAACTGTTTGAACATGAAAATGCAAAAGATCAACCCATCTCTGATCATACTCTGACACAAACATATGTTTCACAGTCTGTCTTGTAAATCCAAGTACTGACAGATTCTATAAAGATTATTATTAAAATAATAATTATTTATTTAATACTTGGCACTGAACAGTCATTAATTATTAGAGACAGACTCCCGCCCCAGAAGTTTTGCAAACAAGGACATTTAAAATTAGTTTTCATATTTACTTCTCCTAAGCATTATTCTGATACAATCTTTATTATTAAAGAATTTATTGAAACACAGTAGCTTATGAACCGTTTAGAATGGTACACTCTTTTGATGCAAAGAAGTAGCAATGTTCATTGTGAGCATTAAAGAGCTGTGCTGACCTTGGGTGGATAATAAGGAGAATTGGATGAAATCCAGCAAAGAGAGACTGAATATTAGCAGAAAGGTCTTAAAGTACATGAAGCTGTGACAAAAATCTCTCAAGGGAAGTGCTGGAAAGCCCATTGTGTCTTGAATGAAAGTTTGAGTGGATGTACAACTCAAGGATACACTACAAGGGAAATATTTTGCTGGCTGTGAGCTGAACTGTGTCTGTGTTGATAAAGCTCTGTGGTAACTCTGGGAGTAAAATAACGGGCAAGGTCCACAGTTAGTGTAAATGTGTGTAGCTATCTTTAAGTCAATGTAGCTGCGGATTTTGGAAATGGAGAACAACCATAATTGGAGGAGGATGCAGTTTTTGAGGGAGAATTTGTGTTGTGTTAACTTTTGGAATTGTTGCATTTGTATTCTAGATATGACCAAGGGTGCAGAGAGCCCTGCTGAGAGTGGTCAGGATATCGGGATCTGAGCTGAGGTCACAGCTGACCCATGGAGGCAGGCCCAAGTATTAGGGATGTACATGGGGTAAGATTTGTCTTTTTGTGCCCCCAAGTTTTCTGTTTTGTCTTTCATAGAAATTTACTGCAGATAACGAATTGAACAGACTTTACACATTAAATGATAAATGCTACATAATGAATGGTATGGATAGAACCTTTCAATAAGTGTTTTTAAATTAAGGGCCTGTAGACTATAGCAATGCACAAACACCCTAGTACATTAGGAAGCCACCCAACCCACTTGCCCCTCTGTATTTATTTATCTATTCAAAGATTTATATCCTGCTCCCTCCAGCCCTACGGCAGCTTGGGGCAGATTACAAAATATTTTAAACAATATATAAAAACAATACATGGAGGGATTACTAAAACAATAAAAACAACAACAAAGAGGTAAAAACCACTGGTAAAAAACCCACCCTTATTCCCCCCCTCCCCCAAAGGCCAGACGAACAGCCAGGTCTTACAGGCCTGACAAAAGGCCAACAGGCTGGGAGCCAGGCAAGCCTCCTCTGGGATGGACTTCCACAGCTGTGGTGTGGCCACCGAGAATGCACTCTCCATCGTGGCCCCCTGGTGGAGTGAGAATAGTGTACCTTCAAGCCCCAAGCCTTCAGGTTCTCCCTTCTAACCCAAGATCCCTCAAACTCACTGCCCCTACCTCCTTTATGTCCCAATATCCCACCCTCTTCCACAAGATTCCCCAAGCCCACTGCATGTGGGTCTCCCCTTTCTGCCCCAAACCACCTGCCCCGGGTCCCTCCCCCTCCCGAGTTATCCCCTCTTGCCAGGGGCATAGCTAGGTTGGAATGGACCCAGGTGCAAGAATCCCTTCCTTCCTCCCCTAGCACCGCTCCCTCCTTCTACTTGCTGTGCCTGAGCCCTGGAGGCTGTGGCTATGCTGCCTGCTTTGTGCCACCACCAGTGTTTGCTCCACCCTGTGCCGCCCGCTGGGTAGGTCCCATGTGTGCCACACACTGTAGGCACTTCCACTTAGTTTGGCCTCCACCTGGTCATGTCACAACAGGACAGGATTTGTGCCCCTCACCCCCACCCCACAGCCTGAGTGGGGCTTCTCTAGGGCATGTGTGGATTCCCCATCTTCCCCATCACTTTGTCCAAAATTATGCCATTGAATAAAATATATATTGTATGACTTAAATCATCTAGTTAACAGTGTAGGATTGTTTCTGAGAGCAGTGTCCTGTCCAGTTCACTTTTAAATTATGCAAGTAACTGGTCTTCCTTTCTACATTTACAAATATAATAGCTTCTTCATTCTGTTGACTTCATAACTCAAAACAGACTTAAATGCAAAAAGTACCTGAAAAATAGATTAGTATTTGTCTGAATTCCAAAACATGTATGCATATTTCATCAAAATAGCACAGAGAGTGGAAAGTTTATTAATTTGTAAATGGACTTGTAAGAAGATAAGAAGATAAGAACATAAGTAGTGCCATACTGAGTCAGACCAATGGTCCATCAAGTACAGCATCCTGTCTTCTGACAGTGGTCAATCTCGATCACATGGAAGAAGAACCAATAGTTACAATGGGCAATTCCTTCCCCGTTGTTCACTCCCAGCTACCTGGCCTTGACAAACATCCTCTGGTAACAAATTCCATACGTTAATTATGCATGGAGTGAAAAAGTACTTCCTTTTATTTATTTTAAATCTGCCAGCAGCTAGCTTCATGGAGTACGCCCTAGTTCTAGTGCTATTTGAGAGGGAACCTCTATCATGTCCACTCTCAGTCTTCTCTTCTTTAAGCTGAAGAGACCCAGCTTGTCAAGCCTCTATTTGTACAGAAGCCATTCCATACGCTCTATCACTCTCGTTGCCCTTCTCTGTAGCTTTTCTACTTCAGCTATGTCTTTTTTGAGATGGGGCGACCAGAACTGCACACAATATTCCAGGTGTGGTTGCACCATTGAGAGGCACTATGACATCCTCAGTTTTATTCTCGAGCCCTTTGTGAATAACTCCTAACATTCTGTTTGCTTTTTTGACTGCCGCTGCACACTGGACTGAGGATTTCAGTGTATTATCCACAATCACTCCCAGATCATTTTCCTGAATGGTAACTCCTACCTTAGTACCCAGCATTGTGTACGCATAGTTTGGATTATTTTTCCCTATGTGCATCACTTTGCACTTGTCCACATTAAATCTCATTTGCCATTTAGATGCTCAGGCACCCAGTCTTGTAAGATCCCATTGCAGTTCTTCACAGTCTGCTCGCATTTTAACTACCATGAATAGCTTGGTGTCATCTGCAGGTTTGATCACCTCACTCTTAACACCCTTTTCCAAATCATGAATGAATACATTAAACAGCACCGGTCCCAATACAGATCCCTGGGGCACACCACTTTTTACATCTCTCCATTGTGAAAACTGACCATTGAGTCCTATTCTTTGCTTCCTATCCTTTAACCAGTTTCTGATCCATAGTAAGACACTACCTCCTATCCCATGACTTTTCAATTTTCTCAAGAGTCTTTTATGTGGGATCTTATCAAATGCTTTCTGGAAATCCAGGTACACTATATCTACCAGGTCTGCCTTGTCCACATGCTTATTTACACCCTCAAAGAATTCCAACAGATTAGTGAGGCATGACTTACTTTTGCTAAATTCATGTTGACTTTTCCCCATTAAGCCATGTTTATCAACATGAACATAAGAAGTGCCATACTGGGTCAGACCAATGGTCCATCTAGCCCAGCATCCTGTCTTTGACAATGACCAATCATGGTGGCTTGGGAGAAGCACCCAACAGGTCACAATGGGGGATCCATTCCCTGTTGTTTTCCCCCAGCTCCTGTCATGTTCCCTGATCCTGTCTGGCTAATAGCTGCTAATGGACCTATCTTCCAGAAACTTGTCCAAACCTCTTTTAAACTCAGCTATAGTACTGGCCCTTACCACAGCCTCTGGCAGTAGATTCCACAACCCAATTATACGCTGAGTGAAAAAATATTTTCTTTTATTTGTTTTAAACTTGCCACCCATGAGTTTCATGGAGTGTCCCCTAGTTCTAGTACTAGCTGAGAGGGTAAATAACTGCTCCTTGTTTATTAGTTCCACCCCACTCATGATTTTATAGACCTCTTTCATATCTCCTCTCAGTCGTCTCTTCTCCAAACTGAATAGCCCCAACCTACCAAGCCTCTCCTCATACGGGAGCCCTTCCATGCCCTTGATAATTTTTGCTGACCTTATCTGTACCTTTGTACATGTACCTCTGTGTCTCTATACCGTGCTCAGCGATTCTGTTCTTAATGATAGTTTCCACCATTTTGCCCGGCACAGACATTAAGCTTACTGGTCTGTAGTTTCCAGGATCACCTCTGCATCCCTTTTAAAATATTCGGGTTACATTTGCCACCCTCCAGTCCTCAGGGCAGATTCTAGCGATAGGTTACAAATTACTAACAGTAGGTCTGCAATTTCATGTTTGAGTTCCTTCAGAACTCTGGGGTGAATGCCATCTGGTCCTGATGATTTGTTAGTATTTAGTTTGTCAATTTGCTCTAGAACCTCCTCCAGAGTCATGTAAATTATTGTGGATTTATGATGCAAAATTGAAAAGCAATAACTAGTGCAGAATGAATTTGATGAGACTGAAGCTTCCCACTATATCTGGTATCATAATAAAAGGCTTTCTCTCTTTCTGGATATTACATATTCCCATCTGGGAACAATTATGGAAAATGTTTATTAGAGGTTGTGGGCCAAAATCAGAGGTGAGTCTAAGTGAAACAGAAAACTCCCTAGTAAAAACTCCACAGAATTCAATAGAAATACTAACCTGTATTTTGAATCAGTCTGTAGAATTTAGCAGTGAATACTTGTACTCCAGAATTCTCTGGAATGGTTAAACTGCATAGATTAATATGCGTGTTTATTAGGAATGGAACTTCAGATGGATTTCTGAATTCAGATTTGTTACAGATTCAGATCTTTTCTTTTACCTTTTTTTACGGATTCATATTATGGATCTGTATTAAAAATAAAAAAATATTAAAAAATCATTGTTCATATGCACAATTGCTACTGCCCTTAACTAAAATGGCAGCAATGCTACTGCCACCATTTTGGTTAAGGGCAACCATTTTGCCCATGCTAAATAAATTTAAAAATATTTTAATTATTTTGAATATGAATCTGTAATATGAATCCACAATCAGTGTGGCGTTTTGGCTTAATAAGGACATGCATTCGTCACCTTGAGGCTGGACTACTGTAAAGCGCTCAACGTGGGGCTGCCCATGGTGATGGTCCGGAAGCTGCAGTTGGTGCAAAATGCGGTGGCCCATTTCCTGACAGGGATGGGCCACAGGGAGCACATTCAACTGGTGCTCCAAGCATTGCAGTAGCTGACAATTGTCTTCCAGGCCCAATTTAAGGTGTTGTTTTTGACCTATAAAGCCCTACACGGCCTGGGTCCCGCTTACCTGTGGGACCACTTACCTGAGGGACCACCTCACTCCCTGGACCCCTAGACAGCCCCTGCAGTCATCTGGGGGAACCCTCCTGGAGTTCCTGCATTTTTGGTGGGTCCAGACAGACAGGAGGACATTCTCAGTGGCTGCCCTGTCTCTGTGGAATGCTCTCCTGGTGGAGCTTCACCTTAGCCTGGATCTCCTCACTTTCTGTTGGCGTTGTAGACTTAGCTTTTCATTTGGTAGGGGGGAGGGTGAAGGTGGGATGGATTAATTGATGGTGGTTGGTTATATTTATTCTGTAGACCTAGGTATGCGTAGTGTTTAGTCTATTTATGAATTTTTGAATTTGTGACTTTATGACTTTTTACTGTATTTACTGTTTTATTGTGATTTTGTAAGCTGCCTTGAGTCTCCTTTGGGAGCAAGGGGTGGGGTAAAAATAAATAAATAAATATGAGTATAAGTAGTGCCATACTGGATCAGACCAATGGTCCATCGAGTCCAGCATCTGTACCCAACAGGTACAGAGTGGTGCTACAATAAGGTGATATACCTTTAAGAAGAGAAGCAAGATGGTGCTTAGAGAAGAGAGCACTTAAAATGGCTGCTGCCATGAAGTGGAAGTTGGTGGGAATGGCCAGCCCAGCACTATAAAGAGGAGTCAGAGCTGAAGGAAAGGCAGTCTGCTCCTGACCAGTGAGGAGAACACATCTCATGGAGAGGCTGGCTGACCTGGATGCTGGACAGGAAAGAGGTCTGGACCTGAGGGCCCAAAGAGTGCCTGGACGTGAGTGGAGATAGCTAGCCAGGGACTATGCTTGTGGCTAGGCTCTGCTATATGGACTATGGTTGGCCAGAGTTTGGTGCCAGACCTGTGTACATAAAATGTTATTGAACTGAACTCTCAAGTGGGGCCCTGTTACAAGGTCATAATGGGTGATCTGTTACCTGTTCACTCCCAGCTCTCAACAGTAAAGGTTTATGTTCCCCAATTATATATATATAATTTATTTTTTATTTATTGAATTTATACCCTGCCTCTCCTGAATACAGCTCAGGGTGGCTTCCAACAATAAAAACAATATAAAACAATTTAAAACATATAGAAATACAGTATCAAATATTAAAATATTAACATGAGGGCCCCGGGATACAAAAATAAATAGGGGATGGGAAACAGAACCCACTAAAGCCCCCCCCCCTCCCCAAAGGCCTGTGCGAACAACCAGGTTTTACACTTTTGTCGGAATATCAAGAGACTTGGGGCCAGATGAGCTTCCTCCAGTAGGGAGTTCCAAAGACGTGGCCCAGCCACCGAGAATGCCGAGAAAATTTATTTTTTATTTATTGAATTTATACCCTGCCCCTCCTGAATACAGCTCGGGGTGGCTTCCAACAATAAAAACAATATAAAACAATTTAAAACATATAGAAATACAGTATCAAATATTAAAATATTAA
>QEPC01006907.1:2720079-2746931 GCA_003113815.1 Sphenodon punctatus | reverse complement strand
CTCCCCAAAGGCCTGTGCGAACAACCAGGTTTTACACTTTTGTCGGAATATCAAGAGACTTGGGGCCAGATGAGCTTCCTCCAGTAGGGAGTTCCAAAGACGTGGCCCAGCCACCGAGAATGCCGAGAAAATTTATTTTTTATTTATTGAATTTATACCCTGCCCCTCCTGAATACAGCTCGGGGTGGCTTCCAACAATAAAAACAATATAAAACAATTTAAAACATATAGAAATACAGTATCAAATATTAAAATATTAAGAGGAGGGCCCCGGGATACAAAAATAAATAGAGGAGGGGAAACAGAACCCACTAAACCCTCCCCCACTCCCCAAAGGCCTGTGCGAACAACCAGGTTTTACACTTTTGTCGGAATATCAAGAGACTTGGGGCCAGATGAGCTTCCTCCAGTAGGGAGTTCCAAAGACGTGGCCCAGCCACCGAGAATGCCGAGAAAATTTATTTTTTATTTATTGAATTTATACCCTGCCCCTCCTGAATACAGCTCGGGGTGGCTTCCAACAATAAAAACAATATAAAACAATTTAAAACATATAGAAATACAGTATCAAATATTAAAATATTAAGAGGAGGGCCCCGGGATACAAAAATAAATAGAGGAGGGGAAACAGAACCCACTAAACCCTCCCCCACTCCCCAAAGGCCTGTGCGAACAGCCAGGTTTTACACTTTTGTCAGAATATCAAGAGACTTGGGGCCAGATGAGCTTCCTCCGTTAGGGAGTTCCAAAGACGCGGCCCAGACACCGAGACTGCCCTCTCCATTGTGGCCCCCCGCTTAACGCGGGGGACCTCCAAGAAGGCACCCCCAGCAGTTTAAACCTGAGGGGCTGGGAAACCCCCACGGGAGAGCTTTAGACATTTCTCCGTAAACCGGAAGTTGCCTGGACACCATTAGAAACAACAGCACTGCACGACTCCCAGGTGTAGATAAGACCTCAAAATATATATGGCTTTTATAGATACGTTTAGGGTGAAGATCCCTGGCTTTAGATCAGAACATCATTGTCCTACCATATGGGAACATGGTCTTGAAAAAGGTTTACCAAATGATCAGGATACCCGGGAACTTGTAGACTGATTTGGACTGACATATTGGATTATTGTGGGATCAGACTATTGTTGGATCTGTTATGACCAGTGTAATCAGATCATTGCTGTATTTTTTATGATGTATGGTTTGTTTTGACGATTTAGTGTGGAACCTTTTCTTATTTTTGCTTGATTGGATTACTTCATATAAAGGTCATGTTTCTGAATTATGTGGGTTTTTATATTTAGAGTTTAGATGTACTTTTTATATTATAACATTTTAGAATATATTTTAGAATATTATGTGTTTTATTATATATTATATATAGTTCTATTATACAGTCCTTTGTGGGGTCACCTTTTTGGTTAATTATAAGTTTAGACAAAACAAAAATACTTTTTATTTGTTTTAAACCTGTTGCCAGTTAATTCCATAGACCATTTTTATATTAGTGGGATTTCTCCCACCGTTTAAACCCACGGCACTGGGAAACCCCCGTGAGGGGCAGTTTTAGATGCTCCTCTGTGAACCCGAAGTTGCCTGGGCACCATTTGAAACAGCGGCACTGCATGACTCCTGAGACATGGCGTAGATAAGACCTTGATTTTGAGGTCTTATCTACGCCGTGTCTCAGAACACCTGGGAGTCGTGCAGTGCTGTTGTTTCTAATGGTGTCCAGGCAACTTCCAGTTTATGGAGAAGTGTCTAAAGCTCTCCCGTGGGGGTTTCCCAGCCCCTCAGGTTTAAACTGCGAGAGAAATCCCACTCATATAAAAACAGTCATAGGCTGTCCCTGAGTTGTAGTATTTTGAGAAGGGGTAAGTAACAGCTCCCTATTTATTTGCTCCACACCAGCCATGATTCCTGAGTTTAGCCTTGATTTTGATCGAATTGTGATGGGCTTGTCCAGCAAACCAAGGGGCCTACCCTGGTATAGAGAACCTATTACTCCCTTCCTCCCCCATATTTGGGGCCTGTCATCAGTTATCCCAGGGCAGGCCTGACCAGAGAACGTGAATGGGAGTACAATTGTACCAGGCAAATAAACTCAGGGAGGGGGGAGAGTCAAAATAAAATATTAATTGCAAGTAACATATGTGTAAATAATGTACCAGTATGATCTCCATAAATTAACTTAGAATCTTATAGGAGAAAGAGAGGGGGTCCTATCTATCAAGGTGTACCAGGCTATTTTTTTCAACAGTTTTTGTTGACTCTATGAGTACTGCAAGAGAGCTTATTTAATCTACAAGTGCTTCTACACTGGAATTGACATCTCTCCTATCACCAGATGTGGATCATGAAAGACATAAGGAATATGAGGAGTCTACACTTTGGATGTGAAAACTAAGAACAATGGACTTCTTCATGATGAGAGGGGTTGGGGTCTTTTGCCCCTCTTGGATTTCTTTGATATATTACTGCTTGGGTCAAAAAGCTTTGCAGGACTTTGCGCATCCCTTTGGACTATGGGACTATGTGACTTTAGCAAAGGTATTACAGTTAATTAATACCATATGGTAGTACTCATGGCAATGAGTTAAATAGCCTGATTGGATACAGGGGTAGCTATTGGGCTGCTGAGTTCTTTTCTGGAGATTCCTATGGGTGTGCTGCATCAGAGCAGGAGGGTGAGTCTTTGGCTGGAGGTTTGGGGCTTTTGGGGTGATTTAAGTTTATTTAAAGAATTTTTGATTGGTGTATTGGATGACTATTTACTTATCTCACTTGCCCCCTTTAGGCATTTGATAATCTAATTGCAAATCAGATGGTACAGAAGGTAAACCATTTGTATTAAGTGGTATACTATTTGGAGATAATGCTTGAACAACTGTAACAATGATTTCAACATATTTTATATACTTTATATTTCCAACAGATTAACCCCAAGCTCTGATGCCACCCAGTGTGCTGTTGACAATGACCCATAATAAGGGGGTCAGAAACACAATTGTGTTCAGCACAAATTATTTTGTTTAGTTGTCTTTGGATCTTCTTTTTAAGTGAAATGCTTTGGGATATAATGTGGTCATCTTGCAATGCTTGTATGTTTCTCCAACTGATGCACTGATGCTTTGCAGCCAACATATTTTCATTATGTATTATCTCTTTCCCTATGGACTTTTGGGATAAACACATGGCCTAGTTTGTACTAGGCACCAGTTATGTCCTGGGAAAAGCTGTTTTACTGCCCTAGTAGTAAAGGCTGTTCAGGTTAATTTTATAAACCTCTGCCTGTCTCTGGAGTTTTTCCAACTTTGGTGATTTGATTTCTAAGTGGGTTGGATATTGTTCATGTTTTGGACCTTGTTTGTTAGAGGTAAATAATATGTCACATGAACAAGCATATGAAGAACTTTTCAACTTATCAGGGTTAATAATCACTACTTCTTTAGTGAGTCTTCCGTGACATAGGCTCGACAATTCAAACTGAGCACATTCACACATACCTTAAAATGCTGCTTTTTCTGCAGTCAGTTTCAAAATGCGCTTAAATAAACACATGCACTATTCACATATGGATCTATTTAAGCGCATTTTGAAATTGACTGCATTTAGGAAGCATTTTCACTACAAAGCACCGCGTTTCCCTGGCTCCCAGAGAGGGGAGAGGAGCGGAGCGAGTTGCTGTGTAACTGACATGATACTGACTAGCCTAGTCAATATCATGTCAGTTACACAACGTCCCCCTAGGCTCCCGGAGAGGGGAGACAGCTGAGCCGAGAGCCGGGGAAGCAAGGCACTGTGTAACAGACATGACACCGACATTCCGACAAGAGGATTTACGCGGGTCATTTCAAATGCGCGCTTGTAAAGGTAGCTTTTGACTGCCCCTCAATGCGCTTGAAAAACAAATGGGAGAACTGCTAAATAAGTGCATGGAGTCTTTCCCACATTGTTCTAATATGCGAGGGGAAAGAAAATAGAGCTGATTTAATGTATGTGTGAATTCTCATTCCCAGGACTTTGTTCTTTGATGTCAAGGACTCCAGCAATTTCCAACAGTGGTAAAGGCAATGTGCAGGGTGTTTGTCTGAAAGGCACAAAGCAATGCCACTGAACTTGCTGAAGCCAGTCCATCAGAGAAGCTAGGAAATTCTGTCTCACACAGTTTCTGTCCAAGGGGAGAGATTACTGCTTGTTATTGAGAAAGAGACAGCTTGGGCATTTGGGTTAACTTTTCCTAATTAATCTTTTTGTCTTTTATCACTTCTTTTTTTATTCCAAATAAATCTGTCTAAGCATCCCTGTTGGTGGCAAGGCAGGAAGGAAAGAGGGTGTTAATTAGAGATATACAGGTTCATGTACCTAAAATGAACTGATGGTAAATAATTGAGCGTGTTGGAAGCTTCTTAAAAGTGCAAGCACGGCATGGTGTAAATCTTTCTTTAAACAGGTTTAGTCCTATGCTAGATCTTCTAAGAGGATTCTGCTCTTGTCTGTTGGTCAGAACAGAAGGATATTTTTTTATGCGCTTACTTACAAAGCTAAACCATTTACTAGTTTTCACAGACATGCACAGAAACACATAGGTTTGCCCTTTTCCAGTCTATGGATCCCTTCTAGGTACAAACATCTGTGAGATTTTTGTTCTGAGTCACATTTTGTGTTCTCAATATTCTTTATCTAGCATTTTCTTCCGGATAGATATTACTTCTCTGAAAGATCATGCATTAGGAAAAAAGGGCTCTAGGGCTGTTTTCACCTTGCACATGTGCGGGTGGGTGGGTGGGCACCTGTGTGAACACCGTGGCGGGTGCAGGGGGATGGGTGGGTGTCCGTGGAAACACTGGGTGGGGGTGTGTGCATGCTCCCGTGCTCCACCCAGCTCCACCGATCACCCACACACGGAGCAATGGGTGCCAATGCCGGTTGCTCCATACGTGGAGATGGGTGTGTGCCCGTGGGAATGGCTGCACGCCCACCTCCACCCACCACAGGTGCACACTCATCCCCCCATCCACCGCGGCTCATGTGAAAAAGGCCTAAGACTGCATTAACTTGAGCAGCCTAAAAATCAGAAGCACAGATATGAGCCTTTTGGCTTTGAGAAGACTCATCAGGCCATTGTTACATAAACAAAATCTGTATTTATTGGCTGCTTTTTGACTTGTAGTTTTCACCATTAGGACCCATTCTCCAGGTGTCTTTTGTTGCTTTGCCATTTCATAGCATCTCCTGTGAAATCATATCGCTTACATTACCTGCTCAGGAAATAAAGGCCAGCATGGGGTCATTTTTAGATTGCCAGTAGGACCGTCAGCCCCTCCCCCTCCAAAAAAGGGTCCTTGCGCAACTGCGGCTCTGTAATGACAGGGATTAGTGCCTGTGGGAATTCACTAATCTGCGTTTATCACTCGAGGACACTCGTTCTTGTAAAGGCTACATTTGAGGACCCAGTTCCCAATCTCAAGGGGATTAGTGCAGTCTCACTGGCACTAATCCCCACAATTACAGATCTGTGGGTGCGACTGCCAAAGTTTCCCCCTCCTCCCCACTATGTAATGTCACAAAGCAGTCTTAGAATCCAGTCTTTGTTTCTTCATGAATTTATTTAAATAAATGATTTTCCTTTGCTCTGTGGATGCTGAGAAAATCTGCTACCATTGCCACCTTATCTACTATGATGATACTAAGCTTGAGAATGCTATAATTTCTAATTACAGCAGGATGCTACAGCAGCCTGTAAACTAAATCCAACTAAAGTACATAAAATGCCTGATTATGTGCCAGTATTTGGATACTTGCCCAGTAATTAAACCATGACCTGAATCTTCATAGACAAAAAGTCAGTCTTTGAAGCATTTGAGTGAACAGTGGAGTGGATGCAAAGATGTATACAACAGTGCAAGATCAATGTTGGATATTGATAAGACTTTGTATATGTGTTGGCCTCTGGCAGAATGTGATCGCTGCTAGTGGGTGCCTTCATTATGACAACTGTAGGTTCTATTAAAGGCAAATCAGTGAAAATGGTGATCTATTCAAAATCATAATTATTTGAAGTATGATATGGTCAGCAATATTAGGGTACACTCTAAAATACAGTCAATGCCTCTTTAATTAGGACATCTTGGGAGATGTACGTATATCCCAAATACATAGCTTTTCCAATTAAAGGAGTCCATTCCAGATTGTAAGCACTTTGGGCCAGGGACCTCTCTCTAATAATCACTCTTCAGTGCCAGACACATTGCTGGTGCTAGCTAACAAATAACATATAATTAATAATAATCAAATTACCTTAGTTGCATTTATAGTGTTGTGAAGAACTTTCCCCAGAGTTCTATCCATTTAACTTCACTCCTTGTCCGATACCACCCTCACCTGCTCCAGAGCTTTCCTTAAGAGCTTTGCCCCTTCTCTCATGCTGCCCCCTATGCCTGAAACTTTCTCCCTGAACACACACACACACACACACAGAGTTCTCTCCCTCTTGACCTTAAATCCCTCCTAAGAACCTACTTCTTCCACAGTAGTTAACCTAGCTCTTTGCTCCCCCAGACTTCTCTGACTGATGTTCTCTCTACTGTTTTATCATTTGGAGTCTCCTTCTCTCCTGTAACTAAATTAGGTATGTGCAGCTGCAACTTCTCAACTTCATGCAAGTATCCCTTTCTCTCCTTATGTTCTCTTTTCCCTTGTTTTGTCTATCCTAGATTGTAAGTTCCTTGGGGCAGGGACCAGTTTCTGATGATTGTTCAATGCTATGTACATTGCTGGTACTATAACAATAGTATGTGGAACAACAATTCCAAAACTAGAGGTTGAAGAGGTGTGTGGCCACCCAAGATTTTCTCTTGGTTTACTATTGTACTACAAGCAAAATAACAAGATGCAACATTTATATATTCATTTTCTTCCTCTTGGAGTCAAAACCTAAAGAGGAATGAAACAACCGTCTGTGAGATGGATCACAACAGCCTTTTTAACAGCAAGACAATTGTTTATAATAGGAAACGAAGAACACTATATTAATTGGAAATTGTAGAATAAGATTTAAATCAAGGTATTTAGAAAGACAGTGTGTAATTACATTGGTAAATACATTGAGCTCACTCAGAACTCTTTGTCTCACAAATAATTGCTATGACTTTTCAGATCTCCAAAAGAACTTGGGGGTTTGTTTTTATATTTCATCCAAAAGACAGTGCTTTCAGTATTTCAGCTACTCTTAAGTAAACACTCTGGTAGGCCAGGAATACCACAGAGAGAATAATAACGATTATATCACCAAACCTACTTCAAGAAGCACCCAGGTTTTCCTTGCAAGTCTCCTAACTCAGCACTGACCATGTCTGACATGGCTTAGCCTGTAACAACCGATAATAGTACTGCACTATGGCTGCAGAAAAGAGAGTTTATTCAGTGCTGAATGACTAAACTAACCACTAACAGTAAATATTTAATGAGTGCTAGGCAAGTCTTGTGAGTCAACATTTCATACCATTGGAGGACTCTATAAGGTACATTTTTCTTTACAACCAAGAGCTTTGAGTTCCTGTAATGATGCTCTCATAGCAATGACTTCAAACTTTTTGATGTCAAGATTTGACTTTCAAAATGACTCGGTAATTAGATCATAAGGACAGGTCAGCTGATCTGCAGGCAGCATTCCAGCTTAAAACACTCAATGCTGTTTGAACTGGGTTTAATTGGAGAACAAAGGTGCAAGAGACAAAGTAAAACTGACAGGAAGGAGGAGGATTCCTTCACTCTGGTTCATAACTATGAAAGGACTAGTCATTTTGATGATGGTTAATATGCTTCTTAAAGATAGATGGGTTGTAACTTATGGTTAGATGCATTTTAATATACAGCGCAAATGGCATTTATGCAGATCGTAGTACAGTTGTCAGCCTTAAAACTTGCAGAAGGGAGAGACTTTAAAAGATTATGGTGATGATTTAGGAGAGACCAGGCCTCAAGAGGCTGATTTGTTTATCTTTTGATGCTGATAAGAGCAATTTTATCTCCACTCCCCTAAATATGTAACAGTAACACTTAGGATGCTTCCTGAAATAGCCCCCTGTTATGCATATGGTGGGTTAGCTCCTCTTTGTTTTCAGGACAGCAAAGTAGCCAGCAACAGCAAGCACATAATTGTTTCATCTGTTCCCATTGTACTTGGGGTGTGTGTGTGTGTGTGTGTGTGTGTGTGAGAGAGAGTGAGAGAGTATGTGTCTGTGTGTGCATGTGCTATTTATGCAGGCAGAAAGGGAGGGGAGAAGAATACCCAACCCAATATGCTGTATTTACAAGCAGCTTGCTCTTCACATAAACAGTTAATCTGACACACCCGGGTGGAGGAAGCATGATAGATTATATGCTACTCTCCCCCACCTTGGAGGCTAACCCGATTTCATTTGTAATTGGGGAACAGTTTTTAAGTGATCACGTTCCCTTGCAGCTTACTAGAAGAGGTAAGAAGAACACTGTAAATCCAGGTATTGTGATGACAGCTGGAGCCCCACTATGCTGTCCGGTGCGTTGGTCTAAAAATATTGAAGGAGAGGTGCTGGCCCTTTTAAGACACCTGAGATCACTGAGCATGGCAACTTCATAAGAAGTTCTGAAGGACCGAGGCAGGGTTTTTCTTTGTGGTTGCAGTTCGAGAACAAATTGAGACCTCTGGGTGATTTCAGACATTACGGGCGCCCGGTTCACCACAGTGGATTCCCGGTGGGGGTGAACCGAACAACCACCCCCCGTGGCCAACAAAAGCTCCGAACAGACATGACAGGACTGAGACCACGGTAGGGAATCGGGCTGGCAGATCACGGGCCGAGGCAGTGCAACAGACGTGACGCCGATTCCCGGCCGTGGTCAAAACACCCACAAGGCACCGAGGAGGGGTGGGACACAGACATGGCTGCCTGAGGGCAAACAAAGTCACAAGGGACAAAAGGGAATGCCCACACAAGGGAAATGGGAAGGGAGGGGGAAGAGGGAGAAGAGCCGACCAGGTACCACACACAACAGGCACACAGACAATGGGAGCACAGTGGAACACACAGCACAAGCACACGCCCGGGCACACACACACACGCAGAAGGGAAGGGAAGGAAGGGGAAGGGAGGACACGGGCGCCTGGACAGCACACAAGGCACACTGAGTACGGGGGTGGGGGGGCACGGAACAGGGAAGAGGGGGGGAAACAGCACAGGGGCAGGGCAGGACCCAGGCAACGGCAACCACAACCCCCACAGCAGAATCGTCTGCACGGGCACCCCCACAGTAACACAGGCAGTCCCGGAATGGGAGGCCCCAGGAGCTTGGGACCAAGGCACAGCGGGAGCCCTCACGGAACAGGGAGCAGTCCAGAAATGGTCCAGGAGGCACACGCAGACCCCACACCCCGGAGAGGGGGCGATGGAGGGCAGGCAGGAAAGCTGGTGCAGTGCAGCAGGTCCAAAGACGCACCCCCCTGGAGGAAGCCGGGAGGGCCAGTCCAGGGGCCCCAGAACCCCGAGGTCACACAGGCACCCGGGGGGTGGGGTGGGGTGGGGTGGTGGTCTGGGGCCACAGGAGGGAGTGCTGGCAGTTGATGAAAGTCCGATGGACACAGGCGAGCTGGTGAGGCCATGCAGAGAGGTGGAACAGGGCACTGGGGAAGCCAACCAGGGATGGGAACACCAGGTGCAGAGGCAGACAGGGGGGGCAGGGTCAGGGGGGGCGGTGCCACAGACAGGGGCATAGGCACCCTGGGAAACTGGCAGCACAGCAGAGACATCAGGGAGTGAGCTGCCAGCAGAACCCGGCCCCCAGGCACGGGCAGGAGCCCACATGGGGGCAGGCAACTGGGGGGCTGGGAGGCATACCAGGACTCACAGCCAGGTGCTGGGGGTCACAACAGGCCATGGGGCCGGGTGCCCCACCCGGTGAGTCAGGTGCGGCCAATGGATCATGCGGCCAAAGGACATGTGGTGGGCAATCAGGTAGTAGGCCTCAAATGGATCCTGCATGGACAGCCCCAACTGCACATCCAAACGGGCCCACATGCCCGACAGCTCCGCCGCGGTAGGCTCAGACACGCAGAAGTCAGCAGCAGGGGGCCATGGAAGCTGACCCAGCTCCAACAGCTGGTGATACACTGCCCCATGAGAGCGCTGGTACCCACGGACACAGTACACTACAGTGCCCGGGGGGGGGGGGGACCTCCAAGGGAACCCAAGGACAGGACAGGCAGCCACAGGCTACAACATTGTATAGCAAGAGAGTGAGGCATGGGCTGCAGACCCGGCACAGCTGCAGGAAGCAAGCTCACAGACAGGACCGCTAATCTGGCCTGCAAGGACATGCTGTTGCAAACAGGGAGAGGATGTGTGTGTGTGTGTGCGTGCGTGCAGAAGGCATGCAGCTGCACAAGTAATGCACAGCCACGCACGCCCGAGTGTGCACCCGTGCGTGCACCAGACCCCATGCTAGGACAGCAGGTGCACCCAACAGCATGCCCACGGACACCAGCAGTGCTGTGGGAGGCCTGGGCATCTGGGGGCAGATTCCCAGGCCCCCCCAGGCCACCACCGGCCCAGCATAACTCACCCCCCCATCCCTGTTGCCCAGTAATGGGCACAGGAGACAATCTGGTGGTCTGAATATTTATTTCACCCCTGTGTACACGTGCACGTGACCTCTTTCCCCTCACCCCCACTGGCCCCAGCCTCCTACAGTGCCCCCCCTAAGAGTGCCCTCCCCCATCCACCCCATCCCTCCCTTCCCCCACGTTTCCGGGGACACCTCCTTGAGCTCCTGGTGGTCGCTACCAAGCTCTGTGAGCTCCCCTCCCCCCCACTGTCTGTGTCACCATCAGTGTCCTGGGATGTCTTCTGGGCCAGTGGGGTGGCTGGCGGTTGGGGGGAGGGTGGGCCTGGGAACCGGGGGGCCCCCCTGAGTGGCTGCACCCTCTGGAGGGCTGGGGGGACCGGGAGGTGTATGCACGGCCTCTGGGGGCATGGAGGTGGCTGGCATGGCTGGGGGGGGCACCGAGGGGACCGGCATGGGGCCCTGGGCAGTCAGGGTGCCTGGAGGGGCGGCTGCCATCACATAGGCCCACATGGTGCCCACATGCAGGAGCAGGGAGGTCCCTATATCATGGGACCTGTCATGTTTTGCCGAGTGCTCCTGTACCATCCCTGTGATGGCCTGTTTCAGCTGCCCGAGTGCTTCCACCTGCCTGCTGTGCTCCCTGTGCTCCCACCTCCGCTCAAGGTGCACCTCAGCCTGGAGCCGCATGTCCCGCACGTCCACCCGCTCCAGGGACCGGTCGATGGCTGCCTCCATCCGGTCCATGGCCGCTATCATCCTGTCCCCCTGTTCAGCTGAGGTGTGGATGATTTCCTCCACCTGTTTGTCCCTCCGGTGGCAGACCTGTGCCCGATGCTCCCTCATGCACTGTGCTGGGGGCATGAGCCTGGGATGCTGTGGCTGTTGGGGTTGCCCTGTAGGGTAAATGGAGGTGAGTCGCCTGCTGCCCCTGGAGCCTGCCCCCCACCCTGGGATGGGCCCGGGGCTCCATGGCCCCCCGGGGGTGTTGCCTGGTCCATTCCCACCTCCCTCCCTGTCCCCTCACACCAGCTCTGTGTGTCCCGGGTCCCCCTCCTGGGGCCCCGGTGGCCCCCTCACCTGGACCGCGTGCCTCACCTGGTTCCTCTGCCTGCTGCCTGGGCTCCTTGGCGCTGCCCTCCTTGACCGTCTGGGTCTGGTGCCAGGGTGTTCCATGCCCTGAGGATGATGACAAGGGGTTGTGGGTGTAGGGATGTCCGGTTGCCCAGGCGGCACCCAAGCCCCCTTCACGCCTTGTCTGTGAGGCTTAGGCTAGCCCTGGATCCTGCATACCCCCTGTTCCCGGGACCCCAGTCCCTATCCCCTCCCGGTCGGTCGCTTACCCTCAATGTCCATCTCCGATCCTTCTGAGACAGGCCCCTTGGTGTGGGATGGCTCCCCCAGGGACTGCTGACTGAGGGTGATGAGGGTGCCGGCCTTGGACTCTGCCTGTCTGGCCTGGGGGTGGGGGCTCTCCGGGCTGCTGTCAGGGGGGGGACTGCATGTGCCTGAGGTCCCGGGGTGTTCCTCCTGGGGGTCTGGGGCCTTGGAGCATGTGCCTACTTGGGGGGTGGCGAGGAGAGAGGGTACCTTGGCCCATTCCCTGCCCTGGACCACAGCACTCCCCACGAGGCGTGGGGTGACTATCAAGCCCTTCGTATGAAGGATGTGGTCCAGGGCATCATAGAAGGAGGCAGTCCGGGCTCCGTGTCTGGACTGCCGATTGTTGTCCCTTGTGACCTTGTACCCCCTCTTCAGCTCTTTGGCCTTAGAGCAGCATGGTACGATGGTGCCCTGCCACCCCCATTTCCTGCCCTATGTCCTCGTAGACATGCTCGTTTTGCTGATTGAGTGAAAGCCAGGGTTCCCCAGATCCTTATGAAGTCCCGGGTCTCCTGCAACCCCCACTGGTCCCCTCTGTGGTAGGGCCTTCTCCCCCATCTCCCCTGGGGGTCCTCCTCCGCCACCGCCACTGCCTCCACCACCTGGGCTGGGCTGGTGTCCTCTGGTGGCTCGTCCACCCGGGCCCGTTTCCGTGTCTGCGGGGCACAGGGGAGGGGGGTTATAGTCGGGTATGGTTCTGCCCCCTCCCATGGCCCACCCCCTTTCCCCCCATCCCTGCTGGGTGCCTGGGCAGGTCCCCTGCCCCCCCTTGGTGCCCCTGTGCCACCTGTTCCCCTCCCCTTGTTTCCCCTTACCCGTTTCCGGGGTGCCTCCTCCCCTGGTCCAGCTGGTGTCCCCGGGGCGGCCTGTCCCAGCTGCTGCTGCTGATGTTGACCCTCCCCCTCCTCCATCTGCAGCATGACCCTGCCTCCCCCTCCTCCGCCTGTGCTTCCTCCACCACTGCCGCCTCCTCCTCCCTCGCCCTCTCTCCCACCGCTCTCCTCTGCCTTCCTCCACGCTCAATCCCGCCACACTTTCCTGCTCTGGTTTGTCCTTTTAAATCTCCCTCCAGTGGCTGTGTTGTTGCTGGTTGCCTGGCAGCGACGCTGCATGCTTTGTCCCGGCTGGGAATCATTTTATTTTATTCCGGCCGGTGATTGCTGTCCAGACATTAATTTTTGTTATTTCCGGTGGGAATCTCTTTGACCATGCTTTTGGAGCTTGTCCGGTGGGGAGCCCCGGAAGCATGGTTGAAATTGACCCCATGTGGGTATTGACCATGGTGAACATCTGGTGGCCGCCGAACAGATGTTCAGGGCGCTTTGGCCCCGCTGCGATATTGACCGTGGTTCACTGTGGTTGAGCATGATCTCATAAAGTCTGAAAATACCCTCTGTTCTGGAGAATAAGAAAGATCTAGGTAAGAAAAAACCTGGGTGGTGGGACATGGACTGTAAGAAGTCAAGAAATGCCCTGAGAAGAGCAACTCGCAAACTTCATGCATATCATAACCCAGAATTCCTTATGGACTATAGGGAGTGGAGGAAGGTATATAAAGTACTGATATCTCAAAAAAACCAGTTCGATAATGAACTTCAATGGAAGAAGCTGTTGGATGTAGTTAGTAAAAAGAACATGAAGGATTTCTGGAGTATAGGAAATAAAACATGCAAAAAAAGAGCTGCGACCATGAATGCAAGGATACCTGGGTCTGTTTGGACAAGGTATTTTACGGAACTGTTTAGTGCTTATGAGGGCAAATGCCATGTAAATTCCTCTGATGTTATACCTGATGTTAACTTACCAGTTTGGGATGCGATTACACCAGAGGAAGTAGCTGAGGCCATAAAGCTTTTTAAAAGGGGAAAGGCAGTAGGGGTTGATTACATACCTGGTGAAGTCTTTAAAGTTCTCCCTGAGTGGTGAGTTGCAGCTTTGACACATCTATTTACATTGATAAATATTTTTATGTTGATACCAGAAGCTTGGAAAATTAGTGTTATCGTCCCAATTTATAAAAAGGGAGACAAGGAAAACCCCAAGCACTACAGGCCAATTAGCCTTTTATGTATAATATCTAAAATTTACACCAGGCTGCTCCTTTTTTGACTGCAGGGATGGGTTGAGAGTGAAAATATACTGGCAGAAGAACAGGCAGGCTTCAGGTCTGTAAGGTCTACCACCACCCAGGCCTTCGTGCTAAGTCATCTGATTTAATTCCTTGATAACCCTACATACTGATGCAGGGAAATACTATCCACCAAAAATAGGTGCACGAAGGATTTTCATCCTTGCATACGCAGACGATATGGTACTACTGTCTCTGAGTAAATTGGGATTGCATAGAGCCTTGGCAGATTTTGCAGTCCAATGTAAGGAAAGGCAATTAGAAATCAATTTTGATAAAACTAAAACATTACTGTTTGCTCACCGACATATCAGATATGAGTGGACTTTGCAAGGGCATAGGTTAGAGCAAGTCTGTTCCTATAAATATCTTGGGATAGTGTTCTCATATACAGGCTCATGGCAGTCCCATGTCGAGGTGATAAAACAGAAAACTAAGACTGAAATCTTAGCTATTAAATGTTTTTTTTATACACCACGGGCAGTCATCAATTAGAGCAGTAAAAATCCTTATAAATGCTAAAGCTATTGCAAGTATAGCATATGGAGTGCCCATTTGGGGATTAGATCCCCGAATCCTGGAGGGCGTTGCGGCAATAATTAATAATATTTGGAGGAGCCTGTTGGCCGTCCCTCCTTCGACCAGTGAGGTACAAATAAATTTAGAATTGGGGAACCTATCGCTGGTGGCCCAAGTTGAAATTAGAATATTATCTTTCTGGGCCAAACTTAGGGATGCACCAGCGGTTTCCTTTGTGATTTTGGCCATGCAGGAGACACTTTGGGAGAAAGAAAGGGGGATTGACCGGTGGTGGGCTGAGATCAACTGGTGCCTCCAAGCCCTAGGCTTCTCTGAGGCGTTTTTTTCTAGTAAGTCCAGTAAGGAGGTCATTAACCAGCTTAAACAGAGACTAGCTGACATAGATAGACAAAAAATGAGGCTGGATATCAGTACTTCAAGATGTTCACTGTTTTATAAATATTTGGTTCCCCCTAGAGGGGGAGCTAGCTATATATTTCAACTAGGGGACCCAGTTCTCAGGAAAGCCTTTACTGGATTAAGAATGCAAACTATAGACAGCAGTTCTCCAAGGGAGATACGAGCAAACTCCGTATGAGAAAAGAATATGTCTGTGTGGAAAAGAGATTGAGGACCTTATTTTTTTTGGGGGGGGGGGGGGCAGAAGTGGGGTTTAATTGAACACAAATGGTTAAATGTAAAACAGCATTATAAAAGTTGTAAACACTGAAAAAAAGAAAATAAAAGTTAAAATTTAAAAAAATAAAAGAAAAAAATAAAAGAGATTGAGGACCTAATACATTATTTGATAAGATGCCCTCTCTATACAAGACAACGCAAACAGTTACAGGAGACTCTGCACTGGGATCAAGCACGTCCTTCTTTTCAACAAATAAGGTTTCTTTTAGACGATATTGATTCCGCAAGGATGAAAGTGGTTGCAATCTTTGCTGCTAGGTCTATACGGAGTCATAGGGAAGCAAAGGCCGGGGATGGAAAAACATAGAAGAGGGGACAGGGCTTATGGTAGGAGGTTGGAAAGTGTTCCTTGGATAGAGGTGATATTATAGATGGGTCGAGGATCTGTTTAACTAATAAATGGTCTAAGGACTATTTTATAATTGCTGATCTATGTTTTCCTTGGACTGTATTTCCATATTGTCATTCTCATGGTCATTATGGCCATGTGTCCTAAAACAAAATTAAACTTAGCTTATTTGATTTATATGGCTGGCCCAGTTATGTATTTATTTTTGAGCTGGATATGTATTTTTAATTGTATAAATAATAGGTAACTGTGTTGTTCATTTTTTTCTTTTTTGTCCGTGTCGGGAGTTATCTATGCTCATTATATATGTGAATTTGTATTGTAATGGCCATGTGGCAAAAAACTTTAATAAACTTACTTACTTACTTAATCTGACACAGACCAAGATAAGGAAAGAGATTTCTAGTAGCCTCAAAAAATATTAGTTAATGGCAGAAGAACTGAGACATCAAATAGTTGTTTGGCTTCCCTTTGATTATTAAGACATTTTTCATTATTATGTAAATTACATTCAATTATAGTGGTAACCAAGCTTATCCTTTTGACTGGAGTATCTAGTATTTTCCCATTGGAGGGAGATGGGGGAGGTTAAGTCTCTGTAAATATGCCACAGATGATCTCCAAAGCGCAAGGTAATGTATGGAAAGGTTTTTTAAGCGTGACCTTTTTTGTATTTTAATCATATTCTATTAAATTATAATGACCAGTTGTTGAGATGTCATGCATTTCCAGCTCTTATTTATATATATATATATATATATATTTATTTATTTTTTTAAATGGAGAGCTATTTTCTAAAACAGCAGCTTGGAAACATGCAGGAAGCAGCCTTTCCTAGAATTGATTGCATTTCTGATAGAGCACTTTTGTACTGTATCCCTAGAGAAACACTGCACGTCTTAATAGCTTCTGTTACTCTTAGAGCTGTAGCATAATAATTTACAGGAGTATAGTAGAGGCTGTAACAAGATCTAGTAGGTTTAAGCATCTCACTGTCTGCTTTTTTTATTAAGAGAAATCTGATGCTTGCTATTGGTTGAAGTGGGGCAGACGGTGTGCTACACAAAAGAGAGGACACGCAGATCTGATATTAGATTATGTTCATACATTGTTACCAAAACATGTGAAGCTGATACCACATTCACACCTGATGCTCTGACACTGTTAGAGTGACACGAGGCACAGACGTGGCAGCGGGAAGGAGCTCGACGATGGAAACAGAGCGCGAACGAGGATCTGCCTCAGCTAGTCTCGCTCACGATGACTGGATTTTGCACCCTGTCATGCGTGAGACTAGCCACAGTAGATCCTCGTTTGCACTGGCTCTACTTCCATCATCAGGCTCCTCCCCACTGCCACGTCTGTGCCTCGTGTCACTCTAACAGCGCCAGAGCATCATGTGTGAATGTGTCCAACTGATCTACAAGAAATAGCTCCAGTATCATAAAATGAAATGGAAATAGCACATTGAGGAAGAGCTGTGTTTGCATATGGTGCAATACAGTTAATCATTGTGTTGCTTCTTCTTGTCAGATGTATTCATTAAGGATGGGCCCAAGGTATTAGGCTTTGATATGGATCCAAACTTCCTCAAAGTATGGAAGCATTTGATTCTGTGATCTATCTCTAGCAAAAATATGTGTGTGATTTCCTTTGATAAGTATTTTCCCTATCAATGAATACGTAATTACAGTATTGGATATTCATTGGCTTTCCATAATTCTATCTTTATGAGTTGTAGGCAAAAAAATAATAATTCCATATAGACTTGAGAGCCTGAACAGTGCTTTCAGTTCAGGCATGTAATGAATGGACAATGGATAAAGAAAGCAAAATTACTAGCTGTGCCTATAATATAAAGCAATCCTGCCTTTTTAAAAACAAAATATGTCCCTGTACAAACACTGGTACAGTGTGTTTGAATCCCCCTCCCCCCTTTTTCTTTGTAGATTGGTTTTCTTGGGTTTTGATATAAATTTGCAAGACAGTCCCTTAATGTAGTCTCTCTGATATGTCAGGCTCATTAAAACAGGAGAATGGGAACACATGTCCAGGAAAAGCTTTAAGGACTTATACACTTGTGCCCAAATTATAAAGTAGAACTTTTCATAATGACTTAGACCCTTTTCACACGGATGCGGGGGGATAGGTGGAGGCTGCAGCATGTGGGCGGCCAGTCACACGGATGCCCACCCACCTCCACCCATCTCCATGCATGGAGACACCTCTGTTTTTCGCAATGTCTCCATGCGTGCACATACCCTCACCCATCCCCACTGGCGGTCACATGGATGTCCCCCTTCTCACCCACACATGTGGGCAAGGTGCCTTAGTTACTGAGTGGTCTGAAGAAATCATTCCCCCCACCACTTTTTTTTTTTTTTTTTGCTGTTGATATGTGAAATGTCAATAAAAAAATCCATGAGCATATACCAAGTAGTAATTTTTACTGGACAGCAATCATTCTCTAAATGCCATAGTATTAGAATCAATATTGCAAAACTATTTGAGCCAGCATTGACTAGAATAGATTTTTTTTGGTGACATGCTCCTGCAAGAAGCACACTCGTACAGTAATGAATGACTGGCTAACCCATTTGTAACTTGGTACTTTGGCTAGTTACTCTTCAACATGGCTGAATGACATTGGCTTCAAAAAAATTTCAACCACAGTGTCTAAGGATGTGTGCTCCTGTAGCTTGTGTAGGGAGAGAACTGAATGAGGTTGTCTGGGTTCTCTTCTCACCTGTTCACGGCATGACCTTGGCGAAGAGTGTTAACAAACATGACAGTGGCCTGATGTGGCCCGCTTAGGCCCATGAGCCACCGACATGCTTGTTGGCAGGCTACCAGATGTTGGCTTGATATTGGTCCTGGGTGTGTTGGCGGCTAGCTCAGACTGTGATCCCAGAGATGTTCAGGATCATTGGCTCGACCCAACTGGACCTAACCAGGCTATCACGTGTGTTAGCTTGCTATTCCTGGTCAGGTGGGTGGGTGGGTGGGGTTCCATGACCAGCCACTATGGCACCCATCATGGGTGGGGGCAGGGCACTGAGTGCAGTGCAGGGGTGGGGCCTGACCTTTGTGTGTCTCCCTGCGCCGGCATGTTCGTTGTGCTGGCGGACCACGACTGGACCATGTTGCCAGCGTGTTCCTGATCTGGGTCGGGTCACGACGGCGGTGGTCTGCCATCGCATCTATTAACACCCTATGTCACTTAACTCTCCATATCTCAGTTTATAATAATAATTAGAAAAATAGTAACTTGTAATTATTTTGCGTGAGTCTCAATAAAGAAATATTTAGAGGTGCTTTGAGATTCTCAGGTGCAAGATGCAGAGCAGTAGAAGAAAACTGGCAGATGTGACTTAATTGAAGAGAACATCTCTCATTTCAGAAACCTACAGCTCCAAAGAACATAACAAATGTCCCTTATTTCTGAGTCGCATAGCTCTATATGAGATCATCTCATGAATCATGATGGATGCCTCTAATTTCAGAATACCTCGGCTCCATAAGGTTCCTTGTTTTTCACATTTTGAACTGGTGACCTGATGTAATGATCATATATTGATGAGTCCTTCCCTGGTAAAACTCTGGAAGCAGAGAAGATTCCAGCTAATAAGTGGACAGAAGAAAATATTATTATTTATTTTATTATTATTATTTTATTACATTTATATAGCACCAGCAATGTACAATTCTAGTAACTATAAACATGCACTTGCACCCAGGGGCTTACAATGTAGGAGAGACATGGGAGGGGATATGAAGAATGGTGGAAGAGAAAAGAATACATTCATGAAGCAGAGAAGTTGCACGTACATGAGCTTAGTTCCGATACATGGGAGAAAAAGACCTCGAGTAAATCAGTGAGAAGACTGAAGGAAGGAGGAGCCCTTCTAACCTTGTAGTTTGACTACTTGCCTTTCAACGTGGTGAAACCATATTGACATCAACGTGTTGTCAAAAACAGTGACTGTGAGCAGCCCCAGTCTTTTCTGTAGAATGAGGGATTGCTTGATGTGAATAAGGCTGGAAAAATCTCTGCTTTACTTTTCCTAGGCCCTGGACTGAATTTTTACAGTGGGCATGTTTAAAATAAGAATGCAACAGAGGAGGTATAAGGTGTTGTACGGTATATGATCAATGGGAGTTTGGTATAACTGGTCCATCCATGAATGTAGGCAAGTGTGAAGTGGGTTGGAAGGCCATAAATCTCCCACCCAACAAATGATTGAATTAATAAATAAAGGAAAAATGATGTTGTTCTCACCTTCTTACCATTTAAAAAATGTGCACATGCTTCTGTGATCTCATTTTAACAAATGATGGCATTGAAAAATAAAGTTAAGTGAAGACCTTTAAATTAATGTGAAGAGTAAGAAGCCAGTGAAACTGTGATAGTTTTAAGTTAAACTAAACTATTTAAGGTGTTTCCCCTCTTATCAAATTATCCTTGCCATTCCTTCAACTATGCAAGAGTAGAAGGATCAGAGAAAAAGATAGATTTGCAATTTTACTTGTTTCAAAACCTGTTAAACAACTATGAAAATGCGTAATTCTTTACTGCATGTGCATCCTTCATACCAGGGTGCTCCTAGATTCAAGGCTGTCTGGATTCCCAGGTGTCAGCTGTGGCCAGGAGTGCTTTTTGCCAACTACATCTGGAGAAAAGGCTCTGTCCATATGTGTCGGACACTGACCTCACTACAGTTATCCATGCATTCATCACCTCGAGAGTGGACTATTGCAATGTGCTATAAGTGGGGCTGCCCATGGTGATGGTTCGGAAGCTGGTGCAAACGCGGTGGTCCATCTGTTTACTGGGACGGGTCGCAGGGAGCATGTACAACCAGCGCTGCGAGAGTTGCACTGGCTGCCTATTGTCTTCCAGGCCCGATTCAAGGTTCTGGTCTTAACCTTTAGCCTTTCACTGCCTGGGAATCTGAAAGATTGCCTCACCCCTTGGGATCCAGTCATTTGGGGGTGCCCTCCTGGAGGTCCCGTATTATTGGTGGGTTTGGATAGAAAAGCAGGTGTTCTTGGCGGCCATGCCATCGCTTCGGAATGCCCTCCTGATGGAGGTTAGTCTCAGCCCGGATCTCTTCCTGCTACCTGTACTCTTAGGTCACTGAGAAATCATATAATCCTTCTTGGCTTCCAAGGAGTTCTCTGAACAGACTGTTCCCTACAGAAGGCTGAAGAGGGGAGCTGCCACTACTGAAATCTTTGCTGTGTTCAAGAAGGCCATGGAGAAAGACCAAGCAGCTAGTTTTCTTTACCATCTCCCTGGTGGTTGGGTATGAGAATATGGATATCCATTCCCATATCTCTGTGAGACCAGGGGATGGGATAGATAGATTGGATAATATTTTTGTTTGTTCCATCAGGCAAGATATATCAAGGCTTTGACCTTCTTGTTCCCATGAAGGTCAGAGCGAGCTGCAACAAATAATGGGTATGCTCGGGGAAATTGCGGTACTTGACTCAGTAACATCATGTACTAATCAAATCAATACCCATTTATTTATTTATTTGCAACATTTGTATCCCGCCTCTCCTGCCTAAGCAGCTTGAGGTGGCTTGCAAAAATTAAAATATTAAAAATATATATAAAATAAAAGGGAGGCATAAAAGAAAAGAAAAAACCCATCTTTCCCAGCCACTCTCATTCCCCTTCACCCATCTCCCTTACCAAAGGCTTGGTGGAACAGCCAGGTCTGGCACTGTCACTGAAATGAGGCAAGGTCCAGGGCCACCTGGGTCTCTACTGGAAGGGGGTTTCACAGCCTGGGCGCCGTCACTGTGAATTCCCTCTCCATTGTAGGCCCCCATGCCACCTGGGGGACACCAAGAAGGGCACCCCCGGCAGACTACAGGGGTCGATCCAGGGCATGGAGAGTGAGGTGGTTGCACAGATTTCCAATTGGAGCCTGACGGGCTACCTGACGTACCAAAAAAAATATTCCTCTACCAGTTTTCCATTTCTGCTATGTACTAAGATAGGAAAATGGTCAGGAACATTAAGAAACACATGAAAAAATATGATGCAGTATTTGGTATCTGTTGGTAAAATGGAAAATTGGAAGCTTGTTTACAGTAATTCCTGGTAATTGGGTGCCCAACTCAGTAACTGGGTACTGATTGGGCACCTGATGGGCTACCCAGCATTTTACCCATGGGTAACAAATTAGTTACCCATTTCAGCTCTAGTAGAGAGATGAGTGACTAGCCAGAGATCTTTTCTTCCTCCTTCTGAGCAGGTGCTATCAGCTGTTGAAATATCTGATGATCAGGCAGAGCTAGGAGAAGGTTAATAAGTGCTTCACAAACTCTAGCCTTGGTGGAGTGTTTGCTTAGCTTGCATCTGTCAGAGGTAGGCTCCAAGAAATACCTGGAAGGCCAAATAAGAGGCTAAAGTTGTGTTAGGCTGAAATCAGATGACTAAATATGGTCAGTGGCTGGCAACTTTGTCATGTAGTTTTTCCCAAGCCTTAAAAAAGCCAGGAAACCTGACCATATTTCTTAGGACTCCCTAACTCTTCATCCTTTTGTATACAGCAGAGCAACATTTCACAGTGCTTTTCAGAACTCCAGCTCGAGACTTGGAGTGCAAATTCTTCTGAAGTGGAAGAACAATATGCTTGAGTCTTCCACAGGGGGTCCTGATCTATTTTAAATAAATTCCATGGTGCTTTACATGAGAGCAACTGTTGCCTGCCTGAATTTGACATATTGGAGTAATTTTATTTATTTATTTATTTATTTAAAATTTATATCCCGCCCCTCCTGCCCTCAGGGCAGCCCAGGGTGGCGAACAACATTCAATAAAAATATAAAATTTTTAAAAGCAATTTAAAATTACAATATGTGGGGGGAAATCCCACCCCCCTTACCTCTCGCCAAAAGCCTGATGGAACAGCCAGGTCTTACATACACGCTGAAACAGCAGGAGAGTGGGAGCCAACTGAGCCTCCTCTGGGAGCGAATTCCACAGCACAGGGGCGGCCACCAAAAAAGATCTAACATCTGTGGCCACCAGCCTTGCCTGGGGAACCTCCAAAAAGGCTCCCACGGACGAACTCAAGGGTTGCACGGGCACATGGGGAGTGAGGCGGTCCCGCAGATAAGCAGGGCTCAGACCGTGAAGGGCTTTAAAGGTTAAAACCAGCACCTTGAGCCTGGTCTGGTGCTTTATAGGCAGCCAGTGCAGAGCCCGGAGCACTGGTGTCATGTGCTCCTTGCGACTAGCCCCCGTAAGGAGACGGGCCGCAGCATTCTGCACCAGCTGCAGCCTCCGGACCAGCTTCTCGGGCAGCCCCACGTAGAGCATGTTGCAGTAATCCAGACTCGAGGTGATGAAGACATGGATGACAGTAGCGAGGTTGGAGTCTCAGAGATATGGCCAAAGCTGCTGGACAAGATGTAACTGCCAAAACGCACTCCCCACCATGGCCGCAACCTGAGATTCCAGGCTGAGCCGTGAATCGAGGAGCACACCCATACTTGAGAGACAATGGGAGGGCGAACTCCCCTAACAAGAGGAGATCCAAGCACCCCCAGGTCCCCCAAGCCCTCGCCCACCAACATCACCTCCATCTTGTCAGGATTCAATTGCAGATGGCTCGATCTCATCCAAGCCCCCACAGCTGACAGGCACTGGGAGAATAAAGAGACTGCATGGTCTGGGTTGCTGGAAAAAGAGAGGTAGAGCTGAGTGTCATCAGCATACTGATGACACTGCATGCCCTGAAACCCCCTCACGATCTCCCCTAACGGCTGCATATAGATGTTAAACAAGAGGGGGGACAGAATGGCACCCTGAGGGACTCCACACATGAGGTCCCAGGGGGAAGACGTACACTCCCCCAAGACCACCCGATGAGTTCTCCCGGCCAGGAATGAATGAAACCAGTCCAAGACTGTTCCGCCAATCCCGGCATGGTCCCGCAGGCGAGTCACCAACACCTCATGATCGACTGTGTCGAATGCAGCCGAAAGGTCTAGCAGGACCAGTAAGGTCTGACGACCCTGGTCCAACGCCAGACGGAGATCGTCAACCAAGGCCACCAATGCCGTCTCCGTACCATACCCAGGCCGAAACCCAGACTGGGAGGGATCAAGGAAACCGGTGCGGTCCAGATGTTCCTGGAGCTGCCGTGCCACAGCCCGTTCAATAACCTTCCCTAAAAAGGGAAGGTTAGAGACCGGCCAATAATTTTAGTCTTCTTCATGGCTAAATTCTCTGTGCAGTTTCAAGTCTCTTTGCTGCAATGTTTTGGGTCTTTTGCTGCTGAGCCTACCAGTTTACTTGCAGTGGCTGTTTTCAGTATACATGGGAGCTGGCCGTGGCATAAGAAGCACCATGTCATTCCTTTTTGAAGGTACAATATATTTTTTAATTGTACAACAGGAGTTCTGCATTACATGATTTGATAAATAATATTTAATGTATTTAATACTCTTTCTTAGCAAAATGAGATGAAAGACGTAATGTGTCAAGAAGACATAGGAAAAGTACGCCCCTCCCCCCCATAGGTGGTGAATGCTGAACCTTTCCCCTCTCATGGGCCACTTTGAAAATTAGTACAAGCTCAATAGGCTGGATAAGGTGGGGGTGCTCAGGATGGGGGAAGGAAAGGTGGGGGTCCAGATAATGGATTTTTGCCATAGAACCGTCCCCTATCCTAGAGTACATGTCCTCATCTCTGCTCCTTTCCCCTGAACTTCCTCTATCAGTGCTTGAAGACAGGAACCGGATCCAGGGGCCACATCCAGGAACTTCAAAGGGACAAATAAAGAAGAGCCACAAGTGAGATTTTGCCCATGGAAGTGCCCCACTTTTTGAGGATGTAGAGGCACAGTTAGCCTCTCCATCTGTATACTGCATATAGCAAGCAACTTTTATAATCATGCATATCTTCTATATATGCTGAGTCAGTCACAACTCTCCATTTCCCGAGTTTTGCACAATTAAAACTTAAAACGTAATGTTTTATTAAGATATTTGTTGCTTATAATAGGGGTTTTCATAAACACATTAATTTTTCATCATATTCCTCTAATGTATTTTTATTAAAAATGCTTCTAGTTTGGCATGATTTTATTTTGGCTACATTTAGGTGTAGTAAATAATGTATTAATGCATTTAGGTGTAGTAAATAATCTGTATTTTTAATATTGCCTCTCACTTTTCTATTTGTATTTCATTCTATAGTCTTTGTCAGAAGAACAGTGAGAGGTTGTGTTTATCATTTGTTAGTCATTTATTATTAATGTATGATTTCACATATCTCAAAAGCCTGTTTTTGTAATGCGTGTATAGAAGAGAGCTCCAGTAGCTGAAATTCTACAGATTAGTGGAATATAATCATAGAGTTGTTGTGAGGATGAGCTCTTCTGCTTGAAAATGTATGACTCTTTAAAAATGATAAAAACAAAACATTGATTCATTTAGAACACAATTTGTAATACATATGTATTCTATGATATCAATTAAAATTCATTTTCAGATTGGAAAATAAGGATGTATTATAAAAATGCCTGGTGCGTACATCATTACCTCTTTTATTGATGAACTGTATAAAATATTAAATAAAGAAATCCAACCTTATGTACAAAGTTGTATAATTAATGTTTTGCATATGCTTGGATTCTGATAATGGTAAATCACATAAATGATTTATTTCCCCATAACCTCATTAAAACCTATACACTTGTTGCACTAGTACTATAAGGACTAAATTTATACATATTTTCCAGTGAATATCCCCAATACTGTTGTTAAAGTAAGTGGAACTCTTAAATTCATATCCAACAACCCACTGTTGTTCACAGGAACACAAGTGTATATGCAAGAACTATGCAATAACTCCTTGCTGTTGTATTTGTGGCAATTAAACCCCTATAGCTGCTCTGGGCTTGCTTCTTTTACAACAGTATTAAACACAGGTACCTCAGATTGTCATGTATCCTGTATATAGTCATATATTTTTTGACCATCTGTGTTTCACTATATTGGAAACCAGAATTGGCCTCTCTGTATGATGACTTCCTAAAGAGCTGTCCTATAGTGACCTTTCTACTGAACTCTTGACCAGATACTGAAATAGGAGAATCAGCCTGTATACTGGAATAGGAGATCAGTCTGTATACTGGAATAGGAGATGTAATTAGTCAGTTTGTCTCTTAAAGAAATCAACATTTTCTGTTGACCAGTCTCAAGATATGTGACTTCCAAGGAGGGCAGGAAGAGGCCTTGTTTATTTGGAGTTTACTCATTGTTAATCCTATCTTAAATGATAGTCATCTGTTTTAGTATGTATTAACAGGCTTCTTACTATGTACTCTGCAAAAACCCTCCCTGTCAGCAGTTTTGACCTGACATCATTTTTAGCTGACTTTCAAGCATTTCCCTCCATAAGAAGGGAGAGGAGAAATGGATTTTTCAGAAACAGTTCCATCCTTGGAGCTTTTCTCACATCCATATGGCAGTATGGGACAAAGGACTGCGTAATAGGATGCATTGAGTCAACCATAGCAATAATTAGGGACGGGAAAACTGGTAAATCCGGAATCCGATAATGCCGTACCGGCATTAATGGGCGTACCGGCATTATCGGATTCAACCCGGTAATCCAGTCCGGTTACCGGATTCCGGGTACCGGATTTTTTTTTACATTGCAGCCATTTAAATGAATGGCTGCAATGTAAGCATTTGAAAGCCCCACCAAAAAGTAAAAAAAAACAAAAAACCTCCCCGAGTCCAGGCTGCGCGGGTGGAAGGGGGGACACCCGCCACCCACCCTGGCCAGCCTGGATTTTTGTTTAAAAAAGACTCAGAGCCCAGCACCAGTGGCCGCGGCGTCCCTGCAGCCGCTGGTAAGTATGACCCGATCCCTGGGGGGGGTGTTTAACACCCCCCCCCCAAACCCCCAGATATCACCCCTACTAAAGTTCAGTGCTTTGCTTACCTTGCGGAGCTCCAGCGGCGGCGGAGGTCGGTCCGGTGGCCTCAGCGCCGGCTGTGGCTGCCGGCATCAGAGACGCTCTAGGCCTTCCGGGGAACTTCTGGGTTTGCCCGGAAGGCCTAGAGCGTCTCTGACGCTGGCAGCCACAGCCGGCGCTGAGGCCGCTGGACCGCCTGCCGCCGCCGCCGGAGCTCCGCAAG
>QEPC01006907.1:2683474-2713338 GCA_003113815.1 Sphenodon punctatus | reverse complement strand
AAAAAAAAAAAAAAAAAAAAACCCATATAAAAAAAAAAAAACCAAATAAAAAACAAAAGAAAACCATATAAAACCCAATAAAAAACAAAAAAATCCATATAAAAAACAACAAAAACACCCGTAACAACATTTCCGGAACGGCCAAACCGAACGGCCGAACAACCGAACGGAACGGCCGAACCCAAACCCGGCGAACTAACCGAACTGCTGAACCGAACTGCCGAACCGAACGCAGTCGAACCGAACGGCCGAACCCGAACCGCGATCTGTTTGCCCATCCCTACTATTTTGATTTTTTTCTCAGTTCTAGCAGAGAATCACAGTTCTTGACTTGTTTTTAGTAAGAATCAATCTCTGAGAAAAACCCCCAATTCTTGACACTTTTTCGGTTGAGAAATTTTCTCAACTTGCCATTTACTGTAACTACCATTTACCATGATATACTGTGTCCTGTATACTGATTTACCGTGTACTGCGTTAATCCTGGTAATGCGCAAGTGCAAATGACTGCCCTTTTGAAAAATGGTGCTGACGCTGTTGGTGCCATCTTAGAAGAGGACTTTGCGCAGAACAGTTGTGGTGGCCATTTTGTGAATGCACATTACCAGGACGAATGAGGTACATGGTAAATCAGTATACCATAAATGGTAATTCATGGTAAACGGTAAATGTTGAATCATGGTAAATGGAGAAAAATTCTTGACCAAGATCTGGAACCATTACCAAAATCATTCTGTGCTCTCAGTAATGATTCTTGAATCTCATGAGAGTTTCATGAGAAATAAATTGAGTCTTGTTTCAGACCTAGGTGTCGCTGACTGAAGCTGCACCTCCCAACTGGTACCCTCTTGGCACACACCAGCTCCTCTTGCATGGCTTTGATCCTCCCTAACATGGCGCATTGTTACTGGTGGCAGGCAAAAGCATGGAGCTGAAGCAGGAGCCACCTCCACAGTGTGAGGCACTCTACTATCCCAGCCACAGATCAAGAGCTCTTCTGTACCTTGAAATCACATCATGCCAATTATAGCAGAAGGCTTGGCTCAGCTGTAGTAACGAAGAGCACCATGAAATTCTCAGCATGTGTCTGCATGGCTGGGGTTTTGGCACCCATAAACTCTGCAGACCATGCACCAAATGTTTTGAACAGCTTAAAGAGCTGGGCGGCTGCCTAGCTAGGATTGTCTGCATGCCACACATGAGCCAGTGGTGTAGCTATCAGGATATGGGGGTGGGGTGAGGCTCAGTTGTGCCTGGGTCTGGGGCCCACCAGGGACCTGAAGCTGGCCAGACAGTTTGTTCACTATTGTAACAAGGTTAGGCTAAGTCTAAGGATTGCCTTGGTGGCCACCACTGGAGTTAGGTTCAGCGTGAGGAGACTTGTGTGAGTTGGGGTGGGGCACAAGGTACTCTGGGGATGGGCACAGGTGCTTCAGTGTGTGGTGGCAGTAGTGTTGGGAAACAGACATGACGGGCACGCCGCATGCTGTTGCCTACTCTCATCTGGCCTTGGCCACTTGAGTTTGCCTGGGATGGGGTGGCTGAGGCTACCCTGGCTCCTCTCTCTCTCAGATTTCTGCTGTGACTGCTCTGCCCAGTGTGTACGACCGGTCCTGGGTGACTTATGACAGGCCACATGCAGGGCAGAATCAGAATCTGAGAGACTGAGAGGAGCCGGGCTAACCTCATCCACCCCATCCTGCCCCAGGCAGACTCAAGCAACCATGGTGAGATGAGAGGGAGTAGGGAGAGGAATGTCCTCAGTCAGCCTGCTCTGGTCCCCTTGGCTTGGTGGTGCACACCTCTGGTAGTGGCTTCTTGGAGGAGGCTCAGGGCAGGACAGGCTCCTTCAGGCTGGCCGCAATGGCAGTGTGGACTGTGGGGACTTGGCAGAGCTCTGGGAGTCAGCGGAGTCCTGAAGGCTGCTGTCCCCTCTCACTCTCTAGCCTCGCTTCTCTCGGAGAAGAGAACTCCCCTGCTCTGTGCTGCTACAATGTGGTTGGGCACTGAAATCTGTAACTGAGGAAAATCATGAATTCAGACAAGTCTTTAGGCATCAGAAAATCTACATGTGCTTTCAAAGTGCTGGGCCTGGCTCTCAACCTTTGTGGTCTCAGAGCCTCTTGTAAACCTTGATGATGGTCTGTCATGACCCAGTAAACAAACATACAGTCCCCAGTTGCACTGCTGGCATTTAGAGAAGGGGGGGGCAACCTTCAGGGCTCAGCTGACTCCTGGACCTCACCCTCATGGAGGAGCCTGACTCAGTCTGCCTGCCTAAGAGCCGGGACCAGGGGCACCTGCATCCAGGGTGAAGGAGGCAGACCAGAGATGAATGCCGGGAGAGGGGGTGGAGTGACGGAGCTGACCAGCTGCGGGGTTGCAGTCTCGCACCTGGAGACTGATGAGACAAATACAACAAAAGTAAGCAGCCTGCCTGCCCCACAAGGAATCGGGCCTTTATTTATTTATTTATTTATTTATTTATTTATTTTACTTCTGAGTTACCCTTGAGGGGGCATAATTGTGGGCTGAGCCTGGGTTCTCCCCAGCCTTGCTACACCCCTGGCATGAGTGACTATTGGCCACTATTGGTCATCTGTCCTTACAGGACCGGCTTCGTATCAATCATGTCTGAGCTGGTATTGCCTGCTATTGGTTGAAAAGGTTTTTGCAAACTTTATGCTGTGTGTGTGTCTGATTAATGGTGGGACTCCAGGGGGATTACTGGATTTACTGGTATTGGATCTCCCGATACTGGATTTATCAGTATCGGAACACCGGATTTTTAACATTGCCAATTTTACCGTGTTTTTTACATTGCGGCTGTTATTAAATGGCTGTGATGTAAAAAAATTCTGTAAAGCCGGCAATGTTAAAAATCCGGTGTTCTGATACTGGTAAGTATTGGTATTATCAGATTAATCCAATACTGGCCATTATCGGTATTATCGGATTAATCCGATACCAATAGTCCCACCCCTAGTGTTGATGCAATGGCACTGCCAATTCAGATGGCTATTAAACTGTATAGGCATTTCTGTCACAAGCAGCTCAGTGCATATGATAACTTATCTACAAAATTTACAGGTGTTAGCAGCATGGAAGCATGCAATTTTTAAATTGGGGTGGGGAGAACCACTGCATGTTAAGAAATGGGCAGGTGTGGGGATCTTCAAGGTAGTGAAGGTCACTGTGTTCGGAATGTATGTGGGAGTAGAGCTGCTCATTAATTAAAAGCAAGTCTTATAGTTTCTTATCTTTTTGAAAGTAATAGTGTTTGCTTGCAATGACCATGAAGGGTCATAACACCATAGAAAGCTATTGCTGCTGGTTATTTGCCCAGGAAAACCCAATGGCTTCAGTTTTGGTTGTGGGTGCTTGGAGTACTGTTGGCAATGTTAAAAATCCGGTGTTCCGATACTGGAGTACAGGACCCAGAGAAGTTGTGGGGGTGATGGATACCCTGGCCTTTGCTGACAATTGGATGAGGTCTGATGTACAGAGAGAACTGCCAGACCCATGTACAAACTGCGCAGTTCCATGCCCAAAGGGCATGGGATCAGACCCAATGGGATTCTACATATGCATGGAGTGCAGACCCCACACAACCCTGCTGCAGTTCTAAGTTCAGCAAAATGGAAGAGTGGGAGCCCCAGACAAGATGAGAGAGTGGGATTTGATTCAGACCATGACTTTTCTGGATGCTTGTGCGCTGCCAAAAGTAGGGCAGTCATTGACAGAGGTCAGACCTTCCCTGCTATTTTTTCTCATCGCTACCCTGATGAGTGTGAGTGGATACCTGTGGAGCCACTGGAAGTGCCTTGATCATATGGTGCCGCTGAATCACTTTTGGGGACACAAGAAGCTTGGGGTACAGGGAATGTGAAATGACTGATGGGAGCTCTGTATTTCTATGTTCTATACAAGCTCTGTATTTCTATGCTTTTAGCAGATGCGGATCACTGGCTAGTCATAGAATTCTTGAATTCTGACATCAAGAGTTCAGAAAATCCCACATGGGTATAATGGCCACTTTACAAGAGTTCAAAAAATCCTACATGGGTATAATGGCCACTTTACAGTAGAGCAGACTATGACAGATCCTAGTATTAGTGAGAAACTGAAGGAAAATTTATAATGATAAGAATTTTAAGTTTTTGGTTAAGGAGTAGTTGCTTGTGGTGATGACCAGAGACACTCTGTGGGGTGTTGGCCCTACTATCCTCCCCAAAGGTGATCTCTGAGAGGCTGGTCCTCCTCTCCACTCTGTGATCTACTGGAGACTAGCTTGTGGTCTACTGATACAGCTACCTCTTAAGAACATAAGTAGTGCCATACTGAGTCAGATCAATGGTCCATCAAGCCCAGCATCTTGTCCTCCGACAGTGGCCAATCTCGATCGCATGGGAGAAGAACCAACAGTCACAATGGGCAATCTATTCCCCGTTGTTCACTCCCAGCTCCCAACAGTAAGAAGTTCATCCCATAAGCTACTTGGTTAATAGCTATTAATGGACCTACTTTCCAAGAACTTATCCAGACCTGTTGGCTGTGTCTGAACTAGGAGGATCACAGGGAAAGGGCTCAGGCAGTGTGGCCTGATGAAGTAGCAGCCCTGCATCTTGAGGACAAGTTCAAGACACAAGGACAGTTGGTATTAACTAGGGGTGGGTCTTCAGATGGAATTTTAGTTAGTTTTTTTTTTGTTTGGTTCTTTTGAAAATATGGATCTTTTTATGGATTCGGATTTTCGGTTTCGTATTTTTCCCATTGTCTGTAAAATTTTCCCCATGTCTGTATATATTCATTTTCATTAACTGTGTGGAGGACGGGAGTAAAAATGACACTGGAGGTTCAAAATAACCAACACAGCATGCTTATAATTACTATCATGACCCTAATAATGTCACTGTCTTGGAAGCAGAATTTGATTGCCGAAGAGCCCCAGAGACAATTCTAAGTTATTATGACCTTCTCATGCTGGAAACAAAACTGTAGATAAAGCAGAATGGGGAGGCCCAATTCTCTTCTCAACAGTTTTGTTTCAGCAGCGTTACCTCTGAGTCACACCAGTAAAACTGACAGGGAAATTAGCCCTGGAATTTAACTCAGAAATACTTAGTAAATAAGGAAATCCAGGGGATAGTGGCTATTTATTTATTTATTTATTTATTTTATTTTATTGATTTATATCCCACCCCTCCTGAAAACAGCTTGGGGCGGCTAACAATTTTAAAACACAAAATACAATTATATAAAATTTAAAACAATCATAATAATATTAAAACAGGGTTAGGCACACAATAAAACAATAAATAAGGGTAGGGGGAGATTAACACACCCCCCAACTCTCCTTCCCCCCCAAAGGCCTGGGCAAACAACCAGGTTTTACAAACTTTCCGGAATGTTAAAAGGCTTGGGGCCAGGCGAGCTTCCTCCGGGAGGGAATTCCAGAGGTGTGGCGTGGCCACCGAGAATGCCCTCTCCATTGTGGGCCCCCGCTTAACACGACCTTCAAGAAGGCACCCCCGGCAGACCAAAGGAGCCGCTCTGGGGCGCAGAGGGGGAGGCGGTCCCTGAGGTACGAGGGGCCCAGTCTGTGAAGGGCCTTATAGATCAATACCAATACCTTGAACCTGACTCGACACGCTATTGGTAACCAGTGCAGAGTCCAGAGCACAGGTGTTATATGATTCCGGCGACCCGTCCCTGACAGGAGCCAGGCTGCCGCATTCTGCACTAGCTGCAGCCTCCGAACCAGGAACAAGGGCAGCCCCACGTAGAGCGCATTGCAGTAGTCCAGCCTCGAGGTGACGAAGGCATGGACGAGGGAGGTCAGGTCCGGGCCGGAGATGTACGTGTGCAGCCTCCGCACCAGATACAACTGGCGGAAGGCAGCCTTCACCACCACCTCCACCTGTCGATCCAGGTGGAGATCTGCATCCAATATCACCCCAGACTCCAAACCTGCTGAGCAATAGGAGGACTAGTGTTATGATTCAGCAATGCTTTGAAGCAAATGCATAATTCTTAGTGAAGCAAAATCGTAATAACCATGCACTTATGGCACTTTGCAAAATAGGATCTTCTGTTCTTTTCTTGGTGGTGGTGTGATGATGATTACAGGTTTTCTTTGTGATCCTGGGTGACTGGTTTGGGCCCTGGTCAAATGAAAAGCTAATGCCAGAATCACCTTTACATCCCTTCAAATATTTCACACAGTCAAAGAGGGACATGCCCTGCCCCTTGGCCAGTAAGCTCCATCCAATAAGCTCTGCCCCTTGTGCACTCATATGCGCGCGCACACTGGGTGTGCACACACATTTCTCCTGCATGTTTGCTGTAACATCCTGAACTTTGTGTGTCTAAATCACTCACCCAGATCTTAAACATCCGGCTCTTTGAACTTCTGTGTAGAACTTCTCCAAGAACATGTGTGTGTAAGTTCTCCTGGTAAACTGCTTTGATTTCCATGGCAGCCTGTCACGTCTACAGCTGCGGCTACTTTAGGCTGCCTCAAGGCAATGTTTGTGTGAAAAATGCATCCAGGAACTGCCTCAGGGCAGTGTGTGTGTGAAGAATGCATCCGGAACTTACTTGTGGACTTGTAAACCCAGAAGACTGAAAAATCTGGAACTTGAAGGTGTGTGTAAAAACGCCCAATGTAAGAAGACTTGAACCAGCCTCCTTGGGGCTCTAGAGGTGGTGGCTGACTTTTCAGCACCCGTGTCTTACACTGGTCAAGGCCCAGAGTTGCTCTGGAAGACACTCCCTTCCCCACAAGGACATAGCTATAGGAACAGGCAATGCAGCTGCATCAGGGCCCATCAGCCTGAGCTGCGTTCCCTGCCACTGGGAGTGGGGTAAGAGGGGTTCTGTTCCATCTTCTGAACCAGGGCCTCAGGGAAACTTGGCTGGGAGCCCAGTCATGGTAGGATCAAGTCTGGGGAGTCATGCAAATTTATGTCCAAACATTCCAATCTAGTTATGCCCCTGCCTCTTCAAGTCTGCTCCACAACCCCAACTTCCTTCCTCCCTATAAAAGGCAGACCTGCCACCACAGGAAGCTGGGCAGATCATCTGTTTCCTCTGCTTGTTTCCTGGCCCCTGTTCCTTGTGTTGGCTGCTGGGTCTGTTTGCTCCTGTCCTAGTTCCTGATGGCTTGGGCTGGGACCAGCTCTGCCCTGGTTTTGATCTGACTTTGCTTTATATGGATCGGATTTCCCCCTCCCCTTTGTTTGTCTGTGTTTGGACCTTGATTTGGAAAACTGGTCTTTGCCCTTCACCTCAACCTGCTTCTCCACTCTCCTGGTCCACGTGCCAGTCCCCAGCCTGTCCTTGATGCCCTTGGCCCTGAGCCTGCACATCTCTCTGGACCTGATCCTGCTGTGACTATATCCTGGACCTAAGCCCTGATCCCAGAGGCCCCTGACACAAACCTCCCAACATCCCAAGTGCATAAAGAGGAACAGAAGCTCTCTTGCTATTGTTCCACTTAGTGTCTTGTCATTCCACCATCTCCCCCTTGTCTTCTCAAGTGCTTTTCTTTTGAGGCAGCCAGGAAAGAGGTGCCTGAGGCTTGAATTCTGATCTTTCTCTCTCTCCTGAAATAGGAACTTTTACCCCACCCTCCCCTGCTGGAGGGACAGTAGAATTCAGCATCCAAAGAGAGACTCTCTCCAAAATACGGTATGTTGGAAGGGTTGCCTTTAGGAACCCTAAATTATCTCAGGGTTAACCCATGCCCAAGGGCATTTACGTAACGTGGAAAGGGTTTTTTGAGCATAATCCTTTTCCCTAGCTCCTCATCCCCTTAGTGTGCTCCCTGATTTACTCAGAGTCCCTTTTCCCTCCCTAACTAAGCTAATCACATGCAGTTGTGATTCCCCAACATTGTGAATGTATTCCATTCTCTCCCTTGGTTCCCCAATCCTTTGTTTCCAATCCCTTGTCTCTCCTAGATTGTAAGCCCCTTGGGGCAAGGACCTGTCTATAATTAATGACTGTACAGTGCATGATATTTTGCTTGCACTATATAAATACTTAATAATAACAATCCTTACCCTGACATAAGTAAGTGTGTTCAAATACAATACTGTCTCGGCAACTGGGATAAGGATCAGCCTGTGGCATTTTGCCGTCCTGGACCAAACTCCTTGCCCTGCTTTTCCCCCAGCCTCCACACACAGATCATTGCAAGCCGCCCCAGTCTGTATTTGCAGTGTAGGGAGGGGGTGTCCTGTAGTTAGATAGGATCCAAGTTGTTTAGGGCGTTACAAGTCAGTACCATTTCAGCTATGCCAGATATGTGGCACGGCTGGAGAAATTGTTTTATGGAAAAAATTAAAATGCTGACCAATGTTTTCGTTTCACATTATTTAAAATAAAAATATTTTTGCACAGTACTTTATTTCTCCCCCTTAATTAATGGAGGGGATTGGGAGTGTTATTGATGGAGTGTTATTGATGGAGTCTTGCTCCCTCTGGTCAGTCAGGTTCACATCGTCAGAGTGCTTCTGGACCCCTTGTTGTGCCTGGATTGACAGGTGGCGGCGGTGGCCAAGAGCACTTTTCACCAACTCCATCTACAGCTTTTTCTTTCCAATTCAGATCTGGTCACTGGAGGCTAGATTACTGCAATGCATTCTATGTGGGGCTGCCCTTGGTGACTATTTGGAAGCTGCAGCTGGTGTAAAATGCAGCGGCTCACCTCCTTTTGGGGGCAAGGCACCGGGAGCACATTACACCAGTGCTCCGAAGTCTGCACTGACTCCCTATAGCTTTCTGGGCACAATTCAAGGTGCTGGTTTTGACCTTTAAAACCCTAAATGATCTGGGCCCCACATATCTGAGAGACCGCTTGTCCTTTCATGCCCCACTGCGGCACCTGTGATTGGTCGGGAGTGCCTCCCTGTGGGTACCATCTGTTAGTCTTGTTCATACAGTGAGGGCTCACAGGGAGAGGTTCTCGATTGCTGCCCCAATGCTTTATTATTATTATTATTATTATTATTATTATTATTATTATTATTAAACATTTATAAAGCGCCAGTTGCAACCTGGCGCTGTACAGAACATACAATCAGATGCGGTCCCTGCCTGTGGCTTACAATCTAAAAGACAAGGAGGGGGAGACAAGGAGAGGGGACAGCGGGAGAGACATGGGAGAAGACAAACAAACATTCAGGCGGATGCGAAGTCTCAGGTGCGTGTACTTGGCTTGGTTACAAGGTGGTCGGTAGCAGCAGTCAGCAGAGGAGGGCTGACAGTAAGAGCAAGGGGAAAGACTAGAGGGCATTGGGAAAGGCAGCATGGAAAAGGTGGGTCTTGAGGAGGGATTTGAAGGAGCGGAGGGAGGAGGCAAGGCGGATGTCAGCAGGGAGGGAGTTCCAGGCATGCGGGGCAGCGAGGGAGAAGGGACGAAGGAATGCTATGGAACTCCCTTCTCCCAGAGGTTTGTTTGAGCCGGAGCACCTTCTGGAGGCAATGCAAGACCTGTTTATTTGTTAAGGCAATTGGTGGGCAGGGATAGGGGATGGATGTTTGGGGTAGGGGTGTGAGGGGGCAGTTTGGGAGGATTTGTTTTGGGTTCTGGAGGGGTTGGGGAGGGGAAAGGTTGAGGATTTGGATTTTTTATGCTGTTTTCTATGGGTTGTTTTTATTTGCTTTGTAAGCTGCCCTGAGCCATTTGGGAAAGGCGGGGTAAAAATTGAAATAAATCTTTAAATAAAATGTATAAACCAAACAATTCTCTACAAACATTTTACTTATTTCTCACCAGATCATAAAAATGCAAAATTAATGAAAAACCAAGTAAAAAGAGTTAAGAAGTGTGCTCATTGTCTAAACAGGAAAATATTTCTGAGAAATTCCAACACAAGTTTCAGTAGGATGGAGGACTTTTTCCACAAAAAAATTTCAAGTCATAAACCTTCTGTTTTTCATGCATAATTTTCCAATCAGCTCCTGTAGGTTGTTTAATATGTGCAGTTCAGTTTTTTTCAGCTCCCTCCTTTTTTAGCTGTGGTGCAGCTTTGCTCAATTTAGCCAAAGCTTCCTTAACTCACAGCAGCACACCTACCTGGAGGGAATGTGCATCTCACCCCCTCTTAATGCACCCCCTCTTAATGCACCCCCCTAATGGAATTTATATTTATTTATTTATTTTAATTTTATAAATTTATACCCAGCTCCCTCCTGCTTCAGGCAGCTCGGAGTGGCTCGCATCATATAAAATACAAACAACAATTAAAATTCATATATAAGCAATTAAATAGTAAAAATACAAATACAAATGCAAGTGGTGTGAGTAAAAACATCATAAACCCTCCCCATCACCAAATGCCTGGTGGAAGAGTCAGGTCTTACACTGATGGTGGAATGCAAGAAGATTTGGGCTGAGGTGGACCTCCGCTGGAAGGGAGTTCAACAGCACCGGAATGACTGCTCAGAACGGCCTGTCAGTCCCCACTCATCTATAATGGAGAACCTTCAGGAGGGCAACCCCCAAAGACCGCAAAGGCTGCCCAGGGACCCAGGAAGTGAGGCGGTCCCTCAGATAAGTAGGGCCCAGGCCATTTAGGGCTTTATAGGTAAGCACCAGCACCCTGAATCGGGTCCAGAAGACTATATGCAGTCAGTGCAGAGCTCGGAGCACTGGCATAATGTGCTCCCTGCAACCCGTCCCCATAAGCAGACGGGTTGTGGCATTCTGCACTAGCTACAACTTCTGAACCATCACCATGGGCAGCTCCATGTAGAGCCCATTATAGTAGTTTACCCTCGAGGTGACAAATGTGTGGTCGACAGTGGCCAGGTCGGAATCCGAGATGTAGGAGCAGAACTGCCTCATCAGATTTGGCTGGCAGAATGCATTCCTGGCCACAGTCGATGCCTGGAGATCCAGATGCAGTTGTGGCCCTCAGGCTCCTAACCTGAGATGACAACACAGGGTAAACGTCATCAATAACAGATAACAGCCCCTCCTCAAGAACCCCAGACCCTCCAATGAGCATCACCTTTGACTTGTTGGGATTCAATTTCAACCAGCTCGACCTTATCAAGTCCACCACAGTTGTCAGGCACCAGGACAGAACCAAGACCACAGGACCTGGATCAGATGAAAAGGACAGGTACAGTTGAGTGTTATCAGCATACTGATGACAACGAACTCCCCAGCGGCAAACAACCTTTTCCAAAGGTTGCTTATAAACACTGAAGAAGAGGGGGGATAAGATGGAACCCTGCAGGGCCCCACATGGAAGTGCACTGGGAGAAGATGTACAATCTCCCAGAACCACCCGGTGAAATCTATCCACCTGGAAGGACTGAAACCACTGAAAAACCATTCCATCCAACCCAGCCATGTCCCTCAGTCACCAACACTTCGTGGCTCACTGTGTCAAATGGAGCAGATCCAGAAGGGTTGAATGACCCGTATCCAGTTCCACTCAGAGGTCCTCACCCAAGGTCACAAGTGCCGTCTGTGTACCATAACCCAGGCGAAAACCAGACTACAAGGGATCTAGAAAACTTATATGATCCCCTTTTATGTATGCACATCAAGGGGAAAATATTCCCCACTGTAAATTAAGTCACAAATGTTATGAAATGCAGGTTTTTTATTTCAGACCAAGCACAACTGAAGATGGCAGAGTACCTGTAATATTTACAAGAACTGCTCTCTGCATATCTACGCTCCTAATGTTTATGGTGTCTATAAATCTTCCACATGACACGGCCGAGGGATACTCCTGTATAAAACATGAGGATCAATGTCTTCTGTTGCTAGTAAAATGCATTTCATATTAGACTGGAGCATCTGTAATCAGAGAGTGTGTAATCTGAAATGATAACTATTGATGTTTTGGGTTTAGGTCTTTACTAGGATAATTGTCTAATGTAACCCTTCTGGCTGGCATTTTGGATTGAATGAGGGTCATGGTAGCAGAATAAGATGGTTTTTTTTGGCCGGACATTTGGTTGATATTCTAAAAGAAAATTTTGTGTCAAGTTTCAAGAGAGGCCGATTTCCTCCACAGCTTCTAAGAAAGTAAAATTAAAAAGCCTATATGCTGATGATTCTCAAGACAGCAAAAGCCATACTTATAGAATTGTGGTTCAAGGAGTCCTCAGAGGTCCTTTTGCCCAATCCCCTGGTGTGAGGCAGGATACAAAATACTTCACATCATGGAAATATGTTTGTCCAGTTGGTTTTTGAAAGTATCCAAGGAAGTAGGTTCCACAACCTCTCTAGACACACACCTAGTTCGTTGCCCAACTGTACTTATGACTAGGCAGATTTCCTAACAATATATTGATAGACTGTAGCAATTCAAGGTCATTCCCTTTTGTCCTGTCCTCTGGAGCAGTAGAAACCAGTTCTATGTTTTGTTTTTTGTGGCAAGGTTTAGAAGTCTGTATAATCATTATCATGTTCCCCCTTGGTCATGTTTTCTCGAGGTGAAGTATTCCCAATTCACTCAAGTTTTCCTCATATGCTTGTATTCTAGAGTCTTTATCCTCTTTGGAGTCATGCCCACCTGCCACCCCACAGGTGCTGCCTCGCCCTCCACACCTGCATCCAGATGTTATGTTACCCGGGCCTCCCTGATCTCCTCGAATGGTCTTACTTAAAAGGGCTGTGCCATTCACTCTAGCTACACTCTTAAAGGGGAAGTGTTGGCCCCTTGACCACCCTGCTACAGTATCATTTTAAAAATTTTTAAAAAGTTTTCTGAGTCAGTCCTGTTAAAGGGTTTTCCGGGTGTCAACCTTGAGGGGGGGCATTTTCTGTGGCTGCTCCAGGGCTGTGGAACTCCCTCCCATTGGAGGTCCGCTTGCTCACCGACCTCCCCTCTTTCCATAGACAGTGTAATACCTGGCTCTTCTGCTGTGCCTTTGCCGAGGGAGATGGGGTGCGTGGGTTGGGTTAGGGAGGATTTGGGTTTGAATTGTTTTAACTGGGGGATTTTATATTTTAATTGTATTTTGATACTATTTATTTTAATCTGCATTTTAAAATGTTGTTAGCCGCCCCCCAGATGCTTTTAGCAGGAGGAGGCGGCATATAAATATTAATAAATAACAAATAAATAAATATATAAAGCTGGTGGTCTGCATTTAATTATGCTAATAAATTAACTATAAATGTAACATCTTTGGGGCCAGGTTTTCCAAAATGTGCATGTACACTTGAACAAATACAACTGCCCTGGATTATCCTTGATTAGGACATTTGGTGGGATTGCTATGCTATTTGGGCTTTTCACTCCAGGGATTTCAGGGCTACTCGATCCCCTCTATGAGAAGAGCTATAGAACAGCAGTCTAAGGATGTGGCAATGCAGGAGGATCTTGCTGCTCTTAGGGGATGGAAGGTAGCACCCACCCTGGCTGTAAGTAAGGTCCGGTTTAGAAGAGAACCTTACCTGGATATCCTGAGTAACAAACAACTGAGGCATCACTATACACTATTATGATTTGAGCTGGTTCAATCTGCAATTGTTGAGGGCAGGTTCGCCAAGGTCCCCTATTGTCACATTTTGCGTTTTTCTCATAAATTACAAAGGGAAAGTGAGTTTTGTAGCTTAGATGAACTAATCAAACTAAATTGGGCTACACTTTTTCCCAAATTGTATAATATGAGTTTAAACTTCAGTTTGATATCCAGCTAGCAAAGCAAGTATTGTAAAAATGACAATACATTTATGAATGAGGAGACATGAGGCTTTTAGAATATAAAAATATATGCAAAGTTTACTTAAATATAAATAGAGAATATCAGTAGCTTACATAGAATGGTATTGATAGCCAATCAAAGTTACATGATCTTAAAACATTTCTATTTTAAGAAAAAGCTTCTAAAAGCTTAACATATGCACAATTCATTGGCTCAAAGATATCAAGAATTATACATTACATATTTTTCCCAGATTCATCCCTTGGTCTGCCATGAAGATGTTAAGTGAGAAAGAAATCCAAGCATGTGGATTTTCAGTCTAGAGATCAATTCTCTGGGTCTCCCTCTTTAAAGGCAGCTTGTTAGAAGGATCACATTACCTGAATAGTGTCATAATGACATCACCTACACTGGATTCTAATTGGCTCTCTTAAAGAAACCAATCAGAGTTTGACTTCCTTCAAGGTTTATCATGACTAGAATCCTTATATTTTTATCAAAGATAATTGTCAGATTACAGAGAGAATAACCAGAATTTAAAGATTATTCCAATCATAAATTATATAGATATGTTAGCTAGAAAAAACTAACAAAATACTTCTCTCAGTCTTGAAGATATCTTATGAATAGTACTATCTGTCATTAAGACACCTAGAGATAACATTCCAGACACCTAGTCTGAAAAAACCTAAACTGACCAAAGAGGCCTCTTTTTATGGCTTTCTAAAAACCTAGTCATTTGGTTGTTTCCTTGGCAACAGTCAAAGGTCATTTGGGAAGCTCAGGAAAAAAAGGCCTTGGAATGTGGCTGGAGGGGCCTCAGCTTGAACCAAGCTAATTACAAAAGCTGATTCTGAAAATCAATGCTGCGAAACACAATTCCAATACATTGAATCAGAAAGTTAACATATAAAAACTCAAAGTTAATACATTAAAAACACAGATGGCCAAACTATATACCTATAATAGGAATACATGACACTATGAGGATCGCAAATGTTTGTGCTCCCTGGCAGAAAATGAAACAGGGGAGCATATTCTCCTTAGGTGTCCCTATTATATTCACCTGAGGGAGACCTGGTTGGTCCCAGTGTTGGGGGTTAAGAAGGTTAGTCATTTTGACTCACTAATATATCTGACCAATTTGTCACAGCCCGAAGACTTTTATTCTGTTGCTACCTTTCTTCTTCTTGCAGCCAAAAGGTGGGTAAAAATTCGTAATTATTTGTTTAGATCGGGAAAGCCCGGTAGCCAACAGATTGGCTTGAATAGCTAACCGGAGCTATGGCTTAGCAGGTAGATGAATGGTTTCTGTCCTTTATTGGGTGGTTTTACTGGATCTGTCAATGTAATCTATAGGTTACCTTGGATGCCCCTTATTGTATGATCGCTTTTGCCACTTATTTATGATGTTTGATATTATATTAGTTTGTTTATGCTGTATTGTGTCTCTTATGTATTATATTCTATGCTTATGATATGTGTTGTTTTGGTGTGTATTTGTTTGTCCATTTGTCTGGCCATGGTGTAAGCAGGTGCTGAATAAAGTTACTTTAAATACAAATGTATGGAAGTATAGGCAAGGACCTGAATTTTGAGGCTGGACATCTGGAATCTGCATCACTCTAGCAGAAATGTTAATATTTTGCAGATGCCCCAGAGGGCCTTAAATAAAAAAGTGGAATTAAATAAGAAAGGAAAAACTAAATCACTGCAACAGCTGCTTTTATTTTTTTATATAAAAAATGTATTTAGGTTGTCCTCACATTTCCTCTTTTTGGTATGATACAGATTATTTTAAGGTTTCAGAGTTAATAACCCTGTGATGGGTTTGAGCCTGGGATTATGTACAAGTCAATTTGCACAGGTATTTGGGTACTGAAAATGGCCCTGTATAACATGTACATTAGCTGTGCATAATTGTATGTGAGCATGCTGTTCAGGCCATAGTTATTCTGTGGTAGATTTTATTCTAGGCTCTGTTCTTCTGTTAGGGGACTGCCTAAAGAAATCAATCAGGGAAAGATGTTTGGAAGGAAGAAGGAAGAAAAGACCAAGGAGGTCATGAAGGACATTGAGGTTGAGGGATGGATGGAAATGGGGATTAAACAAGCAACAACACTGAAAATGGCTAGACAAATGTGCAGAGATGATTCATTGTGCCACCAGCCCTCGATCAAGGATGGTTGATGATAATGACAATTCTTCTGCTGTTGGATATGTCCGCTGGAACAGTTTAGGTATGGTGAATCCTGTGCTGGTGCCAGGAGGCTGGACTATATGAACGTTGAGGTCACTTCTAGCCCTGCGCTGCCAGGAATCTTTTAAAATTGCACCTGAATGATAAACCATATGTATTTGTGTTAGACCAAATAGAAAGGGATGGGAAAACTCGGGTCCAGAGGCTAAATGCAGCCCAGCACAGATTTTTGTTTATGTGCCCCCTTTCCAGTTCTTCACTCTGGTCTCTGGATCCAGTTCCTACCTACAGCCACTGAAAAACAGAGCTTAGGGTAAGGGAGCAAAGATGAGGCATTCATCTGAGAATAGGGGACAGTTCCATAACACAAATCCATTATCTGGGCTCTCCTTTTCTTGGGTATGCCTGTAAAGCAACCCAGCTGCCAACTTGTATGTGGATCTTGAAGTGTGTACTAATTGTCAAAGTGGCCCACAGGATGGAAAACTTTCCCCACCCCTGAACTAGAACAACTACTTTTGTTGTTGCTTTTGAATGGTGGGTGATAAATGATTTTTTCCCATTATTTAATAGTCAAGAGAAAGGACAAGGAAGGAGATTTTTCACTAGGACATTTGAATATTTACTTATGTTATATCAGCTAAATTCATGCCATCTCACCTGTTATAGAGTTGGAGGTGATTTGTGGTATGCTAAAGTTTAATTATCAACACAGATATATATCAGCAAAAAACAAAAAAAACCTTAATAATTTGAACAAACAAAACCCTTTTATCACAATGGTCAGGAGGGTCATGATTCAATATATTTACATCCAATAATCCAGGGTATGTTGTTTGTCCTTGGTTAGAGCCAAGGGGAATTGAATCAAATGTAAAAGAGGGCAAAATTAAGGTCCCAAACTAAGGCCCACTAATTAGAAACATGCAATGATAGGTTAAAAGTTATCTCTCTACAGGATTTGCACCGGGGGCAATAGGGCAATAGAAAGCCTTGGTTCTCTGCTTCAGAGTATCGTTAATTACCTGCTTGCAAATTTCTAAATGCCAGGGCTCTATTCTCTGTTACCATGGCAACCTCTTTCCTGTCCGTAGTCTGCCTGCTTGTCTACATTCAGGTCGCTTGGAAGCTATACATGTGGCTAAAACAATAATTTAAAAAACCACAACAACAAATGTGCAGAGGAAGTTCAGGTTTTTTCTTATTACTTGTAAAGTCAGCTGCCTTGAGCTCTTCAAGTCCCCATTGAGAACACACCCTGACAGTCTTGAGGCTTTGAATGTAAATGAAGATTTTTGATGTGTGAAAATGTTAATTGTTGACTTGTCTGTCTTTCTGAATGATAAAACCTTCATCTCTGCATGAGTTGTTAAATCTGTCAGGCTCATAGTGAAATGTCACACCACAAAACAAAATGCAGAAAAATAAACAGCAGGCCAGTGAGGTGCATTTGTTATATGCTGCCAGCTGAGACTCAGCTCACAGGAACTTGGATGTTGCTGCTGCTCTGCAATGCTAATTCAAATATCTGTCTGCATGTTAGAAAGAAGATAGGACATGATAGCAGGTGGATTTGGAGCCTACTTGGTGGATCTCTTAATGGAAAATGATAATTTATTTACGATTATTTATTTATTTACGTAGTTTATATCCCACTCTATCCCACCATAGGCGGCCTAGAGCAGCTAACAACACACAATAAATACAGTATAAACAGTTTTAAACATTAAAAAGCATAAGCATAAAAAACACAAACGACCCCCCCTCCACCCTCCCCAAACCAACCCACCCAACCCTATCCCTCTCCATTGCCAAATGCCTGACGGAATGGCCAGGTTTTGCAGTTCCTACGGAAGGCTGGGAGGTCCTGGGCCAGATGGGTCCCCACTGGGAGGGAATTCCAAAGGCACAGCACGGCCACCGAGAGCAGCCTATTTTGCGTGGCCCTCTGGAGAACCTGGGGGACCTCCAGCAAGGCGCCCTCGGATGACTGCAGGGACTGATCTAGAACCTGGGGAGTGAGGCGGTCTCGCAGATAGGCAGGGCCCAGGCTGTGTAAGACTTTCTAGGTTAAAAACAACACTTTGAATTGGGCCCGGAAGACTATTGGCAGCCAGCGCAGAGATCGGAGCACTCGTGTAATGTGCTCCCGGCAGCCCAACCCCACCAGGAGCCGGGCCGTCATATTCTACACCAGCTGCAGCTTCCGAGCCGTCACCATAGGTAGCACCACGTAGAGCGTGTTGCAGTAGTCTAACCTAGAGATAATAAAAGAATGGATGATCATGATCAAGTCCAGAACCGAAACCAGTGGCCGAAGCCGCTGCATCAGATGTGACTGGCGGAAGGCACTCCTCACCACAGGTTCCACCTGGACATCCAGGCGGAGCTGGCTGTGCTTCGAGGAGCACCCCCAGGTTCTGCACCTGGGATGTCAGCAGAGGGCAGACCCCATCAATCGATGGGGCCATCACCTCCACCGACCTATCCACTAACATCACCTCCATCTTGTCAGGATTCAATCGCTGTCGATTAGCTCTCATCCAGTCCCCAACAGCTGCAAGACACCAGGTAAGCACTGAGACAGCCGGGCCTGGGTCGGTTGAAAATGAGAGGTAGAGTTGGGTGTCATCGGCATACTGATGACACCTCACCCCAAACCCTCTGATCACTTCGCCGAGCAGCTGCATATACACGTTGAACAGGAGAGGGGACAAAACTGAACCCTGCGAGACCCCACACGGGAGGTCTCGGTAAGATGAAAAGGAATCAGCGAGTACCACTGAGTTCTTCTCGGGAGGTCTCGGTAAGATGAAAAGGAATCACCGAGTACTGAGTACCACTGAGTTCTTCCGGTCAGGAATGAGCGGAACCGTTCAAGAACTATCCCACCCAGCCCCACACTGTCCCACAGGCACACCACCAATATCTCATGGTCAACGGTATCAAATGCTGCCGATAGATCTAACAGGACCAATAGGGTTGATTGACCCCGGTCTTTTTCTTGGCGAAGGTCATCCACCAAGGCCACAAGGGCTGTCTCAGTGCCATGACCCGGACAAAAGCCAGACTGCGAAGGATCAAGATAACTGATGCGGTCAAGATGCTCCTGGAGCTGCTGAGCCTCTACCCATTCAATAACCTTCCCTAAAAAGGGAAGGTTAGAGACAGACTGATAGCTGGCAGGGGAGTCAGCATCAAGCGATGGTTTCTTGAGCAGAGGCCGCACCACTGCCTCTTTGAGACAGTTCGGCACTCTGCCCTCCCGCAGGGAGGCATTGACCACCCCAGCCAGCAATGGCCCCAATGTCTCCCAGCAGCTCTTAATCAGCCAGGATGGGCACAGATCTAATTCACAAGAAGTGGCTTAAACAGCCCCAAGCACCCCCACCACATCAGCAGGTGTCATCGACTGAAAGTGATCCCAGAAAAACGGACAAGTTGGGGCTTCTACACCCTCTACCTCTTCCACTGCGCTAAATGCGGCATCGAGGTTGTGGTGTATCCAAGCTATTTTGTCAGCAAAATAATCCACAAAAAGGTCACAGCGGGTGGAAGATGACTCAACCCCTGGGTTGAGGGAGGCTGGACTGACCATCCCCCGCACCACCCGGAACAGCTCCGCCGGATGGGATTTAGCAGATGCTATGAGAGCAACAAAGAACTCCCTCTTTGCTATCCGCATAGCCTCAGCATAGGCTCGTAAACTAGCTCTATGTCGCAATCTGTCGGCTTCAGTACGAGATCAATGCCACCATTGCTCCAACTGTCGCCCTTCTTACTTCAGGACCCGCAGCCCCTCGGAGAACCAAGGAGGCCTGTGGGGCCGCCGCATGGGCAATGGACGTCTGGGACCCGTTTTATCAATGGTCTCCGTCAACAAGATATTCAATAACTTCACGAGGTCTTTGATGAGACGGCCGTCAAGGTCAGAGGGTAATTCCCCCAGAGCGCCTAGAAACCGCACCGGATCCATCAGCCTCTGGGGGTGAACCATTCTAATAGGTGCCACACCCTGCCGGGGGCAGACATGCGCTAGAAGGGAGGTCTGTAGGAGGTAATGATCCATCCATGACAAGGGCACAGTTGATATCTCCCCCATTAATGGAACACCCGCCTCAAGGCCACATAAGGAAGACAACATTTGAAAACCTATCACAATCTCCTACTTTGGGTGAAATCTTGACTCTATTCATATGAATGAAATTTTTGCACTGACTTCATTGGAACCAGAAATTCAAGGATTAAATTCTTTAAGATGTCTCTATATACAATTGTTGCTGGCATGTCTGACAATACTGTGATGGAGACAATGTAGTTTAGATGAGACCTTTTATTGGACCAACTTCTGTTGGTGAAAGTATGCAAACTTTCAGGCCACACAGGACCCTTCTTCAGTAAAAAGTGACGTGAGAGCTTGTACACTCTCACCAACAGAAGCTGCTGGTCCAAGAATAGAAGATATCTGAACTACTTTCTCAGCATGACAATTACACTCTCTCTAGACTGACGATGCTATGACACAAGTATATCAAGAACTACTTTAGTGTGAGATTCAGGAAATGAAGTTGCTCAGACAACAGTGGAATTGCCTAAGGATAAGTGGAATTAATTTGTTTTTTTCCAGTAATAGGTTTATAGAGATGTATTGCTTCTTGATCCGGATAAGTAGAACTCTGAACCCTGGTAAGTAGTATAGAGTATATCCACCCAGCTAAACATATCAGGATCTTTGAGTCTATTAATTTCCTGGCAGCATGTGGTTAAAATAATGTAGCATGTACCAAGTTGGGACAAACTGTCATTTCAGGCAGACTGAATGTTTTTGGACTGTGGTCTTACAGAGAGGCAAAAGAAATCCTGAATTTGTATATCTAATAATGCAGATTTGGTCTTGTTGGGACTCCATTCGATAATACGGTAGTCCTGCTTGAAGTCTTGAGCAAGGGGGTAGTTATAATAGGGACAGGAGGTGTAGCTGCATTTGTGATTTCTTTAGTTAGGAGGACCACTGACACATTGTTTGTTTATGTTGGCATAGGCTCCAAACTAATGATGGCTAAACCTCAAAAGCGTGTAAACAGATGGATGGCAATTCCACCTGCGCCAGCCTGCCTCACTCCTGGATTGGCGGCTTCTCCGGGGCAGCCCTGCCAGTGGCACTCTGCCACAAGGAGCGGGCTCAGGTTGGCTAAACCCAGGACAACAGCTGAACGTGGAGCTGCTGTCCATCTGTTGGGTGAACCCACGGTGCACCTCCATGCGTGGCTGTCCCTGGTCCCATTCAGCACCATGGAGTTATGGGCACCAGCCTCTAGTGTCAGGTGAGCACCTGCAACTCTATGGTTGTGAAGAGTATTAGATGTGAGATAAATAGCTTAAAAAGAATAAATGAGCAGGTGCATGAAAGACTGGAGTGAAAGAAAGTGGGACTGTTGACTAAACTGAAAATAAAAATATCAACAAATATATCCATGAGATCTCTATAACCAGATACTGGTCTTGAGAGAAGGTGAGATTGAAGGAAGAAATAAGAAAGGAATAGGGACTGGTTGGATAGATAACATAAGGATTTGATTGAAATTGAGGTGTTGAAATGGTAAGTCTGGAGAAAAAACCATGATGAGACCCTACAGTTTTACCAAGACTAAAATTCCAAGACTAAGGAGATGGACAAATGAATAATATCAATGTACAAAAGATGGAAAATAGGGAGTCAGGTAATATGTCACTGAATTTAATTAATTGCAGGAACTGGAAGATTAACATTCTAGTAGGCTAGTTGTTTTGGATCACACAATACCTGTTGGTGGGATTTTCAAAAGAGGTGAACTTATCTAATATCAGTCCCACAAAAGTCAATTTTAAAATTCCGAGTTTCTCAAAAGCAAAATTAGGCCAATGTTTAATGATTTTGAAAAATCCATCTTTGATATGCATGTGTTTGGCCTTATGATAACGAGTATGAACATGACAACACCGAGCAAATAGCGTCACCTTTATCCCACTTGCTACTTTTCTATTTGGACTATAGCACTTTGAGGGCAGGTTCTGCCTCGTGCTTTGTGTTTGTTCAGTGCCTAGCACAATGGAGTCCTAATCTTGTTGGGAATTCTTGTCACTGCTGTAACCTGGAAAACAGCAAATGAGGCTGTGATAACCCCTCTTTCATTTAAGCAATCTTAGGAAAGCTCACTAGATGCAGTAAAAGCAAAGATCAGGAATCTGACCATGCTCCAATGAAAATTGAAGGGAGTTTTGCCAATGAACTCAGTGGGATCAGACGTGCCACAGATCAGGTGATCATGATTTCTTTTCAGCTTCATACAAATTTGAATAAATAAATAAATAGAGGTGTCTGTGAATGAACAGAATGCAACATACTGTATTGAAGCTTTCTTTGTATTTGTCTCCAGTAATGGATTATGCTTCTAAATCAAGTGGTCTATTGTATCTGCAGTAACATCCCTGTTACTTACTTCAAGAATGTTCTAAGTTTTGTTTCTCTTTGTAAAGGTGAAGCACCTGTTTAGTAAGCCAGCCAGGAGTGATGTCTGCAACCATTGCCATGCTCACATCAACCAAATCAAAACTGACTACTAATAATGCCTGCAGAGGTTTCACCACTTCTCAGTTAAGGTAAATCTTGGCAAATTAAAATGCAACCTACTGTCGTTTTGTTTTATTGGAAGTATCCTAGTCATGCTTTCAATTCTGTTTCACCTTACCCCAGGCCAGAAGTTTGGTGACAAAAAAGCTGGAATTTATTGATACGTCATTTATTCATATCACCTGAGGCTTCCAGATCTAAACTGTCTTTCCAGTGAAGGCCCCTGTAACACCACATGTCACAGAGAGTATTGCACTGTAATACTGAGGACTCAGAATATTCTGGAAGTCATAAATTAGTATGATTCTATACTTCTCTACAAGAAAAAGGGAACCAGGGACTGTATATGGTCAGGCAGCCTACGAATTCTGCAGAGACAGACAACCATTTTGCCTCACCCTTGTACTGACAGATGAGCTAGCTATTTCACCTCTTTGAGCGTATGTTCCTTCTAATAACAGGTGTAGCAAAAGTGTTTCTTGTGGTACTTCCTCTTGCACTCCTTATTGTGTGTCTGGGAAACAGAGTGAACAACTGTATCTATTCTCCCTAGTTCTCTCAGATGGAGACCAACAGAAGGTGACTCAAGACACCTGTACTTGCACGAGAACGATAATCTCACTTTTTTTGAGAGTCCTGTCTCTCACAGCCCATCTATCTCATTCATTCATTCAGTGTTGGTTCTCTGTAGGAAATATAAAGAATAACAAGTGTTCAAAAAAAGGAAACCATCAAACTCCAGCACCACAAAACTTAACTATCTCAAAACACGAATGTTTCTGTTTAGCTGTGGCAGGGGACATACTTGTGGTTCCATTAATGGCATAGCATTTACAAAATGATGTGGTATTATTATTATTAGTTTATTTGTTTAAATAGTGCCAGCAGTGTACCTGGCGCTGTAAATCAATAGTTAGAGAGGTCCCTACTCCTGAGGGCTTACAATGAGAGACAAGGGAGGGGGAGACAAGGGAGAGGTGAACATTGGGAGAGACAAGGATACATTCAAGAGGTTGAGAAGTTGCAGGGGCACATGCTTAACTTAGGTACAGGGAACTAACTTAGCTAACTACTTAGGGATTCTGAGTGAGAGGGTAAGAGGACCCAATTTCACTCATGACCAGCTAGGGAAAGCCTGATGGAAGAGGTAGGTTTTCAGGAGAGATTTGAAAGTTGGGAGGGAGCAGAATGAATGTATTCAGGGAGGAAGCTCCAGGCATGGGGAGCAGTAAGAGAGAGGGCAGAGATGTTTAGAGGAATGAGAGGGTTGTGAGGAGGCAAGGGAGGGGGCAGAGGAGAAGTGAAGCTTCTGGATGGGTTACAAGAGTGGAGAGAGATTGGGGAGCAAGACCCTGAAGAGCCTTGAAGGTGAAGACCAGGAGCTTGTGCTAAATGCGTTCACGTAGAAGGAGGCTCCAAGGAGCCAGTTTAAGGCAGAGAAGAGGGGCTGAATGTAGTCAAAGCGATGGACAAGGTGGATGATTTTGGCAGCAGAGCGTTGAACAGAGATGAGGGTGGTGAGATCAGAGCAGGGGAGACAAATAACAGTAGTTCTTACAGTAGTCAAGGTGAGAGATGTCTAGAGCATAGACTACGGTTTTGTGGTGGAAACAGTAAAGAGCAGCCAGATTTTAGCGTTGTACAGAGTGAATCGATTGGATTTAGCAACAGCCTGGATCTGAGGCATAAAGGAGAGGGAGGAGTCCAAGATTAATCCCAGGCTACACTCCTGAGGGACAGGTTGGATCATGACACACTCAATGTAAATTGAGAGGGAAATAGAAGGGGAATGTTTTGGGGGGAAGATGGGGAGTTCAGTCTTGGCCATATTAAGCTTGAGCTGGCAGCGAGACATCTAAGCAGAAATGTCAGAGAGAACTGATATGAGACTGAATGGAAAGGGTCATGTAGTTAATGTAGATGATAAGAGAATGTTCCCCTTTTCTCAAAATTTACTTGGAGTTGAGCATAGAGGGCTATTTACATACTCCAGCGCCACTCCTTGTTACTTGTATTTATTAAAAATAAGAGCTTTTTCGTACTGTTCATTAATCAATGTGACAATGTTTGAGCAAATGGTTTGAAGATACCAGCCTTTAAATCCCTAAAATTTCAACAGGTAATCAAAATTGTTTCAGTATTTTTTAATTTGACAAAACTAGTTACCATTACTTCTTAATACAGTAAAATCTCATTAGAACAAACCTTGCTTATAAGGGATGCCTGCTTATAACAATTCCATATTCAAGAACCATGTATTTCAATTGCCAAGCCCTATTATTTAGCGAACACCCTGTTAAAAGAAACTTCTTTTCTTGGCCCATGGGTGTTTGTTCTGCTGAAGTGATACTGTGTGTTATGCTTCAAACTCATCTTTTTTGCTTTCTGTATTTGATTCTGCATTTTCTATGAGGAACAAAGTTCTGTAATCACTGAAAGCCATAATTAGTTTAACAGATCGAGATTCACTTTTCCTACTTCCCGTCATTCACAGATTTGTTCTCTGACCCTCTTACTATTTTTGTGCCTTATGTTCTTATCCACCCTCCCATAAATATTTTCTACATTTGCCTGCATTGAATCATCTTTCTCATCTGTTTTGGTAACCAGGGCTTTAAAAACGGTGCCCATTTGCACAGGAATCCTTGAAATTCATGTTGACTCTTCCTGGTGTCTGTGTTTAAAGCCATGATCCCATATCACTAGAGGTGTTTGCCAATGTATCTGTAATGGTGGGACCACAGTATGTGTGGACGACAGGAAGGAAGGACCACAATTTGGTTGTGTCTTTTTATCAGTCTGTTGTCATCAATGTAGGAGGGATCTTCTGTCACGTGTAGTTCTTGCGCTGTGGCTTGTTGAAGATGATTCCGTTGTAAATACGTTGCAGCAAAGACCTTGTTATCCAGGATCGGTCCTTGTAGCCGAAGGTCTGCATCGCGCCCTTCATGATACCGGGACAAGGCATCTGCCAGGATGTTTAATTTTCCCGGTCGGTATTGGATCATGAAGGCAAAAAGAGTGAAGAACAATGCCCACTGGGCATGTCGGGCATTGGTGATTTGAGTCGTTTGAAGGAATGTCAGATTTTTGTGGTCCGTTGTTACGGTCACGGGGTATTTGGCCCCTTCCAGGTAGTGACGCCAAGTCTCGAAAGCCGCCTTGATGACTAGGAGCTCGCGGTTGAAGATCATGTAGTTTCTTTCAGCCAAGGTAAGTTGGTGAGAGTAATACGCACAGGATAAGAGTTCTTTCCCGTTGTCTGCTTCCTGCAGGAGGATGACCCCAAAGGCTTCACTGGAGGCGTCTGCTTCTACATAAAACGGCTTTTGGAAATCTGGATGTTGTAGAAGTGGTGCGGTCATAAAGGCATTTTTAAGATAAGAAAAGCTATATTGTTGTTCGGCTCCCCCTATGTGTATTGTTGGTTTTTCTTTAGAAGCCGGGTAAGGGGAGTAGTGATCTCCACGTAGTTGGGGATATAGTGCTAATATAGTAATTAGAACTTCCTAGAAAACACTGGAGGGGTTTCATTGCCTTTGGTGGTGACCAATGCTGGATAGCGGCGACCTTCCGGCCGTCCATTTCAAGACCGGTGGGACTGATGACAAAGGTGAGGAATTCCACGGTGGTAGTGTGAAAGACACATTTCCCCCTTTTGTAGTATAGTTTGTGGAGCCATAACTGTTGGAGCACTTTCCAGACATGCTGAATGTGTTGTGACATTGAGACAGAGTAGATCAGGATGTCGTCCAGATAAGCAATGACAAAGGTGTCCAGAATGTCTCGGAATATGTTGTTGATGAAGTGCTGGAATGTGACTGGAGCATTGGCCAAGCCGAACAGCATCATGAGATACTCGAAATGTCCATATCAAATTCGGAAGGCGGTCTTCCACTTGTCGCCCTCTCGTACTCGTACTAAGTTATAGGCTCCTTGGAGATCCAATTTGGTAAAGATATGGGCTCCTTGGAGCCCTGGAGTTCTGGAATTAAGGGGGATGGGTAGCGGTTCTTGATAGTTATATTGTTTAGGCCACGGTGATCGATACAGGGCCTCAGACCGCCATCTTTTTTTGACACAAAAAAGATAGGGGCTCCCGCAGGGGAACTGGAGTGCCAGATAAATCCATTCCAGAGACTCTCTTCCATGTAGGAGTGAAGAACCACTAACTCAGGTAGGGCATAAATACACCTAAACGGTGGTTCTTTACCTGGAACTAAATCTATGGGGCAATCATATGACTGATGTGGGGGCAGTTCGGCTGCCTGGTTCTTACTAAACACATCGGCATAGTCAACGTATTCCCATGGTAGGGTGAGGTCATTCCCAATGAGGTTTCCACACACTGTTAGAGGACCACCTTGGTGGGGTGCAGGTACATAATATGTTTGTGCGCAATAATAGGTGAATTTAACCTGTTTTGTTTCCAGGATATCTGGGGTTCATGTTGAGAAAGCCAAGGTAGTCCCAACACGATGAGGAACAAGGGTGTGCACACAACATCAAACACTATTTTTTATTGGTGTTGCCCCATCACACAGTGCAAGGGGGCTGTCTGCATGGTGATGGGGCCCGAGATGAGAGGCAAGCTGTCTATAGAGTGCACAGGTTTGGGGTGGTCCTTGGGTTCAATTCTGATCGCCTGTGTGCATGTCAATCCGGCATCTATGAAGTTGCTGGAGGCTCCTGAGTCTATTTGGGCCCATATGACAAGGGACCTTCAAGAGTCAATGGCCAGGGTGAGGGGGACCTGCAGATGGGGTTGCTTCCTTGTGAAGGCCAAGGGGATTTGTTTTATGGCCAAGACAACCCCTGTACATCCCAACTCTTGGCGTTTCCCTGCAGTCGATGGGATGAAGGAAGAGAAGGGCATTCGTGTACAAAGTGGGATGACTCCCCACAATAGTAGCAAGCCCTGGACCACTGCCTTCAGTCCCTTTCCTTGGCTCTTAGGGGCCCTCGGGAGGCTCCCAGTTGCATGGGCTCAGGATTGCTGGGTTTCAATGCCTCTGTGTTAAGGGGGTTGACAAACGAAGTCCTTGGAGTGAAGCTTCTGGTTTCTTGCCTTCTCTCTCGGCGCCGCTCCACAAGATGGTCGTCGATCTGAAGGGTTAGTGTGGCTAACTTCTCCCAGGTGTCGAGGAGGGCGGTGTAGGCGAGCTGAACCTTCAGTTCCTCGGTGAGGCCTCTCCGGAACATCACCTTCAGTACATCTTGTGGCCATTGTAACTCCAAGGCGAGTTGCTGGAACTGGGTAATATACTCCAGCAAGGTCCCTCGCCCCCGTTTAAGTGAGAGAATAGAAGATTCTGCATTTCTTACTCAATTTGGATGGTCAAGCAGGAAGGTAAACTCATGGACAAGTCGTTGTAGTTGGAAAGAAGTGGGCTAGTGCTGCTCAATAAATTGGTAGCCCATTCTAAAGCGACTCCTCCCAAGTTTCCAATAATAAAAGCTACCTTTAGGGCGTCAGTAGGGTAGGTGGTCGGTTGTACAGTAAAGTTTAATTTACATAGGGCCAGGAATTCCTTGAATGCCTTCCGATCGCCTAAAAATGTATCAATTCGGGGCTCCCGGGGCTCCCAAGGAGTCTCAGCCCCAGCTGCCTGTTGGGGCACTGGGGCCTCTGGGGCAGGTGCGGGGTGTGTGTGTGTGCCTCTATGGGACCCACCCTGCCCTGGCCTTGAGCTACTGTGGCAGCGAACTCCACGTGCTTGGTTTGGAGGTCCTTCATTTCCATCGCTAATGCCTGAACAGCTCATACTAAATTTCCCGGGCTATATCCATAGTGGGGGGATTTCATACAGGTAAGTAGGAATGGGTACGGCCGGTCCTAGGGTTTGTGGGGCCATGTGTGAAGTCTTGGTGCGTGGCCTAATTTACATAATTAGGCCCCACCCATTTATGCAAATACACACATTTGCATATTTGCATAAATGTTCTTCATATCTGCACACATACCTTGGGCCCTTTTTAGTCCCAGCACTTTTTACCCCTTAGCTTCCCACACAGAGCACCCCTTTGCCACTTGTCTCACAGATCCATCCACCCCCTTGCTTAAACCACCCCCAACATGCCAAAGTACCCCCTCATGTAGCCCCCTCCCCAAGTTTCCCCTCCTGCCAATACAGGGAAGGAACAGGCGGAGATGGAGGGCAGGGCATTTTTGATTTTTTGCAAGAATTTGGCAGTAATAGTCAAAACAAATGAAAATAATCAAGCAAAAGTGTTCATATATAATAACAGAACAAATGTCTTTTTCAACAAGACATTTAGGAGACAGGTGGGACTTCTGTACGTTTATAGTTAGTCCCAGCTTTACGCATAGATTTACAGTGAAGCGAAGGTTGGCATTTAAGGTGTCTGGGGTATTAGTAAACAGTCATTTAGGTAGGGGGAAATGGCAATGCCGTGTTTACGAAGAAAAGCTATGACTGAGGTCATAACCTTAGTAAAGACCCTAGGGGCAGAGGAGAGTCCAAATGGTAATGAATAAAACTGGAAATGCATGGAGTCATGGGTGAAATGGAAGAATCTTCTACAGGAGGTATGCAATCTAACATGAAAATAAGCATCTTTTAGATCAATAACTGCATACCATTGGCCCTGCTTCGGGTGGGTTCTTAAATTGTGCATCCCAAATTTTTCTTAAATTAAACCTGGTGCTGGATAGTGATTGGAAACAATCTACTAAAAGACCATATGATTCCAAATGGAGAAGATTCTCCTATTGGTTATCTGGGAGATCCATCTCAGTAGATCATGTAACCGTGCCACTAGTCCTTCAATACTTGTTGGACCTGGCTGAGAAGGGCCTTGCACACTCTTCTATAAGAGTGCATCTTTCAGCAATAGCCCAGCATGTTGCCCTCCCAAATTCCCAATCCCTTTTTGGTCACCCTCCGGTAAAAAGTTTCTTAAGGGACTAATTAATTTGTTTCCCCCTCACAAACACCCCGTTTCTCAGTAGGATCTGACCTTGTTCTAGATCAACTGACAAAACAACCTTTCGAACCTGCAGAACAATTTGACCTGTTCCACTGGTCTCTGAAGACTGCCTTTTTGGTTGCCATCACCTTAGGTGGGTGTGAACTCGCTGCTGTATCTATCAAGGAGCCTTACTTCTCAGTCTTTCTAGACAGGATAGAGATCTCTCTCCATCCATCGTTTATCGCTAAAACGGTTTCCAGATTTCATATGGCACCAAAAAAATTGTCCTCCCAGTATTTCTCCCTCCACGTCATGAGTCAGAAATCTTAGCCAGATTTCACACTTTGGATGTTAAGAGAGTGGTCCTGCTCTATTTAGACAAGACCCAGCACTGCAGACGGACTGACAATTTGTTCCTCTCCCCTTCCCTTCCCAAGT
>QEPC01006907.1:2599786-2681250 GCA_003113815.1 Sphenodon punctatus | reverse complement strand
CCCCCCCCCCCCCCCCCCCCCGCACTGCTGTGGGGCTACAGCTGATTCAGCTTAGCCAGCAGCTCCCGCAGTGGGGCCAGGCCAGTCTGGATTTGAATTCAGGCATGGCAGCATGTGCTGGCAGCGCAACAGACCAGGCTCCAGGAGCGGGTGCCCCAGCTCCCGCAGGACCATGTGCGACCGCACATGCCTGGGGCCGGCCCTGGGAATGGGGTTTGGTGCCGGTAATTCTGTCACAGGGGGCGCGGGGGAATAGGGGAACCAGGAAAGACCACTTCCACTCACACAGGAAGCACAACCGCATGCTCTGCAAAGGGCGCCCTGGTAAATAATGCCTGTCAGGATAGTGTTGTGTTCTATAGGATCTCCAGGAGATGAGACCTCTATCATCATAGGGCACAGAGATTTTGTGAGAGGGCGACCTGACCACACACATGCTCACAGGGTAGGGGGCAAGGAGAAGCAGTGAGGCAGTGAGCTGGGGTCACAGGAGTAAGGCACCAGGTCTGGGGGGGAAGGATCCAGAGGGCTCTCTAAAGACCTCTACCATGTACTGCTTCTCCCCCCACCCAGGGCAGTTGCGTAAGGCTCTATCTAATGCCCTATGTTGTATTGGGGTTGGGGCCCTTGCTGCCACCCGGGGGTTGGCCCCCTTGGGTGTGTCTGGTTGGTGGCTTGTGCCTGAGATGGGGCCTGACCTTGTTGCACTGGCAGGCTGTGTGATTGCCAGAACAGTGGGAACAGGCATGCTGGAAATGGCAGGGAGAGCAGGTGCAGCTCCCTGCCCCAGTATATTCCCAACATGCCACCCCCTTGGTGGGTGGGCAGCGCCTGTCCGACCGAAAGGGGTTATTCATGGGTGCCACCCCAACTCTGACCAGGGCATGGCTGATGTTGGTGCGTGGAACGTTGCTCACGCACTCGAGTCACAGTTCCTGGGCATACCTGTTCCAAGGTAGCCCCGGGGTTATGGAGGCCTGTTTCCGGAAAGCCTCGTCATAACACAGCCAGGCCCCGGGATTGCCCATGTTGAAGGCCCTCTGAACTATATCCTGATATTTGATCAGTTCAGTGGCTCACTCGGGGGCCATCTGCAACATGACGCCCATAAGTACTGAGAAGGCCGCTGACCAGTTGGACCAATTACGGTCCGCCTTAGGCCTCTTAAACTTCTCCTTGTCCCTACCCTCTTCCTTGGAATTAGGAATGGGGTTGCTGAAGAGGAGGGAGAACACATCAACGTATTCTCCTTTCCATATCTTGTCCCTGGTGACCTGCATCAGGTGGGCCCCAACTGGGGTATTCACCTCTGCTTATCCACCAGCTAACAGGGGGATCTCCTGTACCCTCGGGAATACCGTCTGGCCCATACTGGCATGGTGCCCAGGTTGTGCCCACACTTGGGCTACCTGCATCCCCTCCCCCGTGGCAGCTGTCCGTGAGTGCATCCCACTTGGTGGCCGGGAGGTAGGTGTTCGGGCCACGGTATCCATGATCCAAGCCAGCCCAGCTTCTGCTGTGAGGGAGGCATGGACCGGCCACTCTGTCCATGGCCAGCACAGCACACGCCACTGTCCAGCTCCCATTCCCGTGGGGCAGTGTTGTAGCAATGCCTACCTGGGCCCAGTTGTGGGAGCTCGCATTGGCACTGGGGCCTGGGAAGGCAGGACGCTGATGGCTCAGGTTCTGCTTTGTGCACTGGTGTCTCCCTTGGGTGTGAATGCCTATCTACCATCACTTGCACAGTCACCTTGAGTGACTTCATCCTACGAGTGAAGTCCTGCAGCTACTTGAGTATAGCCCATGATGGGTCACTCCGTGGACATTGCCTGGGCAGTGTCTCCTTGATTTGGCTGTCGGGACAAATCACACCACCCTCCTCGCTGTATCAGGGAGGGAGTACCTGCAGGGTCACCCGCCTAGGGTGTGTGGGGTCCCTACGCCACCTGGGTGCTGTGGGGGGGGGACTCGCATCCCGCCTTGGCCGTGGAGGCAGTGGCGTGTCCTCCCTGTATTGTGCGGTGGGCCTCAAGGGTCTGTCCGCCTGCTGGGAGTTGGAAGAAGTTCTTTCCACTGTTGGGGGATCGCCCTCCCCGGTCAGTGGTTGGGTCCCCTCCCAAGGGTGGGGAATGGTGGCGAGACCTCCCTGATCCCCCTGGGGTGGGTGTAGGGTGATATGGCCTCACTGTTTCTCCTGGTGCAGGTGGCAGACTGTTCAGCAATGAGGGGTACTTGGGAGGGCGGGCGTCCCACCAAGTCCCTCAAGACCCCTCCCATCCCCCCATCCTGTGCTGCAGGGAGGCCAGGATTGTCTTTGCCTGCCGGTTTCTCTCTACCCTTCCCCTGACCAGGGGACGCTTGGTCTGGCCCTTACCTCTCCTTCCCATGGTGTGCTTCGCCCGTGGAGAGTGTGGGGCTACTGCCCAGATATTGGGCCTCCCTGATGTGGAGGGGGGGAGGGGGACCGCTCTGCTGCCCCTCTGTACCGCAGCGGCCCTCTGCTGCGCTGTGGAGGAGCTAAAGCTCCCTTTATGCTGCTTTGTGGAGGGGTGTGTGTGTGTGCTGTGCCAGAGGTACCGGCTACCATGGTTGAGGGGATTGGAGCTACAGTTCCTGCTGCCTCTCTCTCCACTGTCTTCAGTATGACTGGCTCCTTCCAGCCATGCCCGAAGATGGCGCCCTCCAAGTCTCGCGAGAATTGGCTTTCTGCGCTTCCAATGCTGTGGCACCTCCCACAGACTCTCCTGCCTGCCTTCTCACGATCGGGCGGGTACACCCCCCCTACGAGGTAGGAAGGGGGTGGGTGGGAAACTGTGATTGTCTGAATCTTGAAATATCCTAACCTAGTATTTGCTGGTGTTTTTAAATGAGATGCTACCATGCATGGCCTACCCAGAGTCACTTATCCAACCACCCACTCATGGAGCACTGCTGAGAAATCCGGAGTGCGCCATGTGGGGCAAGCCAAAAAGATGCATGGGAACTGGCAGCCGTGCATCCCCTGCCCAGTGCCCACATGAATGGCAGCAGCCAGTCATGCCAGCATCCCAGGCCATTTTTACAAGGATGCCACCCCCCCCACTGGGTGTGCGGGTGTGTGTGTGATGCGGGAGGAGGTGTCTGTGTACATGCCATGGAGGTGGGGGGGGGGGAATGGGTGTTCGTCCATGTGAACAGCACAGGCGGTGGGTGGGGATGTGTGTGTGCTCCCGACCCACACCCATCTCCACCCATCATCCACCCACAGAGCCATCTGGCAAACCGGAGGAGGCTTCGTGGGTGGAGATGGGTGTGCACCCATGGGACTGGGCAACCACCCACCTCCAACCACTGCAGCAGCACATCCATCCCCCCGCTGCCTGTGTAAAAAGGGGCCCAGTTTGCCACTCATAGGCACTGTTGGTGGGGGGCATGGTCTTTGAAAGTCACACGAATTGGACGTAAGTGCTGGGAAACCCAGGTTCCCCAGCGCTCACACAGGGACATGTCAACTGCAAAGTCCAGCCTGGTGCGGTGGTGCATTTCCCCCTCCCCCATGGATCATGGCAGCGGGAGTGCAAGGGAGTCGCCCATTAGTATCCCTCCCCACGCACTCCACCCGAGTGGCTGCTCCACGGCAGAGCCACTCAGCAGCCGTAGACCCCACCTCCTCTTCCTCATTTTAAAACACCCTGCCTCCTTAGTGAGAATTCTGTATTGGTCAGTCCAGATTCAAATGGGTAAAAGAAAAAGTTAATTGTAAATTAATTGTAATTAATTCATTAAGTAAATTTTTTAATCATAAAGAAGGCATTAATCTGAGGTTATCTTTCCTCAGTTCTCTTCTGATTCTTTTAGTGTTCCCCTATATCTGCTGAGTACCTAGTTCAAATTCTGAGCAAAGGTTTGAGTTGTTTTATATTTCATCCTGCTGCATTGTATGATTCCTATGCTATATAAATCTTAATCTAGTCTGTTCGGTATGTACTCTCATTTGGGAAGTAAGGACAAACATTTCCATCTAGACATTTTCTACGTCTTCATATTTAATGTAATTTAAATAATATATTTGTTTTATGTGGCAAGCACTGTTAAACTGATGATCAATTGCTTTTACTTTTCTGAATCTGTAGGTTTCTCATTTATTTTTACTATTACACTTTATTTTTGAACTCTGTTTTTTTGTCTTAATGCTAAACTTGTCAATCTTTATTTTGAATGTTAATTCTATTCTATCATTCACTTTCAGCTGATTGTTCTCCTTTCTCTTTTTGTAAGATATTTTCATTTGAGTCCAAGTAGATGTTGCTTCATATCCAACACATTGGCAGTCATTTGATATAAACCTTGATTTAAAGCCCTGTCACGGTGCTTCTCAAAGTGCAGATCAGAAGCCACTCCGATCATGCAGATCATGACCAAAAAGAGATCTTTATGAAAGCAGGAGCCATAGAGGGCAGCCAAAGAACACCTTTCTTTTTTTCTTTTTTCTTTTTTTACCGTTAGCACAACAAAACGTTACAGTGGAATCTTGACCTTATGAAAGTCAGTGGCAAATCTCCTGTTGACTCCAATGGGGTCAAAACTTTGCTCCAGGCATGTGTATGGAAGTGGTTGAGAAGGTCTTCTTTCCTTACATAAATGATAGCTCCTCTCAGAAACCACCTCTGCTTACTTATATAACCTTAAGTCACGTCATCAAAACTTTCCAACCTGTTCCCTCTTTGAGCTGAAATTTGTAGTGGTGGAGCTCTGAATGGAGTTATATTTACCATTCTAGGGAGTAGTATACTTGTCATTGCAATCAACCCCTCAGTTGTAGCCCCCAAGTATCCCTCACTGGCTGTTTTTACACAGACATCCCCCCATTCCCCGCTGGGTGTGTGGGAGGGTGTTAGACCTGTGGAGGCATCTGTGCCGGAAACGGCACAGCGGTGGATGGGTGTTCAATCAGTGTACGTCCATGCAAACACCACAGGTGGTGGGTGGAGGTGCATGCACGCTCCCGCGAAACACCCACCTCCACCCATCACCCACCCCCACCCATCTTCACCCATGGACTCATTTAACAAAACAGAGGAGAGTCCATGGGTGGAGGTGGGGGTGTCTGTGGGAAAGGACACTCACGCACCGTGGCAGCACACCCATCCCCCCCCCACCTACCCCCGTCCATGTAAAAAGGGCCACTGTGGGATGTGCTGGATTTAGCAGGGTTTTAGCAGCTGTTCCATAGTCCTGGACAGATGCTGAAAAATCCTGCATTTGATGACGAGAGAGAGAGAGAGACCATCTCTGCTATAGTCTTAGGGAATATACCTCAAGGAGTGGCATAGAAGGTTGTCAACTTGAATTTCACTGTATTTGGCTTCTTGCCCTCTTTCATTCAACAGTCAAAGGAGCTGCTCCTTCATTTTATTCTTTTTAAAAGAAGGTAACAGAAAAGGAGACAATGGGTACTTACAAATGTGATGGACCAGCTGTCCCCCCCCCCCCCACCTGGTGGTGGGAGGGCTTCCCCTGCCCGGGTGTGCTCCGGCCATGGAAACAAATGTCCCTGTGGCCTGACCCAGCTGGAGGGAGGGGGCAGGGAATGATGTGAGGCCACTCGGTCATGTCCCCCCTCCTGCCATGTTGGGCAGTCATAGCAAAGCCCCCAGAAGGAGCTGGGGCTGGGAACAAATGTTCCCACTCAGTTCTGCCCACTCTGGCAGAACCAGGCTGCATCTGGGTGCGGACTTTGGACCTGCTCTGTTCCGGACCCACATGTCTGGCTCAGTCACCACCCTGGGCAGGGTTTGTTCTGGGCCCATGTATGGCGGGTCCGAAACAAACGTTCAGGAATCAAGCTGGCCCCATTGGGCCAAAGTAGGCCGAACTGTGCCAGCATGATGTCAATACCAAACGGGCTGATTAGAACCCAGTGCTTCTTGCATAGCTGCTACAAAAGTGTAGCTACGTTGCCAAAGTAGATGGTTCCTGCAATGGGCTGATGGTGTCATCTACTATTAAGCTTTCTTTTCAGAACAATAGCAAAAACATTCAGTCCAGCTTCAAAGTTAGACAAAGCTACTTTGAGAGTTACTGCCTACTAAATGAGGCGGGGGACAATTGGTGGGGGAGATGTCAACAATGCCCTTGTCATGGACAGATCATTATCTCCTCCAGGTTGGTATCCTGGCGCACGTTGGTCCCCATGAGGGTGCAGAGCCAGTTCAGTTGTTTCGCCCCCGGAGGCTTATGGAACCAGAGAGGTTCCAGAATACTCTGGGGGATATTCCCTCTGATCTCAATGGCTGCTCACGCAATGACCTCATGACCTTTTAGAATCCTGCTTTGATGGAGGCTGTTGACCGTACGACTCCCAGGTGTCCACCCCCAAATCACCAACAACACAGATCCCCATGGTATACGGAGGCGCTTTGGTGGATGAAGCAAGAAGGGTGGCAGTTAGAGCGACGGTGGCATCGTTCTCACTCTGAAGTCGACCGATTGCGACACAGAGTCTGGTTACATACCTATGCTGTGGTGGTGTGGACAGCAAAGAAGGCTTTCTTTGCTGCCCTCATCGCATCTGCAAAGTCCCATCCAGCTTAGCTTTTCTGGGTGGTGAGGGGGTCAGGTAGTCCGGCCTCCCTCTGCCTGGATCCAGAGTTATCTAATGCTTACTGTGACTTGTTTGTGGACTTTTTTGTGGATAAAATCGCTCAAATTAATCACGGTTTTGACGCAGCACTTTTAACAGTGGGTGAACCATAGGCAGTTGAAACCCCAACTTGTCCTATTTTTATGGGATGAATTTCAAGACGTGTCACCCTCTGATGTGGGGATTGTTCTTAGGACAGTTCAAGCCACTTATTGTGAATTAGATCCATGCCTGCCCTGGCTGGTTAAAGCCAGTTGGGAGACGTTAGGGCCGTGGTTGCTGGCCGGGATAGTCAATGCCTCCCTCAGGAAGGACAGGGTGCCAGACTTCCTCAAGGAGCCGGTGGTGTGACCCCTGCTCAAAAAGCCATCATTGGCCATTGATGCCCTAGCCAGATATTGGCCAGTCTCTAACGTTCCCTTTTTAGGGAAGGTCACTGAATGGGTGGTGGCTCGGAAGCTTCAGAAGCATCTGGACCGGATCAGTTTCCTGGATGCCTCACAGTCTGACTTTCATCTGGGGTATGGCATGGAGACTGTGCTTGTGGCCTTGGTTGATGACCTCTACCAAGAGTTGGACCAGGGTTGTTCAACCCTGTTTATTCTATTACATCTCTCGGCTGCATTTGATACCGTTGATCATGAGTTGTTGGTGACTTGGTTGTGGGACAAGGCAGGGGTGGGCAGGACTGTTCTTGCATGGAGCTGCTCCTTCCTGAGCATACTAACTCAGCATGTGGTGCTGGGTGATTATTAATCTTCTCCCTGAGGCCTCACATGTGGAGTTCCGCAAGGTTCTATCTTATCCCCTCTCCTGTTCAATGTGTATATGCAGCCCTTGGGGGAGGTCATCAGAAAGTTTGGTGTAAGGTGTCATCAGTATGCGGATGATACCCAATTACATCTCTTTTTCATCAGACCCAGGTCCGGCAGTCTTGGTGCTTATCCGGTGTTTGTCCACTGTGGGGGACTGGATGAGGGTGAGTCACTTGAAGTTAAATCACGACAAGATGGAGATGATCATTGTGGGGAAATCCGGGGGAGTGATGGCCCCCATCATTGATGGAGGTCCATCCCCTCCTTGTGTCTAAGGCCTGTAGTCTGTGGGTGCTCCTGGACCCACAACTCTGCCTAGATGTCCAGGTGGAGGCTGTGGCGAAGGGTGCTGTAGCAGGGAGCAGTCCTGCGGGGCTGCTGCCCCTTTAAGAAGGGGGCTGCATAGGTCAGCCAGAGGACTGAGCCCACCCAGGGGTGTGGCAGAGCCAGCCCCATAGCTGGGGATCAGCCTGTGAGGCAAACAGGCTGAGAGACCCTGGGACAGAGTGGGCAGAATACTGGTCCTTTAAGGCTGAGGAAAGGAAGCCTGACTACACCCACTCTGCCTGTATATAAGGAGGCAAGGCAGAGAAGAGTGGAGTCTCTGCCTGGGAGATGAAGGAGCAATATCTCCCTGGAGGAAGCCCAAAGGAAACCCTACTCATTCTATGCTTTCCAAGGTGCTGAAGGCTGGAGAACCAGAGGGACCCAGGCAAGTGGGAGAGGCTGTGCCCAGGAGGGAGCCTTCTGCCTAGGGAAGGCTTGGCCCAGAATCTGCGACTTTTTTTAATTTATTTTTTTTAAAGAATTTTTTTAAATTAAGTACAAATTTAACATTAACATAATATTCAAAACTATTACTCATATTAATAAATACTGTCAAGGTGTTTGTGATGTCTCTTTTTATATATTGTAATCCACTAGGTATGATCTTGTTTCTTCTTCCATAGTGTGTCCTTGTATACTGTCTATGCATGAAAACCGTCTGGTAGTGAATTTCTTTGCTTTATTTTCCTGGGTTGCTGCTATTTTTTCCATTGAGTGCATGTACCAAAGTCGTTTTACCCATTCAGTTTCTGTCAGGTTCTTTGCTGATTTCCAATTTCTTGTGATGATGTTTAGTCCTGCTAATGTCATAAGTGTACAGGTTTCTTGATGATGTTTCATGAGTGGTAGTTCTGGATACAGTCCCAATAATGCAGTTTCTGGGCAAAATGGTATGATGAGGCCCGTAGCTTTTTTCATATTTAACCTTATTATGTGCCATAATTTTTGTACTTTAGGACATGACCACCAGCAATGCAGGTAGATGCCTTGTTCTCCACAGTTTCTCCAACATGGGTCGAGGCCTGTGCCATCCATTTTTTAAAATGGATTGGGGTTAGGTAATATCATAAGATTACTTTAATTTGGGTTTCTTTGATTTCTAATGAGCTCACACAATAGTGCATATGGTGTCCTATTGTATCTATTTGTTTTTTATCTAATTTTTTTCCTAGATCTTGTTCTCATTTTTGTATATATATATTTGGTTTGTTGGAGTCGGCCTCAACCAGTGCTCTATATATTCTTGCTATTAACCCTTTATTTGTGGTATGGCTTAGCAGTGTTTTTTCTAATGTGGTGGGTTTTCTTGAGTAGTGTTGTATTTTGTTTCTGTCTGTGAATGTGTTTTTTAATTGTAGATATTGTAGGGTATCTATTTTTGTTTTTGTTATTTGTTGTAGTTCCTGTGGTGTTTGTCACGGAGAAACATGGGGTCACACACGTGTAACACGGAACTACATGTTTGGTAAATGTGTGGGGCCAAGAGTCTCACATGGATGTAATGTTACTATACATGTACACTATGTAATGTCAAAGGTTCCACATGTTTGTAAGGTTGAAAATGAGAGCTGTAGAGCTCAGGTTGGGCCTCTCGCACGTCACCAGTCTACAGGAACTATAAGAGATAAAGTGTATTCAAAACATCTGACTTGCTAGACAGCCTGTGGAGATGTAAATGAACTTCCATGTTTGCCTGGGTTGCGGACGTGCTGATCCCCAAGGCAGGAAATCCGAGACAAAGGAGCCTAAATTCCTATTTAAATGGGAGTGAGATACAAAGAACAGAGACTTCTTGCAAAAGCCATCTTGAGCATCTACATACGAATGACAGCCTGAAACCAACAGGCTGGGAACAGCATGAAATGAGAGACATGAATTGCTCTTTGCCAACTAAGAAGTCAGTGCCCAGTCGCTTACATCAAGGACTGAGAAGAACTTATGAACCTTGCTAGGGGTAAGATGAATAACTTAGGAACTCAACCAGTATAAGTTAGGAATGCGTTATATTTACCTTTGATTTCTAATTACCACTCTGTTTAACTATCTTGTTTATGTAATCAATAAACTTACTTCTTATTTCATAAAGAAGTGGAAAGTGTCTAATATTGGAACACAAGTGAGCTACAAGAGCCCTCAAGCTCTTGCGAACCCAGAGAGTAAAGAGTCTGTAAACGGGAAGGATCGGGCCCTTGTGTGACAAAGGAGTTTCATTGTGGCACACTTGAATTAGCCAGAGAGAGAATTGATTCAAGAGAACTGTGCGCAACGGAAACTGAGTCACTCAAACCCGGTAAAGTGGGGGTGCGGACCCCCAAACCCATGACAGTGGTGCCCCAATGAGTAAGGAGTAAATGCTCAGCTTGTGGGCAATGTGTAGACAGTAGGGGAGCATTCCCAGGTAACTGGACTCCTCTGGGTGGAGTAAATTCCCAAAAAACCTCCAGAGCCTGAAAACCCCAGGAGTTGGGAAATCATCTCTGAGAAGGGAATAAACAGACCCTTAAACAGAGTGTGTTACGTTTGTTGTTTTAGTTTTAATTTCGGGCCAGGGAAAGTTCCAAAATAGGGCTGCCAAAGCGTTTCTCCAAGCTCTTGAAGAGAGAATTGGAAAAAGAGGCACAAGCCAGAAACCTCCAAATAGAGGGAAAAACAAAGCAGCAACTGAAACAGCTGATCCGAGATTTTGAAATGAGCACGGATGAGAATGAGGTGGCGGCAGCAAATCCCCCTCCAGGCCCCTCTCCACCCAACCTGCAACCAGCAGATGCAGATGGAAATGCACCGCCAAACGGGACCCCAAACCCCCCTCCAACTGACCAGCACCCAGGGGGACAAGGCTCGAACTCTGAACTTGAGATGACCAGAATGAGGATGGAACATGAACTCAGAATGGCAAAAATAAATCAGGAAGAAAAAGAGAAGGAGAGAGAGGAAAAAGAGAGAGAGAGAAAAGAAAGAGAGAGAGAGAGAGAGAGAGAAAAATGACAAACAGAGAGAACATCAACTCGCTCTCCTCAAAATACAGATAGATGCAGGAATGCAGCCCACACTACCCTCGGGAAGCATCCCAGAAAAATACGGGTTTGGGGGTCCGCACTCCCACTTTACCGGGTTTGAGTGACTGTTTAGTGTTTTTCTCAGTTCTTTTGCTACATTATCTCTGTCTAGTGTTTGTGTAGTTATAGGTGATTCTTCTAATGATATTTTAAAGTTTTTTTGTGTCTTGTGCCACTGTTGTATAGCTGCAGTCGCAAATGGATGGTCTATCATTTTTTTGGTTTTCATTTTGTTTTTGTTTGTTGTTATTTCTTTCAGGTTTATGTTTCCTAATAACTCTTTTTCTATTTCTACCCAGGTTGTGTTTCTGGTTGGGTGATACCAGTATCTCAATGCTCTTAGTGCTGCTGCTTTGAGGTATGTTCGAATGTCTGGCATGTTAACACCTCCTGACTCTTTTCTTCTAATTAATGTTTGTATATTAATTCTATGTTTTTTGCCTTTCCATACTGCTTCCATCATGGCTTGTTCACACTGTTTTATGAATTTAGGTGGGAGTTGTATTGGTAGTGCCATGGCTTTATAGAGAATTTTGGGTAATGCTATCATTTTGAATAAGTTTATGTTTCCTAACCATGAAGTTTTAAATCTTTGCCACGTGGAGATCTCATTTAGAATTTGATTTAGTATGTGGGGGAAGTTTGCTTTGTATAATTTGGTATGGTCTTTTGTTATGCTTACCCCTAAATATTTGAATTGTGCTTCAGCAATCATGAATGGTGTTTGAGCTGCAATATTTTGGGCCTCTTGTTTGTCTTTTGTAAGTATTAATGCCTGTGATTTTTGAAAGTTAATTTTGTAACCTGAGATTTTACTGAATTCGTTTATGAGCATGAGTATTTTTGGTGTAGTATTGTGCGGGTTGGTCATGTATATTAGCATATCATCTGCAAATAGAGATAGTTTGTGTTGTGTCTGTTTTATTTGTATTCCAGTGATTTCTCGTTCCTGCCTTAGGGCGCATGCTAATAATTCTAATGTAATGTTGAATAGTAAGGGAGATAATGGGCAGCCTTGTCTAGTTTCCCTTGTCAGGAGGAATGGATCTGATAGTTTTCCATTTATTAGTATTCGGGATTTTGGGGTTAAATTGATGGCTTTAATTGCTTTAAGGAAATTGCCTTTGATTCCCATTTGTTCCATTATTCTGTATTAGCATTCCGGCTCTGCCCTGTCAAAGGCCTTCTCCGCATCTGCAGTCAGTATTAGTGCTGCTGTTCCGGTTTTCTGGACTGCATATATTAGATTGACTGTTTTTCTTATGTTATCTATTCCCAGTCTATTTGGGATGAATCGTTTGATCCATGTGAATTACTTCTCCTATTATTGCTGCTAATCTGTTTGCTAGCCTTTTCGTGAATATTTTGTAATCTGTATTTAATAGTGATATTGGTCTGTAATTACTGCATTCTTCAGTATCTCTGCCTGGTTTAGGAATTAGGGTAATGACTGCCTCATAGAATGTTGCTGGCATTTTTTGAGTGTGTATAATGTCATTGCATGTATTTGTTAGGTGTGGAATTATGGTTTTGCTAAATGAATTGTAAAATTCTGCGGGTAATCCATCTGGTCCACTTGCTTTATTTCTTTTAGGTTCTTTAATTGTTTGTTTAATTTCTTTATTTGTTATTGGGGAGTTAAGGAATTTTAATTGGTCTCTGTTAAATTTTGGGATGTTATATTTATTAATATATATATATTTTTTTCAGGTTTGGGGTTCAAGGATGTGTAGAGTTTTTGATAGAACTCTATGAATGCCTTTTGTATTTCTTGCTGTTTAATTGTTTTATTTCCATCTTGTAGTTTTATTGATGGGATTGCTGTTTTTTCTTTTTCTTTTTTGTTAATTGTGCTAAGACTTTTCCTGGTTTGTTACAATTTTGAAAATAAAAGCTTTTGATTTTTCTTAATCGTTGTGTGATTCTTTGTGTTTCTATTGTGTCTATTTCACTGCGTATTTTTTGTATTTCTAATTGATAATTTTTAGTGGGAAATTTGCTGTTTTCAGTTTGTAAATAATTTAATTGTGAAAGGAGGGCTAAATTTCTTTCCCTTCTTTGTTTGTTTATCTTTGATTTTATGGCTATGAGTTTGCCCCTTATCACTGCTTTCATTGCTTCCCAGAGGGTTTGGGGGGATTGGACTGATCCTGTATTCATATTGAAATATTCTTTTAAGTCTTCCTCTATTTGATTTTTTATTCATTCATTTTTTAGTATTCCCCTCTCTAATTGCCAATTGTAACCTTCTGTTTGTGTGGGTGTGTTCTAGTTGAAGGATGTAATTAATGCGTTGTGGTCTGTGAAAGTTATGGGTATTATCTCACTTTTTGAACATTTATGTAGCGAGTCTTTTTCTAGTATCAAGTGATCTATTTTCATGTATGTGTTGTGTCTGTTTGAATGGAATGTGTAATTCCTTGATGTTGGGTTTTGGCATCACCAGGCATCTATGAGATCATGTTGTGCTAGTATCGCTGCTATGTGTTTTTGAGTATGTTTGAGTTGTGTTCTGGTGGAATGATCCAATATTGTTAGTGGGGAGTTGAAATCTCCTTGGAGGATCAGCATTCCTTCTGCATACTGTGTTATTAAAGGTATGTGTTTTTGAAAGAATTGATGTGTGTTCTTGTTTGGGGCATAGAGGTCGAGTAATGTTACTGGTTGATTTTTAAGTGTGCCTTTTAATAATAAAAATCTGCCCTCTTTATCTTTTTGTTCTGCTAGTATAAAGTCTGTTGGGGCTGTGAATCCTATGATGACACCTGTTTCTTTTTTCTCCCACATGAAGCATATATTTCTCTCATCCCTCTGAATGTAAACCTTCCCAGGTCTTTTTGGATCAAGTGGGTTTCCTGTATAAAGAAGACACCTATTTCTTGGTCTATGATGAGTTCTGCTACCTTCTTTCTTTTAATAAGGTGGTTTAAGACCTTAACATTTAATGAGAGGAATTTTATTGATTGAGTTTTCTTTGGTGTTACTGCCATTTAAGTGTTTGTATCTTATTTTGTTCTGTTTTTTTTCCCTTTGGGGGTTTCTTTGTGGTGTTCTCTATTGAATGTGTGGGTGTGGATTACCTGTTGCGTGTACCTGCGTTCAATTTTTGGACTTGACAGATTTACACACAAAATTAACAACCTTAACAACAATAATAACATAAACATTAACCACGTTAACCATTTGCAAGTTGGCATTACATGCCTATTGGAATTCTCAATTTCCATCCCCCCCCCCATATTATTGGGGTGCTTTATTTTGGGGTGTGTGTGTTTCTTGCTTGTTTTGTTCTTAATTTATTCCTTTTCATCCCCCTCCCTGGCAGTTCTTTTGATTTTGTTATTCTTTTTTTTGTTTTGTTACTTGCGCTATTAAAGTACATTAATATAAGCATTTTCCTGATTCTTAAACCTCTTCCTTTATATTATTTTTTTTTTACATAGTCTATTTAACATAACCTGTGGTAGTGTCTTATCTGAGTTCATCTCAGTGTTGTTGATCTGGCTTGTGCATTTGTAGGAAAATTTCTAGGTCTGCGGTATCCTCAAAGACTTTTCGTCTGCCATTTACTAAGATTGTTAGTTTGGCTGGATGCCACAGTTGTGGTTTGAGTCCTCTTTCGTTCAGTTCAGAATAGTATTTTGACCAGGCCCTATGTTTTATCATAGTGTCTGGTGTATAATCAGCCTGGAGTCTGATTTGTTGCCTTGATATTCTAATGGTTGTTTTTTTTTTTCCTGGATGCGGCTAGGAGAGCTTCTTTGTCTTTATACTTACAATTTTTTACTCTGATGGCTCTGGGTGTATCAGTGTCTTTCAGTTTGGGTCTCAGTGTCCTATGTGCCCTTTCTGTTTCCACATTGTGGAGCTGGGGCTGGTCTGGGAAGTTCTCTTGGAAGATTTGCATAAGCAACTCATGCATTCCCCCTGCTTCACTGTTCTCTTTGATGCCCATGATGCATAGGTTACTGTGTCTGGATCTATATTCCAGGTCCTCGTATTTATGTTTGAGCAGGTTCAGAGATTCTTTTATTTTTGCCAGGTCGCTGTCTGTATTCAGCGCCTGGTCTTCTAGGTTAGAGATTCTTTCTTCTGCCTGATCCACTCTCTTATTCATGATCTCTAATTTTTTGTTTCCCTCCTTCACTGCTTTATTGACTTTATTGATCTTATCCAAGACCTCTCTTTTGTCTTTTTGGGCTTCTGACCTTGCAGCTTTTATTTCATTTAATATTATGTTCATAGTGGTCTGTTCATCTGCCTCTATGTTTCCCTGAGCGCATGAGAGGGGTGCAGCCGCCATTTTTTCATTCACCCCTGCTTCTTCTTGTGCAGCTACTGCTGCTTGTTTTTGCTGCCACAATCGGGTGAGCGGCCCTTTTTAGGTGTTTTTTTTTAGGTGGACTCATGCCCGAATTGCTCCCCTTGCTGGTTCTTCTCTTTATTTTTTTCAGTTCAGGTTTTTTTTTTTTTTTTTGAGCATGGTAGTGGGTTTTCTGGGGGAGAACAGGTTCGGCATGACCGGCTACTCGCGCATGCGCATTGGCCCCCGAGCCTGGAACTTTGAGGCCTGGCTAGATGGACAAGGGGGGTTGATTTTGTGTTGCTCCTGAGCTTGAGAGAGACTGACCTGGGCCTGCAGGGTGGAGGTGACTGAGCTGGCAGTCCAGGGATTGTGGACACTGAGTCTAATAAAGGACTGTGGACTAATACCATCGGAGTGAGCCTGTGTAGGTTCCTACAGAAGGGTACCCCCTTCCCAAAGAGAGGGATTCAGCTAAGGCTCGGACTGAATAATCATGGCTGTGGGGTAGAGCTAATTCCCCTGAGTGAGACCCCAGTGCCCCCATGTGGCCCTGGGAAGACCCCTGCTACAGACACATTTTGCCAATTATATCTGGTACGTCGACTTAAGCCATACGTCTCTGACTCGGACTTTGCCATGATCATCCATGCCTTTATTACCTCAAGATTAGATGCGCTTTATGTGGGGCTACCCCTGGTGATGGTCCAGAGACTGCAGCTGGTGCAGAATGCAGCCGCTCGTCTCCTTAAGGGAACGAGTCATTGCGAGCACATTACTCCAGTGCTCCGCTCTCTGCACTAGTTGCCAATATTCTTCTGGGCCCAATTCAAATTGTTGGTTTTGACCTTTAAAGTCCTAAACGGCCTGGGCCCCACTTTATCTGCAGGACCGCCTCACCCTTTGGATTCTGGATCAGCCTCTGCAGTTGGCTGGCTTATGAGAGAGGTTATTGTGTGACTGTATGAATCCTTTAATTTTTTAAGATTGCTTTTGAAAAAAAAATATTGTTTTTTCAGCCCAGCCTCAAAATTTGGCAGTGGACTTTTAAAATTTGCAGAAATTTATATAGAGCAACGAATGTACAATATTTCAAGCAAATTATATTCCTACTGTCCCACATTTTTGATTCTCTCTGTCCCTCATTTTCAGGGATTGAGAGGCATGCCTACACTTCTCACAAGATTTAGAACCGATCAACTGCAAATTGGTCTGAATTTGTAAACTTGGCATGCACAGGGTTCTCACCGAGGACTAGTGCTCACTGATACATTGCATTATCCTCCACAGGTGGCATTCTGGTTGTGGAATTATGCAGCTCATTGATGAAACCTTGCTGATTTGAGACATTTATAAGCTCAGCTGCCAAGACTTTCAGATCTTATAAGCAATATGAGTTTAGTACCTTCATCACAAAGAGCAGGTGCAAGACATGCCATAATTTTACTGTCTACAGGGAATAGCAGCATCAAAACGGATGCCTCTTGGTTCCTAGCATGTTACAACTGCAGCAAGAATAGCTACTGATGTGCAATTTGTTTTCGTTTTTATGAAAATGAATACGAAAATAAAAATCACACCCCCCCCCCCATTTCGTTATTATTTTCATTATTGCCTGACCCCGTTTTTGGAGGGAAAACCTGGTAAACAACTTCTGGGAGGGGAGGAGGGAGCAGACACCATGGAGACTGGAGACATGATTGACATCTTTGCTGGTGAATGGGCATTGCAAGCACATCCCAGACAATGGCATGGCACTCTTTGATTGCTCAGTGCTTCCAGCCTCCCAGAACCAATCACAGGGGCTCTAGGAGGGCACTGGGAAAGCTTTATATTGCCCCAGTCAGCTTGTTTGTGCTTGTTCTGGGTTAGTCTCTTGTTGTTAGGTGGCGTCTGCAGAACATCGGTGTTTTCTAGCAAAGATCTTCCCCAGCCCTCACTGTATCTTCTGCCCTTCCTCAAACCAATCACACCACAACACCCATCTGTGCACTACCCTTGTGTTCCACATCCAATCCCAGTACCTCTAATCCTTCCCTTCCACAATCCTTATCCCTCATTATTCCTTTAACCCTCTCCTGTCTGTGTTAGTGTCTGTCTGTCTCCCCAGTGTACATATTATACATATAGTTTTAGCTAGTTATACACGTATAGTGTTATACATATCTATGAGCTGAAGATGTCCTGACAGTCTGTGGGGTTCCAGTGCTCCTGACCCGGGGCAGTCTCTGCAAGCTGAAGATGCCTCACCAGTCTGTGGGACTCCTGTGAGCTGAAGATGCCCTGTTAGTCTGTCGGGTTCCAATGCTGCCCCCCGGGGTGATCTGTATAATCTAAAAATGCCTCATTACTCTGGAGGATTCCCATGCTGCTCTCTGGGGTAATCTGTGAAAGCTGAAGATGCCCTGCCAGATGGGGGGTGGGGCTCCAGTACTGACACCTGGGATGATCTCTGCAATCTGAAGATGCCCTGCAAGTCTGGGGGGGTTCCAAAGCTGCTTCCCCAGGGTGATCTTTGTGAGCTGAAGATGCCCTGCCAGTCTGCGGGGCTTACAGTACTGCCCTCTGGGATAATCTGTGCTAGCTGAAAATGCCCTGACAGCCTAGGAGGTTCCAATGCTGCCTCCCTGGGGTGATCTCTGCTACCTGAAAATGCCCTGACAGTCTGGGGATTCCAGTGCTGACCCCATGGGGTGCTCTCTGCAAGCTGATACACTGTCAGACTTTGGGGTGCCAATGCCAATGCCTGCTCTGCTCCTCCAACACCACCTGCCACCAGTGACTGCTCCTGCCAGTGCATGTCTTTCTCTCTCTCTCACACACACACACAAGTCCTGCCCCCTGGAGCTCTCTCTGCAAGTGGATACCCTACCAGACTTCGGGGTGTTAATGCCAATGCCGTGCCACTACCTGTTGCCTCTGCTCCTGCCTGCCTGCCTGGCATTGCCCCTGATGGTGCTGCTCCTGCCAGTGTACCTCTCTAAATCACAACTCCTGCTCCCAAGGGTGCTCTCTACAAGATGATTCCCTGCCAGACTTTGGGGTGCCAGTGCCAACACACCAGTACCAATGTCTGCTACCTTGGTTCCACTGCTGTCTACCACCACTGCCTGCTCTTGCCAGTGCATGTTTCTCTCACAAGTCCTGCTCCCCAGGGCTGTTACTTCAAGTTGAAGCCCTGAGAAACCTTGGGCTGCCAAGAACAGTACCAATTGTCCAGAACACCTTGCCAACAGTGCCCGCCTTTCTGTCCGCCTGCTGCTGCTGCTGCTGCTGCTGTAATCTCTCCCACTCACTCTTTCTCTCTCTAGGTATTTTCAAATTTGACACTTCAACCTGTGGCCATGCTTACCTCAGCATGGCCATGGACCAGGGTGTCACATCCGCTCTGACCCTGCCAAATGTTTAACACAGGTCCGGGCAGACATTACCCTGGACCGTGGCAGGGATAACATGGGATGTGTGCTGTGCTCCTGGCCAGCACGCATTCTGTGTTAAACCCTGCCGTGGTCTGAGATAGGCAACCCCAGACTGTGGTAGAGTGGGCCATCACGTCTGATGGCCTGCTCCACCTTATCCCAGCCCATGACTGGAACGGTTGCAGGAGGGCTCGGTGGCCTCATAGGCTGCTGGACCTGCCTGTCAGGGAGGAGGCAGGGCTGCGCTGAGGAATGTGGGGGGCCAGACCATGCGGACCCATGTCTGCACGGCCCCCCGCTCCCTCCCCAGCCTCAGCCGCCTGAATGTTTGTTTGGCAGCAGGGTGGGACTAAGCGTGTCACATCTAAAAATATCCTCTCTCTCTCTCTCTCATTCTTGCCCCTGGGGGTGTTTTCTGCCACACTTTGGGGTGCCTGATTGCTGCTCATCTGGAAAACTGCTGCTACTGTCAGTCTGTATGTTCTCTCTCTCATATGTCCTAGCCTCCTGGGATAGCCTCTGCTAGTTTATGTTGCAGACTTAGGACACCGACCAAGTCTTCTTTGCCATTTCCTGCTGCTTCCTTCCTGCCACTTCCTTCTCAGTGCCAGCCTGCCCATTGCCTGTCCGTACCCCTGATGCTTCATCTTTTGCCTGCCTGCTTTGTGCCAGTATCTTCCTGATATTCTGCTTCCAAGAATTTGAAGCCTTGCTGGGACGCACACCACCATCTGTCTTCTCCTTCCTCTGTGAGTTGCAGTGCCTGTTGCTTCAGTGCCTGCTGCCTGCCAGTATCTGCTCTTGCTCTGTTGGAATCCAATGCAAAAACAAAAATGAAAGTAAAGCTAAAATAATTTTTTTGTAAAAAAAAATGAAAAACAACAATTTTAAAAACAAACATGAAAAAGCAAAAATGACATGGGCCTCTTGTGCACACCCCTAATTAGCTACTACTCATTCTGTAGTGGGAATCAAGGATCCCTTCCCTATTCTAGAGCACATGCCCTAGTCTCCACTCCTTTTCCCCGAGCTTGCTTTTTTAGTGCTTGAAGTTTGGAGCTAGATCCATGAACCAAATCCAGGAACTAGAAAGGGGCAAAATAAAAACCAACCAGCCGTAACATTTGCATAGGTTTAGTTAGTCAAGGGTCAGGGGTTTATAAGTGGAATGGGAGTCCTTGTATTGAAGAACTTTTACTTTCATGTCACTAGTACAAGCAGAGTTTCAGTAGAAGCAGCAGATCTTTGCAAATGAGTTGTATTATCTGTGTATCTTAACCAAATGCTCTCGCTCTCTTTCACACACGTATATGCTGGATAGCACAACTGAAAGCTTTGTGTGGAGAGCAAGGATGAATATGAGGACATGAAAGGAAGCATTACTCTGTCAAAATGTATGCTATGTACTATAAAGCAGAAAATACTGGAAGAAGATTGCTAATATGCAGCTGGATGTTACTAACAGACTACCCAAGACTGCTGTTCGGTAAGGTACTTCAGCATACTGGTGACAGATGGTCATTTATAAAAGCAGAGAAGCAAAGTCTGGGTTTTTTTTGTTTTTTTTTAAAGATGTGCAGTGCTCAAGGGATGCTAGGGCAGGAGGGGAGAGAACAGAATAAATAAAACAAATTACAAGACAAGCCTCTTGTGTAGGAAGAGACTGTTTTACAGCAAGCAGATGAGGAGCATGTGTGTGGCATCTTCTGATGTATCTTTCATGTCAAGAAATGTGATGGATTAGGTCCCTATAGAAGGTCAAAGCTCAGAAGCTGGGGTAAAAGGCAACACTAATCAGGCGATAGTAGGACAGGCCAAGGTGAAAGAAGAAAATTGTAAAATACTTCTAATGGAAAAAAACAAAATCTCATTTACTAATTTGCCATATAATTTGATTCTACAAATACATTTGATCACTGCCACATTACAACTATACATTATTCGCATGTGATTTTTATGCAGTACTTCATACTGCACATTCCTTCCTGAAATGGAAAGCTGTATAAACATGAATGGGCTAATGTAGAGAACCTCCTTTTGGTTCATGGTTTTGTAAGAATTTATGTAAAATTGATAAATAATGAAGATAAAGATGAAATAAAGAAAGCTGAATCAGGGTTATGGAATGACTGAGAACCTTTACTGCTACTTCTCTGGATCTACCTAGCTGGAATTTGATTTTTTCCAATTTAATTCCTAATGTTAAAGGTTGACTTGATAGAATGTTTGTGCATATTTCATGAGCAAATATTCAAAGACAATAGCAAGTTTATCTGAGAAAATGGATGGCTATGCAATGTCTATTCTATAATCCCAGAAGAAACAAAAGTATACAGTACAAAAAAAAGACACAATAGAGGTTCCTAAAGGGAAGGGATTCCATAGAAATAATGTCCACTGGCCATTAAAAGCTTAATAACATAATTTGCTTCAGGAAAATACTTGCTTGACTGTAAGCATTTGCTTTGGTCCCATTGGTTTCAACTGGAGATAATAATCAGCTTAACTTTAAGCATGAACCTAAGTGATTTAATACATTGGGACAGCCATTTCTGATGGTATGACTAACTGAATGCTCTGAAAAAGGCACTTAGCCATTCAAAGGTGGGGGGGGGGGGAGGGGGAGGTAGAGAAGGCTCTGCACCAATACTTATGAAGTTCTTTTTACTGAAGGATAGTTAACTGCCCCCCCAACCCTGTAGTTAGAAGAGACAAAGTAGGTGATTGTTTTAATTAGATTAACTTCTGTTTGTGAGTGTGTGCAGACTTTGGAGCTTCAAAGAGTTCTTATAACCCATATTTGGGACCATCATGGCAATCACACTCTGAAACATGCAGTCACCACCAAAATTGAAATGCGTTCCAAGGGAGTGACATACAAAATTAAAGAGCTAGAATTGTGGATGAAGCAGAACACAAAATATCAAATACGATTTAGTAGGTGTTCTAGATGTCACTCGTGCTATAATAACAAAAATAATATATTCTTCATTTGACAGCCCAAACCGACTGCCATTTTAAATGCCCGCATTCAGAATGTAAAACACAAGTAGGAACAAGTGAAAAATTAGGAGAATTTAAAACAGTAACAGCTGATCTGGATAGTTGAAAAACACTACTTGGCCCTTGATCACCCACTTCCACAATGGGATATCAGTGGAAGTGTGTGCCATGCAGGCCTATGTGGTGTAGACATGCATTAGGAATAAATATTGTGTTCCTATTATCTTCTATGTACTTGTGGTCCTCCTATGACCTTGTGTCCTTTCCGCCTATTGTTTCCCATTGTCTCTTTGACCTTGAAGGTGTGGCCCATAAGCAAAATATTTATTTTATTTATTTATTTTACTATTTTTATACCCCGCCCCCTCCTGCTCAAGAGCAGCTTGGGGTGGCTTACAAAACATCAATAAAAGCACATATAAATTATCATTAAAAACATTTAAAAGCATAAAAAGAACTAAAAGGGCAGAATTCCCCTCCCCACGCTACCCTACCCTACCCGTCTCCCTCTCAAAAGGTCCAGTGGAACAGCCAGGTCTTACACTGTCTACGGAAAGAGGGGAAGTCCAGGACCAGGTGGGCCTCCATCAGAAGGAAGTTACACAGCCCAGGAGCGGCCACCGAGAATCTGCAAAATTAGAAAGCTAAGTTAGAAATGAAGGGTAGAATTAATCCCATTTTGCATGGACGCCCGCCCCCCCCAATGTGTGTGAGTGCTTGGGTAGAAGGGAGGTGCGTCCATGCGATTGCTGGGGCAGGTGGGTGGGGTGCGTGTATGCTCCTGCATTCCACCCATCTACCACGCATGGAGCAATGGGTGCCAATGGTGGATGCTCTGTGCATGGAGGTGGGTGGATGTTAGTGGGTGTCAGTGCAACAGGCTTCCCCCACTCCGTTGCCTCCATCCATCCATTCCCCACAAACCGCGGCACCTCCGCAGTCCATTTGAAAAGGACCTCAATGTGGCATGAAGGGCTTGCATCCCATATGAATTAAGATATTGTCTTTCTGTACTTCATCTTAAACATATGACATTGGCATGTTGTGACTTATTGAACTTGATCTATTGTGGTTATTTGCACATCTGTCAACTTTTAGTTTTGCCAAGTGACACCTGGCTTCCACACACAATGCAGGCTCCTGTTGCATTTGTGCTGCCTTGCTGGTTGCTTATCCTTCCTCTGTTGAACATTCAGCCTTGTGGGAATACTGGGTCAGATCTTCTGTGCTCAGCGTCTTGTGGTAAAGCATTGTGACAACAAGGAACACGATGCTGGTTCTCAATAATACACTCCCCCCTCCCCTCCGATATGCAGCCTTTTCATCCTACTGGAAAAATCCCAGAAAATGTAATAGAGAATTACATTATTTCCCGAGGGTGTCACAAAATAAAATAAAATAAAAATTGTAAAAAGGATACCATTCTCTATTAAGTTCTGTAGTTTACAGTAATTTCTTTGAACTTCTCTTTATTTAATCTCTAAACAATTGTTCAGAGTTTTTGTTGGAGGTAAATTTGAGGGAGCCCAGTCCCACAATGGAAAAAATGCTGCATACTCTTTTGTTTTCCATATAGAGAACACCAGTCCGATTCTATTATTATGAAGTTGCATTAAAGACTGGAGGTGCAGTCTTCTAGCTGGTTAGCATTAGCGTTAGCACTTAGCATCAACACAAGTCCGACTGAAGTGCATGGGACTTGTTAGAGATTAACGAGAAGTGAATTTATTATCCATGAGTAATATCCAAATCTTTGGGTAGCCCTTTGTACCTGACACAATGGAAATGAGTACTTGCTTACCTGTTTTGGATCTAAAATGGGGGGAAAGTGTGTGTGTGTGTGTGTGTGTGTGTGTGTGTGTAAATGTCCACTGATTTTATAAACCAGTTGTTAGAAAAGGGCTTGGGCAAGCAGAAGGCAGCATAGAATCCCTTTCAAAATGGCTTTTCATCCAACTGTAAAACTGCTTAGTGGTAATTCCATCTAACTGACAGTTCTCCAGTTTTCTTATGAGACTGTTCCAAAATCCTCTGAAGCCAATGAATAGCCCCAGCTCCATTAATTGAAGGTAAAAAAAAAAAGGTAACACACATGAAAGTAACACAGATATATCAATAGGGATTTGGGTGTTCACTGGGGAAAACATAGTGAATGAACACAGTGTCCCTGGATATCAGCTATTGCTTGGTACACAAACAAATAAAAACAAAAAACAAGAATTACTATAGTAACAGAATATGGATGAATATATTGAAACATATTATTTAATATGTTAAAGATACACTTTGGGGCGGGGTTTAGAATATTATTACTCTAATTTGGGACTATGGGTAGTTACCGTTCTTGTTGGGAAAAATTTCATGAGATTTTGAAAGGTCATACCCTCATAGCATCCATGAAGTCGCGTCCAGCTGAGCTTTTCTGGGTGGTTCAGAGGCTGGTCAGTCCGGCCTCCCTCCGCCTGGAACTGGAACAGTGCTCACTGTTACATATTTGTTGACTTCCGCATGGATAAAATCACCTGGATTCATCACGACTTCGATGTTGCACTTGTAGCAGTGGGAGAACCCGAAGCCTTGTCTGGTTTCATGGGATCGATTTCAGTGTGTGTCGCCCACTGATGTGGTGGATGTCCTTGGGGCGGTTAGAGCCACTTGTTGTGAATTAGATCCATGTCTGTCCTGGCTGGTCAAGGCCTGTCAGGAGATGTTAGGGCCATTGCTGGCCAGGGTTGTCAATGCCTTCTTTAGGGAGGACAGATTGCTGGGCTGCCTAAAAGAGGCTGTGGTGTGGCTTCTGCTCAAAAAACATCACTTGACATTGTCTCCCTTGGCAGCTGCTGGCCAGTCTCTAATATTCCCTTTTTAAGGAAGGTTATAAACGGGTGGTAGCTTGGAAGCTTCAGGGGCATCTGGATCAGGCCAGTTTTCTTGATCCTTTGCAGTCTGGCTTTTGCCCTGGGCTTGGAGCTGAGACTACAATTGTGGCTTTGGTTGATGAGCATAGGCTTGACCAGGCCAGACCCCCTGAAAAGAATCAATCTGTATTTTGAGAATCTTGTCCAATGACTTTAACAAGATAAACACCAATGTATAGCCAGTAGTAAATAGTGATCCCGTACACAAATTAATAAGAGATCCACATTAAGATTTTCCCCACTTATGGAGTTTTTATAACGCAGCTCCCTCTCTATGTTGCTAACTCATGCACAAAATTATCGACCTGCCTCATAGTCGATAAAGAGCAATTATTTGGGGTCATAAACTGAAGCTAATTATAAATAAAATAACTGTAATGAACGGCAATAGGTATAATACTGAAGATCAACCTTAAAGGGAACCTTAAAGCAAACAATGCTAATCATACATATCAGTTCTGTGTGTCAGCTTGTTTTTCTTCTGGCAAGACAGAGTGTGAACCATGTTTGCCATCTTCCTTTCGATATCTCCATTGGGGTTAGCAAGAATATAAGCGATTTTCATACATATTTATATCCCAGTGGGTTTTTCCTTGCAAAATAGGATCTAAATATTTCCCCCTTATATCTTCTGTAGATGGACACTTTAAAAAAAAGGGGGGGAAAAAAGAGTATGTGGGTTTTCTTTTGAGGTCTTCCATGCAAGTACCATGTGCACCTGATCTAATTAATTTGGATTATACAACAAGTGCACATGCTGAATAGATTCAAATTATGGCATAGTAATTCCTTTTGGAACATCAGTTCCCAAAGTAACTACTGGTTGGGTGTTCCACACATTTCAGTATCCAAGAAGAGCTGCGATAAATAGATCTGAGTTTTTGAAAGGCTGAGAGGTGAGCTCAATCATGTCACTGGGTGTCTTTAGATGAACCCAGGGAGGGGGGGCTGAACCTGGGAGAAAGTCTGGGGGGGCAACCCTGCATCTACCCAAGCATGCCACTGAGTCTCCTATCATTGAAAAGTCCACTTTTGACCCCTCTGACCCTTCTAGCTACTGTTCTGTCTCACTCCTTCCTTGATTCCAAGCTTCTTGAACATGTTGTCTACTCCCGCTGCCTCGACTTCCTCTCCGCCAACTCCTCCCTCCAATCTGGCTTCTGCCTCCTTCACTCTACTGAAATGACTCTTACTAAGATCAGCAATGATCTTCTTGTGGCTAAATATAATTGCCTCTACTCCATTCTTGTCCTCCTTGACCTATCTGCTCCCTTTGATACTGTTGACCACTCACTCTTGCTGGACTCACTTCACTCCCTTGGCTTCCGTGGCTCTGTCCTCGACTGGTTCTCCTCCTACCTCTCTGACCACTCCTTCAATGTGTCTCTCGCCAGATCCACCTCCTCCTCCCTTCCCTCTCTGTTGGTGTTCCCCAAGACTCTGTCCTTGGCCCTCTCCTCTGTCTACACCCTGTCCCTGCCATTACCTCCCATGGCTTCCAATATCACCTCTACGCTGATGCTCAACTCTCTCTCTACTTCCTCTCTCTCTCTCTCCATCTATTCAAGCTCACCTTACCAGCTGTCTCTCTGATATCTCTACTTGGATGTCTCAACATCAACTCAAACTCACACCCCATGCAGCTGTAAGACTGGAATTGGGACAGAAGGCGTGGGCTCAGGTGGCAATGGAGACGTCATTAAGATTTTGGGTCAAACTGTTCACGAGTCAGTGTTCGGATTTGCTGAAGATGGTTAGGCAAGACCCATTTGTTAGCTTTTGGACCCACTCAGCAGAGGCGTATTTGAGATCAATCGGCCTTTCTATGGAATACCTTTCACACAAGTCCTTCGGTACTGGTACAAAAGAGGTGTTAGCTAGGATGGAGGATATATATTGCCAGGAGGAAATTAGTAAGATTCGTTCCTCCCCCCATATGAGGGATTACCTTACTTGGGTCCCGGATCAGGGCCAAATGGCAGATTACCTTGCTTCTGCCATCTCAGCTAGAGCTAAGAACCTCATTTTCCGTGCCAGGATCAACTCCCTCCCTTCACAAGTCTTAGAGGACAGCATACAGGGTGTTCCATTTTTAGAGAGGTTGTGTCCCTTTGACAATGACGCTGTAGAAACCATGAACCACGTTATCCTGGACTGTTATCTCTATGATGCCGTAAGGGACGAATATCTGGGACCCCGTCTGAGCTTCCTTTCTGGGAGATCTGATCTGGCCCTTTTGTATCTGTTGCTTGTCTCCTCCGATCCTCAGGATATTAAAAAATTTGCTGCTTTTTTAGTTAAGGCAGTTCAGCGTAGGCAGGATTTTTTGGATTTTAAACCCTGTGTACCAGCTGATTTCTCCAAATAGTATTTGGTGTTTTTCCTAGGACTGGATTTCTGGTCTATTTTAGCATTGGTCATAGCTATTTTTCAATACCTTGCATGACGCGATGCCATTTTAGGTTCTTTTAGGCCCAACTCCCTGGAAAGGGGTAGCCCACGCCAGGCTACCATTTCAGGTAGCCATTTTTGCTCAGGTGCATAAGGTGCCTCAACTGGTTGTAGATACCTGGGCCAGTTTTGTCTCTTGGGGATTTGCTCTGAACATTTTATTTTAACTCGTTTTATATGTTGTAACTGGGCCACCCACTTTGTTCTGCTGGTACAGTGGCCTGGTTTTTCTGTTTATTCATTATTTGTATCTTTTGCTATATGGTCCCTGACTGTAATAAAACGAACATTCAAACATTCATTCAAACTCAAACTCAGCATGGCTAAAACTGAACTCCTTATCTCCCCCCCCATCCTTCCTCTCCTTCTTTCCTGCCAATTCTTATCGATGGAGGTCACCATTCTTCCCGTCACCTCTCCCTCCATAACATTGCTAAGATTTGCCCTTTTCTCTCTGTCTCTTCTGCCCAAACCCTCCTTCATGCCCTGGTCATCTCTCACCTCAATTACTGTAACCTCATTCTCACTGGCCTCCCTTGCTCTCCCCTTTCTCCCCTTATCTCCATTCAAAACTCTGCTGCCAGCATCATCCACCTCACCCATCGCTTCGACCACCTGCAGCCCCTCCTCTCCTCTCTTCTCTTCACTGGATCCCCCTTCCTGAACGAATCCTGCACAAGCTCTTAGTCTTCACATATAAAGCTCTTCACAACCTTGCTCCCACCTACCTCCATGTGCTAATTTCCCTCCATATTCCAGTCCATGAACTCTGCTCCTCCTCTGTCCCCTCTCTCGCCCTCCCACGCCTCCCCTGCTCCCCTAACCGCCTTCATCCCTTCTCCCTAGCTGCCCCCCCCATGTCTGGAACTCCCTCCCTGCCCACATCCGCCTCTCCCTCTCCCTTTGTACCTTCAAATCCCACCAATAGTGTAGGTTGTACACCTTATGTCAAGCATATTAATTATGACAGGTACTTCTGGTCTAATATTTAATCATACTAATAAAATATGATTAAACAGGAATGATTAATTAAAATTATGATTAAATGTTATCATTTGATATTAAGGGTTATAAAATGATAGGATCTTGACTGGCATTCTTGATACATGTGGATAGGTTGTTTTTGATGGGAAGAGAATCTTTCATTGAGTTGTGTTTTGTGATTGTGCTATTTAACTTTAATATAAACTTTATTCACCCTTAAATAGTTGTGTAATAAAAAGCAGAACCTGTATTAAAGTGTATAAAGCCATAAGAGCCTGTATAAACACAATGAATAGTAGATTATAAGAGAGAGGGAGAATCAAACTATGAGACATTAGTAGCGGGTTACTTAATGCATATCAAATATAAAATTAAAATAAAATAAAACTAGAAACGGAATTAAGAAAAGAAAAACAACAACAAAGGAATAAGAAAATGATGACTATAAAATAAATGGAGTTACTATATACTATATACATATAAAATATAACATTATATATACATACAAAATTATATACATATAAAATTATATACATATAAAATAAAACATTAAAAGTAGAAACTGAATTAAGAAAAAGAGATTAAACATTAAATAGCGGTGTAAAATAGGAACATGTATTAAAGTGTATAAAGCAGTAGGAGCCTATATAAACAGAATGAATAGTAGATTATGAGAGAGAGAGAGAGAATCAAAGCATGAGACATTAGGAATGGGTTACTTAATACATATAAAATATAAAATTAAAATAAAATAAAAATAGAAATGGAATTAAGAAAAGAAAAAAACAACAAAGGAATGAAAAAATGACTATGAAATAAATGGAGTTACTTAATACTATATACATTAAAAGTAGAAACAGAATTAAGAAAAGAGAGATTAAACATTAAAAAGATGTGCAAAATAAAAGGTTAATTTAAATACAATTTAAAGATTTTTTACCCATATACAAAGATTCCCAACTGTGGTACATGGAGAATCTGACTGTGAGATGTTGATACTTCATGGGTTCTAGTGGTAATTAGTCCTTTCCCCCTTGCTTTGGGCATGAGTAAGAAACCACGACTTTAGGCATGAATCAATCAGAAGAAATCGACGTCACAGCAAGTCCTATTGGTTAGTTTGAATTTTGTGTTTGTTAGTTTACACCAATCAGGAAAACTGCTAAGAAAATTTTGCGAGGGTCTAGCTGTATAAAAAGACTGCCATTAGTGAAGGCTTTTTAACCTACAACAATAACTTGGAGGGCTTCAAAACTACAAATGATGTCGAGATTCCAGAATTTCCACCTTTTGCACTGGCTCAGAGATTGTATGAAAGATTGTACAGACGTGGGAACACATTGTCGATACCTCAGACTTCTTTTGATTTGGAGGAGGATAAGGAAAATAGACTAGATCATGTATGCGGTGTTCTGATGATGGAAATAAGATAACGGGCAGTGAATTCTGATGCCAAAGTAAGTAGACAAAGTAGGGGTGGGGTGGGGTGGGGTGGCTGTGTGTATTTATGCCCTGGGGTCTATAAGCTAAAGGTTTTTTGTGGCTGTTTTGAATTAACAGACTAGCAAGGACAGTGAACCTTTGTACAAGACAATGGTATCAAAGAGGTTGGCCATGGAGGAGAAAGAGGCTGAGGAAACCTATGTGGAAATGGATGGGGCAGGAAAAAAAAGCTGTAAAAAACAACAAGGATGACCATCTGAGGCCGATGAAAAGTAAAAATAAGAAGCCTGAGGAGATGGATGACGAAGACTATATTGAAATAGATGGTGTGGAGAATTATGAGGGTGACCAAGCAATGCCGGGGAAAGTACAAAATGAGAGGTGCAAGGAGATGGATGATGAAAATTATGTGGAAATAGATGGAGCTGAAACAGAGGGGCAGATTGTGATGGGGCCTAACAGGGATTAACAGAGTGATGTGATAATAATAGCTGATTTGGATGATGAGAACAGCCAACCAGCAGCGAACAGCATTCAAGGAGCCGCAAGAAAGATGGAAAATACGGTACGTTGATGAGTAAGAATGCTGGTAATGTATGTAATTTTTTAACGAACACAGTAATTAATTGCCCCGGAATTGTTTCTACATAGGAAAAACAGGAGACAGGCGATTGTACCCCACTAAGGAAAAAGACCAGGGATTCTGATGAGGAGGTAGAAATGTGTAAGTGTAAATGAGAATGAGGGTAGATTTGACGAGTGAGAGTCTAAAACTCCTTTTTCTTTTTGATTTTTGATAGTCTTTTGAAGATTCTTCATCAGATGATGATGAAGACACCCATGACCATTTTTATTTGAACCTATTGTGCACATGCTGTTTCTGCATAAACAGGAAGGATGTTCAAAAGATTGTCAAAAGTACGGGAGATATTTGGGAGGAATCTGAATATGCTATTACAACACATGTAGTTAAGGTGGTGATTATATGTGTAGAGTGTGAATGTGTGAGGGCTGAATTGATGGATTATTTCAAATATGAATATGTATTTTATAGGAGTAATGCACAATGCCCAGGATACAGTTGCTTTTACTGGGACATGGATAAATCAGAGTTTCAGATCCATGTGGCAGTGGTTAACATAAGTCTCAACAAGATTCTTAGTATAGTGATGGCTGTGGGGTACAAACTAGGAAAGCTCCATTTGACTATAAAACATATATGTAAGACTGCATAGCTGCTAAGAAACTTAGAGCTAACTATGCACAAGATAGGCCTGATGACAGAATTGTGCAGTATCATACCCTATGAAATTATGGTAATGATGCGTAGAGGGGCCAGAAGGTATGATGGAGCGGATGTATTCGCCTTTGGAAGTAGTAGGGATAGGGAGCGTAAAACAAGACCCCACAAAAACATGTTAGATTTTGATTAGGATAATGTGCTCTTCTTTTTCTACAGTGATGTTGACAGAGGATACCCCCAAAGAGTGACGATGCTATGTCCCATATTATCCAAGCTGCTATTGTATATTCCATTTGTAATTGTGCAATTGAACAGTTGTTAGAAAAATATAAGAGACCTGTACTATGTCGTCGGTATAGACGTGATCACAGTTGTTTGTATTATAATGAATTTGAAACAAATGAACAGATTCATTATGTCGTCGTCCATTTGGGCCTCAACAGGATTCTACATTAATCATGGTGGTGGCTTATAAACTAAGGATGCTTAGGCTGAACAATGATACCATGATTGAGACAGCCCAGGCACTAAGAAAAATAGAAAAATATGAAAAACCTTGGACCTTGATGCACATGATGATGCATGCGGTTCCATTACGAATGGTTAGAGAAACCCATAGATGGAGCCAGACATTGTTTCATGACCATTTATACCATGATGAGATGCATTATATCGATCATAGTAAGAGGCCAAAAATAATAAAACTGGCTTTTGATTAGAATTATACATTCTTTATTTCAGAGGCTGCACTAGGGGATGAGTTCCAGTACTATGAAGGATACATCTCAACTTATCAGATTGTTCAGGCGGTCATAGTAAAAATCATTCAGCATTGTTGGAAGCAGCAGCTTCACGATAATTGTCTGGCATGTGTTATAGAACACCCCAGCCAACGTCGTCATGAATGCATGTTTTGGGATGATGAGGAACCTGTGAGGCAAATAAAAATTAGCTGTTCTAAATTGAGTGTTATGATTATTGTAAGTATCACTGTGGTTGTGGAGTACAAACTGAGGAGACTGTATTTGATCAGAGATACCATATATGCTATTAATGACATTTTAAGGGCTTTCAAAAAGAGCAAGCACCCTGAAGCCTTGATGGCAGATGTGTGAGAGGGCTTCAGCAAAACGTGGGCGGATGGTTTGTAAGAGGGTTCGAGATATACATTATAAATCTTTTTACCAAAATGTGGATGATCCATTAAGACTAAAAATAAGATGGTGATTTGTGTTTTGTTTATTTATTTGTATTTTAGAAAACTGATTTAGAAGAGGGGGTGTGTGTTTCTTTTTCTTTTAAGCTGTAAAATGTGGCTCTTTTATTTTTTGTAATTTTGCTTAACAAATGTATAAATAAAAATAAAACACTTAAGGACTTTTGCTTTCTTGTATCTATATATTTTGAGGTTTCAGCGGGTGGGGTGGTCAAAAATGACGGGGCTGTTAAAGAACATTTATTACAATCCCAGACAGACTGGAAGCTTTGGGGGTGTAATTGGTCTACACAGAAGCGCTAAAAAGCAGGGGAGCACCCTGATCAGAAGGCAAGTAGCTGAGTGGCTTACAGATCAAGATGCTTATATGCTGCACAAACAGGCCAGAGTTAAAATTAAAAGAAATAAACCAGTTGTATCAGAGGTGGACGCCCAATGGCAAGCCAATTTGGTGGCTATGGGTGATTTCAGATGTTACGTTTTTGGGATTCACCACAGTCGACCTCAGTCAAACGCGGGTGGTGGTGAAAGAGTCATGCACATCTGTTTGCTCGTATCCAGATGTTCACCACAGTCAAACGCAGTCCAGGGTGAACCTAACCACGCTTTGTGAGGTGGGGGCGGGAGGAGGGTCAGAAGTGTGGTGAATGTCCACCAGAGCAGGGGTGAATGAAAAGTTACTTCTGAACGGAAACCCCCGGCCGTAGTGACCGGAAATGAACACAGGCCGTGGTGATGGCATGCAGCGTCACTGCTAGGCAACCAACAACAAGTGGCGCATGGAGGGAGATTTAAAGGGCAGGAAGTAGCAGGGCTACGTGGCGGAGAAGGCAATGGAGAGGAGGGTGGAGGAAACTGAGCGGAGGATTGAGAGAGAGGGCGGGGAGGAGGAGGAGCAGCAGCAGCAGCAGGAGGTGGAAACCGGGCCACCGGGGGATACCCAGCAGCAAATGGGACCACCCGGGAAGAGGGTAAGGGGCATGGCTAGGAGTGGGTGGGTCAGAGCCGGGGAGATGGGGGCACGGGCATGGAGGGGAGGAGGGACGGAGGGATGAACCACAGCCACCAGGTGACTCACCATCAGCCCCCTCTGCACCCCCAAACAGACCCGCAAGACCGCACGCACCCCGGAGGGTGCCGAGGCTGGAGGGAGCCAGAGACAGGAAGCAGCGGGGGAGGAAGAGGCAGCGGAGGGACCGGTACTCAGGTGCCGCTACCACGGGGGGGTGCAGTGGGGGCTACAGGAGACCCGAGACCTCCTTGCTATCTAGGCGACACCTGAAACGCAGGCAAACCTGGCAATTAATACCAGAAATGAGCAGGTGTTTACCCAGATAGCCGGGAGGCCGGATACGAGAGAACGCCCACCCAGTGCCGGACAAAGATTAAAGAACTAAAGATGGGATACAAAGATTTATTTATTTATCTATTTATTTAAAATGTATATCCCGCCCCTCCTGCCCTCAGGACAGCTCGGGGCGGCAAATAACATTCAATAGAAATATAAAATTTAAAAAAACAATTTAAAATTACAATATGTGGGGAAAAGCCCCACTCCCACCCCACCCCTACCCTTCGCCAAACGCCTGACAGAACAGCCAGGTCTTACATACAAGCCGAAACAGTGGGAGAGTGGGAGCCAACTGAGCCTCCTCTGGGAGCGAATTCCACAGTCCAGGGGCAGCCACCGAAAATGATCTAACATCGGTGGCCACCCGCCTCGCCTGGGGAACCTCCAAAAAGGCTCCCACGGACGATCTCAAGGGTCGCATGGGCACATGGGGAGTGAGGTGGTCCAGTAGATAATCAGGGCCCAGGCCGTGAAGGGCTTTAAAGGTTAAAAACAGCACCTTGAACCAGGCCCGGTACTTTATAGGCAGTCAGTGTAGAGCCCGGAGCACTGGTGTCATGTGCTCCCTGTGATCTGCCCCCGTAAGGAGACGGGCCGCGGCATTTTGCACCAGCTGCAGCCTCCGGACCAGCTTCTCGGGCTGCCCCACTTAGAGCGTGTTGCAGTAATCCAGCCTCGAGGTGATGAAGACATGGATGACAGTGGCGAGGTCGGAGTCTGAGAGATACGTCCGAAGCTGCCAGACAAGATGTAACTGTCAAAACGCACTCCCCACTACGGCCAAAACCTGAGATTCCAGGCTGAACACACCCAGACTCCATACTTGAGAGACCATGGGAGGTCGAATCCCCCCAACAAGAGGAGATCCAACCACCCCCAGGTCCCCCAAGCCCTCGCCCATCACCATCACCTCCATCTTGTCAGGATTCAATTGCAGATGGCTCAGCCTCATCCAAACCCCCATAGCTGACAGGCACTGGGAGAATAAGGAGACTGCATGGTCTGGGTCACTGGAAAAGGAGAGGTAGAGCTGAGTGTCATCAGCATACTGATGACACTGCATGCCCTGAAACCCTCTCACGATCACACCTAACGGCTACATATAGATGTTAAACAAGAGGGGGGATAGAATGGCACCCTGTGGGACTCCACACGTGAGGTCCCAGGGGGAAGACGTACACTCCCCCAAGACCATCCAATGAGTGCTCCCGGCCAGGAATGAACGAAATCAGTCCAAGACCATTCCGCCAATTCCAGAACCATCCTGCAGGTGCATCGCCAACACCTCATGATTGACTGTGTCGAATGCAGCCAAAAGGTCTAGCAGGACCAGTAAGGTCTGATGACCCTGGTCCAACGCCAGACGGAGATTGTCAGTCAAGGCCCCTAATGCTGTCTTCGTACCATACCCAGACTGGAAGGGATCAAGGAAACCGGTGTGGTCCAGATGTTCCTGGAGCTGCCATTCCACAGCCCATTCAATAACCTTCCCTAAAAAGGGAAGATTAGAGACCGGCCGATAGCTGACAGGAGCGTCAGCATCAAGAGATGGTTTCTTGAGCAGGGGTCTAACCACAGCTTCCTTTAGGCAATCAGCCACCCTGCCATCCCGAAGGGAGGGACTAACCACCCCAGCCAGCAATGGCCGTAGCGTCTCCTGGATAGCTTTCACCAACCAGGACGGGCATGGATCTTGCTCACAAGTAGTGGCACGAACAGATCCCAACAATTCCCCACATCGGCAGGTGACACCATCTGAAACTGATCTCACAAAATGGGGCATCCATAGCCCCAAGATGATCCTCTGCAATAACTGTGGTACCGAAATCGTGCCAGATGCGAGCGATCTTATCTACAAAGTACTCGATAAACTGGTCACAGTGGTCACTGGATTGCTCCAGGTCCAGGTGGAGGCAGGCAGGACTGACCAAGTCCTTCACCACCCAGAAAAGCTCCACTGGACGTGACTTTGCAGATGCACAGCCACAGCATAGGCCTTTAAACTGCTCTTATGCTGAGATCGATCATACTGGTCGCAAGTCTGGTGCCACCGTCGCTCTAACCACCTGCTCTCCTGCTTCAAACACCGCAGGCCCTCAGTAAACCAAGGAGACCTGCAGGAGACTTGGGAGGGCAGCAGTTGCCTGGGAGCCACCCTGTCAATGGTCTCGGCCAACAAGATGTTCCAGAAGGCTATGAGATCATCGACAGGGCGGGTGTCAAGGTCCAAGGGAAACTCCCCTAGAGCATTCCGTAACTGATCCGGTTCCATATGTCTCTGGAGGCAGACCGATCTAATAGGTCCTGCACCCTGCCGGTGGCTAACATGCACCAGGATGCATGCCTTAAGGAGGTAATGGTCAGACCACAACAAAGGCTCTACCCCCTTAACTTCTACTAACCCTGCCTCTAGGCTGGTGCAGAAAACCAAATTCAGTGTATGTCCCTCCTCATGTGTGGGGCCACAGATAACTTGAGATAGACCCATGGTTGTCATGGAGGCCATGAACTCATGCCTTGCTCTTCCAAGATCGGTGCCAGTGTGGATATTAAAGTCCCCCAGGACCACTAGTCTAGGGGTCTGGAGGATCACATCGGACACTAGATCAGCAAGAGCATGTAATGGACAACAACCGGTACTCTGGCCGGGTGAGAAGAGCCTCCCCCTACATGGAAGAGCTGAGCCAGGTGGTCCAGCGCAAGGGCTCCATCGTGGCCCTGCGCCAAGTAGGAGGGGGCACCCAGGAGGGTTGGCCAGAAGAGGAGGAAACCCCCCCTTACAACCGGTGCTGCCTGAGCAAGCCCCCGCACAGGGCAGCGACCACGACGAGGAGATGCCTGGGACATCGGACATGCGCACCTGACACTCCCCCAGCCCGACCTCCGGGGAGGCAATGCATGGAGCTGCAGACTCAGAGGATGTAGAGGGGGAGGAGGAGGAGACCGTCACCCTGACCCTCACACCCTGTTGACGCGGGGAGTGGGCAGAAATGAGCCCGAGCGACCATCCAACCTTGGAGGGAACCGACACTGAGGGAGCAGGTAAGGCCAGGGCTGGTCAGGGCATGTGCACAGACACCAAGTGGGGGTGGTGGCAAGGCAGTGGGAGAGGGGCAGGGTGCTCGATGGGCCAACAAGTCCCAAAGGCATGGAGGCGGGATGGGCAGAAGGAGCTGTTCATGGTGCTGGGAAGCCCATGCCGGCAGGAGGGAGCACCCTGAGCACTGTGACCGGAGGGAGGGTCTTGGAAAAGCACTCAACACAATGGACCATCCCCCATGTTGCCCCACAGAGCCATGCCGAACACGGGAGAGCCGGGGCCACCCATTCCCCTGACACAGAGGATGAGGGAACATCATGCATGGAAGCGCAGATGGAGGGAGGACCTGGCACAGGAGCTGGTGTCCACCAGCACGTGTCAGACAAAGGAGATGCTCAGGTCTGTCAATAGGTTGGAGGAGGGGACAACGAGGGCGCTGCAGCAGGTGGAGGGGAGGAACTGTGCTCTTGTGGCAGAGATGCGGAAGGACCGGCAGTTGCTAAAAAGAGACATGGACAGACAACTGGTGGCACTCCAGGAACATTCAGGCAGGCAGGACCACTGGTCCAAAGAGCTAGGACGGAAGTTGGACTGCTCTCTGGACCAGGGCACGTCCCTCCTCCTGCAGGCTGGGGCACTAAGCGCCTTCATAATGACTGCGGCCCCGCTGGGCGCAGTGCCAGCACCCGGCCATGCGCCCCCTCCACCCCCGCTGGGCACACTGCTAGCCCTGCCAGCGCAGCAACACCAGTCACCCCAATGGCACCAGGGCCCGAGGATTTGTGGTCCAGCACCCCCCCAACATGGAGGCCAGCAGCCAGGCCACCAGGGTCAGGGTCGGGTGCAGGCTGCCCCAGGAGGGGGGGAGGGGCAGGGGCAGGTTCAGGCAAGGAGCAGGGGACGTGGGTCCGGGACAGGTATTCCGGCCCCACCGGATGACAGCACCTCCTCATCTTCTGCCGACGAGGGGGGGTCAGCAACAACAGCCATCTCGGTAGGCAGGGGAAGGGGCCGGCCTAGGGGCACCAGGGGATGGGTGAGGGGCAGGGCACTGTAGGGGATGGGGAGAGAGGGCACTCGACACCACAGAGGGGGTTTGGTTTGGCAATGGGCACAGGCCACCTGGCTGCTTTGGGTACTGGGGCATGTATGGGGAGCTGATGTTGGAATAGACCATGTCATACACACCTGACGTGTTCTGTGTGCTTTATTACTTGCTGGAACTGGACTACAGCAGCACATGTGTGCAGGGGGCCGTCGCTGATGCCCTGATGGGTATCCCTGGTCTCCGGGGGCCTCAGTGACATGCCAGACAATCAAGGTGACGGGTCAGCGCTGCCCTAATGTGTTTGGCATAGCGGTACTCTCGGGGTTTGGGCACATCAGCGTACAGAGGTACCGGGCCGGGCAGGCGGCGTGAGGGGGGGTTCTCGAGGGTGGCCCCATCTGTCTCGCAGATGTTGTGCAGGACATAGCAGGCACCAATGACCAGGGAGGAGGTCTCCACCGTATAGTCCAGTCTGCCGGCTAAACATCGCCAATACTACTTGAGGGCACTGAATGCCCTCTCGACCACAGTGCGCACTGTGCTGAGACGGGTGTTGTATTGCTGCTGGGCCAGGATGGCTGCCACCGGGTATGCCTTCATCATCCAGTGCTTCAGGGGATATGCTGGGTCCCCTATGATGCACGGGGGCATCATCACCCCCTCTATATGGGTCATGCGCATGTCTGCAAAGTCCTCCCTGTACATGTGGGCGAACAGCGGGGAGATGGTGAGAATGCGTGCGTCGTGACTGTGGCCCGAGTGCCCAGTGAAGATGTCGGTGAAGTGCCCCCGATGGTCCACCAGGCCTTGTAGCTGGAGTGAGTAGTAACTATGCCGGTTGATGTACTCAGCCTTGTCATCATAGGGGGGATGCATGATCTCTATATGAGAGACATCGATCGCCCCCAGGCAATTTGGAAAGCCTAGGTCCATGAAACCTGCCATCAAGTTGTCCTGGTTGACCAGTTGTATAACATGCTCAAGAAGCACCCCTTCCACAGCCTTGCAGATGTCCCACACCAGACACACTACGGTCGTTAGCCCCACCCAAAAGTGCTGGACAACGGAGCGGCATGAGTCCGGGGTAGTCAGGGCCCACACAGATATGACGACCCATTGAGGCATGGGAATGGGTTCCCGCATGTCTGTCCTGAGGGGCTTGAGCCACTCCCGCAGCAGCAGCTCAGCTCGGCAAGGTGCGTCTGTCCATCCTGAAGTGCCTGACCCATATTGCATCATCCCAACGTGTCAGCACCCGAGGCACAGTCCACGTGCGCCTCTGGATGGGCATGGCGAGCTACAGCGCCAGGTATCTGGCAGCCCTATTCCATGCGCCCCTGGCCAACAGGGCCCTACTGCCGGCCGGGAGGGTGTTTGCTCATAGTAGCGGCCTGCTATAGGCTATTCCAAGCCGCCGTGCCGTTCCCAGGGCTAAGAGGCATATGGCCCTGGCTGTTGTGAGATGGGTGCACGCCCCCACCCTGGCCATATACCAATGGTCCACCTGCATCCCCATCTCAAACTTGGTAATGATCCCCATCAGGTCCACGTGGTCCCGGAACCACTCAGCTATCGCTTGTAGCAGGACTACGCCGCATCCCAGATGTACTCGGTCCATTCCTGTGGGAGCTCCTTTCCGGTATGCCCATCCTACGGCTAACACAACATGTGCTCGACTCCACCTCAGGCCTCTCTCCTGTGCCCCTTAAGTGTGCACGCCCCCATGGGCCTATGAGAGATGGTAGGCACCATCCTTCATAGATCCCGGCTGGCTGTGCCTCCCTGTGCGTACACACACCATGTCCTCTATCTCCTACTGCAGGTCTACATGCGTGGGGCTGCCCGGCCTTGCATGCTGACAGATGTGCGCTGCATGCTCTCCTCACTCCCCTCCACATTGGCCCCATTGTTTCAGCTATGCAGTTATCTGACAACCTTGGCAGCCCCTGTCTGCTTGTCGGGCCCCCCCCCGCTTACATCCCATGCAGCCCCCATAACCGCTGTGGCTCATACCCTCCAAGAGCTGACCCATGGCTGCTGCTTCCCATTCCTCGGTCCCGCTCGGGGGCCATGGTGCCTCTGGCCAGGCCTGGCCCGCCCGCGAGAGCATGGCCCTTTGAGACCTGTGGCGTTCACCCATCGTTCAGCGTAGCCTCCACTCGTTGGCCACCCGTCCTGCTGCCTATAGGTGCCTTAGCTTCAGGATGCTGTGCTTTGGCTATGTTGTGACTGCTGTTGACTGCCGGGTGCACTGTGAGGAGCTTGGTTTCACCCCATTCCCTGAGGCCCGCGTTCCTGACACACTGTGTGGCCTTGCGGCATGGAGTCCCGCCAAGACCACCTCTGCTCTGTGTGTGTGTGCACCTTCCCGGAATATGCGACCTGTTTGTGTGAGGGTGGCCCTGTCCTGGCCGTGTCCTACTTCATCAGCATGCAGGGTGCCTGTGGATATCCATGCTCCCGCGGGGGCTGCCTACTACCGCCTGCTGGAACTGTCCTACCTGCCTTGGCCCCCCCATGGATGATTATGGCTTGCCCCCCCCAGCCCGGATCTGGCTGCCCTGTCGGAGGTGTACAGCCACTCTGATGTTCAGCTCAGGATGAGCTGTATGGATCATTTTGAGGCATTCTACTTGATCTGCTTCCACATGGCTGGCCGAGGCTTCTGCCGGGGACTGTGGCAATGGCCCCACTTCTTGCACCTGCTCTTGCTCCTTCCCCCTACACCCGATGGGGGACCCTGCAGCAGGGTGTAGGGTGCTCCGGATGCATCGGCCCTCTGGCTCCACCGTCTGCTGCCTCCTTGGGACTACTGGACTCCTTGTGCCCTGCATTTGCCCGCCAGCCTGTCGCCATCTACTCTGGGATCTGCTCCCAGCGCCCTGAACCCCTCCATATGGGCACCTGTGGACCTGTCGCTGACAGCCCTCAGAGCCCCCCCAGACTGTGGCCCATGCCCACCATTGCTGCTGCTGTCCTCTCCCCTGCCTGATCCCCCTATGTACGGCTATGCACCTGTCTGGTGCCACTTCTATCCCCAATAAATGCCTGTGGTGCTTCCCTGTGCATTGTGCTGCCTCTTGTCTCCTTGGTCTGTTGGGGCCCCTTTCCCTGTGCCCAGTGGACTCCAGTGGGCTCCTAACCCCTCTCCCTCCTGCTGGACTTGTGGTGCCGACCCCTCCCCACCCCCCCTTGTACGCCTGGTCAGGAGTGTCCCTTTCCTCCTATGCCCCCGTANGATCCCCCTATGTACGGCTATGCACCTGTCTGGTGCCACTTCTATCCCCAATAAATGCCTGTGGTGCTTCCCTGTGCATTGTGCTGCCTCTTTCCTCCTATGCCCCCGTACTCTGATCACTTTTGTTGTGTGAGTGTGCTACTTCGTGGGAGTGAGAGTGCCTCTGCTCTCGAGGTCCGCGTGCCTTCCGTGCGGCCGCTGTTTGGGAGCACTGCTCACTCTGTGGCTCCCTCCAGCCCTCTCTTTGTGTTTCCCTTCCCTGAGCAGGGCCCTCTGGTGGCTGTGGTGTTGGTTGCCCTCAGGCGGCCATATTTGCGTCAGCATGCCCCGGTGCCTTGTGGGTCTCACCACTGCATCACATCTGTTGGGATCCCCGACCCATGTTCTCTCTGGTTGACCCAGGCTGGTGGTCATGCCCCTGTCACATCTGTTGGTGCCGCGTGTCTCACCACAGCCCGGAGTGACACCATTGACACCGGGGTGGGATTCACTGTGGTGAATATCACCACGTCACGTCTGAAATCACCCACTGTCAGCCGATTCTAAGTACAATGATGGTTATAAGTACATTTTAACCGTGATAAATATTTTGTCTAAATATGCTTGGGCAGCCACCTTAAAAGACAAAACAGGTGAAAAGTGACTGAAGCTTTTAAAGTTTTTTTTAGCCGAGGAAGGGTTCCTCAAAAACTGCAGACAGACAGGGTGAAAGAATTTTTAAACAAGGCCTTAAAGAAATTATTAAATCAAGAAGGGGTTAATCATTTTGTGACCAATAATGAGGTCAAAGCGGCCGTGGTGGAAAGGTTTAACAGAACGTTGAAAACAAAAATATGGAGAGACTTTACAGCCCATAACACGTTTTGATACGTAGATGTGTTCCAAGCCTTTATGCAAAGAAAGGCAACCATGTAAGAATATCTGAATACTAGAGAAGATTTGAAAAAGGATACGAGCAAACATTTACCAATGAAATATTTATTGTGACAGAGATTGTAACATTGGGGCAGAGAATAGTTTACAAGTTAAATGATTATGGGGGTGAGAATACTACTGGCTCATTCTATCCTGAGGAATTACAAAAAATAAACCATCATGAGGACCATGTCTACAGGATAGAAAAGGTTTTAACTGAGAGAGGGAGGGAGAAACACAAATGTTTTTTTGGTAAAATGGGTAGGATGACCTGAAAAATGTAACAGTTGGGTCAAAGCATCATGAGTGCAAGACATTGTTAGGAAAAAAATTACAGAGGGTAGTTTTCATGTGACTACTGAGTAATGCTTCCACCAATGCTTTTCCAGAGAAAACCAGTGCAGACTTTATGATACAACTGGCCAAGCCTTTACATTTTCCAGGGAAGTGGGATGTGGGTTTAGCAGAAATCATCTATATGCATACCTGGCCCACCCTCAAAAAACCTGCACATTTATAATGGGCAATAGCAAGTATTTGATACGCACGGGCTATTATTCAAGCATCAAAAGGCTGTTGTTGGAGATCAATGGGGAGATTGCAAAAAGACCACAGGCTGTAAAGGTCGAATGACCCGGTGACAAGACTCGTTAGCTTAGAGTAAAAAACCCCTACTTACAGGTTTGCAGTAGCGGGACATTTGACTCGGGCCTTGGGAATAACCTCTCTACAATACTACAGGCAGGCCCCGCGCTCCGCCGACATCACAATTGGCAATAATTCTTTATACGTATACATGGATATAGTAGATTATCAAATAGTTGGGGACTACCACATGCAGCTGTTGCGTTGCATGCCTGTCAGAGGGGGTGATAATGATTGTATTACCATTACATACGACAATCCACATTATGTCCTGGTGATCAAACAAGACATCAATACAGTGACTATTGAAATAAAGATGGATCAGGGTTTCCCCGTTTTATTTCATTATGGAAAGATGATAGTTAAGTTGCATTTCTGACCCTTAAAAAATGAACCATGGTGATTATCAAAAGCTATGGGGAGCTGTTGGTTTATAGGAACTATTACAGGGCCCAGGCCGGTTATTCTCTCCCAGGCTTTTGGGGACTACCCATTATGTATGGAGCAGGCCTTGGAGGGTTATTTCTCAGACTTTTTCAGAAATCCGTACCATTGTCGAGAAGGGACTTTGATATTGCTAAACCTCATGTGAAAGCTGCTGCAAAAAATATTGCTAAAGATGTAGCAAGTGGCGTATCCAGTGCCGTTTTTAACCGAATGGCCAGTGGAAAGAACCAAGAAGGGTCGGGGCTGATGGTGGTGAAGAAAAGGAAAAGACCAGTACCGGGTTTCCATTGTTAGGTCTGCCCAGACCCTTTAAAAAAAAGCGGCCAGTAGACACAGAGGTAATAAATATAGAAACGCACCTAAGAAATGGAAGGTCAGAAGCCATAGTGGTAATGGAACATATTTTAAAGCAAATTATGGCATTCATCCACTACAGCTATGAAGAATCCACCAAACCTGAATTGGACCTTTTTCAGATGGGTCCCACCCAAACCAGTATTGAGAACAGTACATTGAGGTGCTGTTGCTGTCTGCTTTAAACATGAATGTGCCATTAGAATTCTTTATTTCACGCCATGGAGAACAATATATAGATCTGAACAACACGCTGCCATACATGTGCTGCAAGATTGTGAAAACTGACGGAACAAATACTGATGAAGGGGCCAAGGTCGCCTTAACAAATTATCCCATAGCAGCGCTTTTTAATCAGGTGGATGTGACTTTAGGAAATCGGCTTATTAGTCAGAGCAACAGCTGTTACCCTTATAGGGCGATGATAGAGCTGATTCTCAACTATGGTAGCGATACTTTAATGACACACTTTACCGGGGGCGGATTTTATAAAGATAAAGGGGAGCTCAAGAGCAAAGTGTTTTGACAGAAGCATGTCATCCCAGTTTCAGACTCAGGGCCGGACTCATGGCACAGAGCAGGAAAGTGGATTTCCTATGCCCTTTACACTGCAATTTGTTTTTTCAAGAAAAATTGCTTCTTAACAGAGTGGATGTAAAAATCAAACTCACATATAGCAAAGATGTCATTTGTCTGAAGAGCAGCGATGCCAATGAAAATTACAAAGTGCATATTTTATCAGCCTCTCTGTTTGTGAAAAGGGTGAAAATCATTCCAGGCATGCGTTTGGGCCATGCTGAAGCGCTTACGACAGCAAACACCAAGTACCCTATTGACCGCGTGGGGATGAAAGTGTTTAGCATGAGTAGCAGAGTCTGTAATCTGGTAGCAGAGTCTGTAATCAAGAAAACCTGTTTTGGGGACAAATCCCCAAACAGCTTGTTGTTTGTTTTGTCGATATGAATGCTCAGAGTAGCATATACACTAAAAATCCATTTAATTTAAGCACAACTACGCTAATTTTGTGACACTTTACGTAGACAGTGAACAAGTTCCCGCTAAACCTTTACAGCCTGATTGAGAGTGGACATTTTGTGAGGGAGTACATGCAACTGGTGCAGATGAGTGGAAAAAACATGTAAGATCGCCCATTTTTATTTGGGCATGAAGATTTTAACAGCAGCTACATGCTGTATGCCTTCGATCTGACCCCTGACCAGGAATGTGTGGATCATTACTCCCTAGTTAGAACCAGAAACCTGAGAATGGAGGCTCGCTTTACCAAGGCCCTTGAAGCTACAATTAACATGCTCGTGTATGCCATATTTGATAATGTGATCGAGATTAAACATACGAGAAGTGTGCTTTTTGAATATATGTAATGATGAACATGGACCAGATAGCACGTGCATTGTCAAAGAACTCCTCTTTTTTTAGGCGTTTTCCCCAGCGACATGCTTCCAAAAAACCCCATATCCAGACAACCCTCGGGGATAGTGGTTAACACCCACCCTCACACCTTACTGGGTGAACATTGGCTGGCTTTTTACCTTCCAAAGCATGGCCCTGCAGAGTTTTTTACTCCGGCTTTCCACCAGACAACCCTGTGTTTCATAAATATATCAAGGATTTTTACATCACAACGCAAATGAAATCACCTTCCAACACAGACAGTTACAAGACCCTGAGGCTATGACCTGTGGCTATCACTGTGTATTTTTCTTCGAAAATAGGAATAAAGGACTAACTTTTAAGCAGATATTAGCATCGTATACCTCTGATTTAGCAGCAAATGACAGTATGGTGGTGCAATCTGTAAAACGGAAAAAGAATAAGAGCCTGTTTGGACATACTCTGAACATGTTTCGACATGTCCAGACCTGTGGTTCTTGTGCAGAATATTACCATATACATCAATAAAAACAGATTAAAAGAAAAAACAAACATCCCCTTGGTGATCTTTAACTCTATAACGTTTTTTTATTTAACTATTATACAAAGGTATCCAGTCAGGGATGGCAAACAAGTTCCTTCTTTTAGGAGGGATGTGCCTCGCGGGGGTTTGGTGTGTTTCAAGCATCACTTTTTGTGGAGCGGAAGCTCCTGCTTCATTTATTTCAATCCCCTTTTTAGCTTTGAGATTTTCTAAAAGGTCTCTGTGAGTTGCATGCCCCACCATGGATGTAGGAACGTTCAATTCCACCATAGCTTTCATAAATGTTCCCAGCCCTTAAGCATTCACTTATTTGAAGGATTGTAAGTCTGCGTTGCCCTTTTGACTAGATCCAGAATATTAGATCCCAGCACAACCTGTCCCCAATACACAAAGGTCCCACTATCATCCCATGAAGTCAGTTCTTTGTGCTGCTTCAATTTATGGATTAAAAGTGTTTTTGTTTGTTTGTTTGTTTGTTTGTATTTATTAGCCTCCCCTCTCATGCCTATGGCATATCGGGGTGACTTACAAAGGGCCAAAAAAACATCATAACAATAAAATTCAATAAAAAATACTAAAACTACAACAGCATCTTTTAAAAAATATCTTTAAATCCCCAAATTTACTCCCAACTACCCCACCCTCCCCTCCAAAGGCCTGGGCAAACAGCTAGGTCTTGCAGGCTTGGTGAAACGCTCTGCTCTGTCTGAATCTTTGTCCTGCTAAGCCACTATTTCCTATACCTACGGTTTGTTTACCCTTATCCTTGCCACATGGACCTGTCTGCTGTCATTCTCATCGTAACCAAGCCAAGTACGTGCACTTGAGATCTCGCATCTTCATGAATGTTAGACCCCTTATCTCTCCCTCTGTTCCCCTTCCTATGTCTCTCCCCCAGCTACTGTCTCTCAGATTGTAAGCCCTAGGGGCAGGGACCATGTTTATTTTATTACTTTGTAAAGTGCCAGGTACACTGCTGGTGCTATATAAATGTTTGTTAATAATAATAATAATAATTAATAATTAATAAGACCTGGAGCCAGGTGGGCTTCCTACGAGAGGGAGTTCCAAAGTCATGGCCCGGCCATTGAGAATGCCCTCTTCATTGTGGCCCCCTGTTTTACACGGGGAACCTCCAAAAAGGCACCCCCGGTGGACAGAAGGGATCGCTCTGAGGTGTGGAGGGTGAGGTGGTCTTTGAGGTATGAGGGGCCCAGACCATGTAGGGCTTTATAAGTCAACACGAGCACCTTGAATCTCACTTGGTACGCTAATTGGCAACCAGTACAGAGTACGGAGCACAGTTGTTATGTGCTCCCACCGACCCGTCCTTGTGAGGAGATTGGCCGCCGCATTCTGCACTAGCTGCAGCCTCCGAACCATTGTCAAGGGAAGCCCCATGCAGAGCACGTTGCAGTAGTCTAGCCTTGAGGTGATGAAAGTGTGGGTGAGGATGGCCAAGTTGGGCCTGGAAATGTATGGACGCAGCCTCCGCACTAGATCCAACTGGTGAAAGGCGGCTTTAGCCACTGCCTCCACCTGTCAATTCCGGTGGAGTTCTGAGTCCAGAAGCACTCCCAGACTCCAAACCTGCTGGGCTACAGGAGGGCGGACCCCCCTAAAAAGGGAGCCAGCACCTCCCTCGCTCTGCCCACCACCATCACCTCTGTCTTGTTGGGATTGAGCTTCAGTCTGCTCTGCCACATCCAATCCATCATGGTCTCCAAACACAGGGAGAATAACAAGACAGCAGGATCTGGGTCAGTTGAAAAAGAGGTACAACTGAGTATCATCAGCATATTGGTGACATCACACCCTGAACCCGCTTATGATTTCCCCCAAAGGCTGCATATACACATTAAATAATAACGGAGACAGGATCGAACCCTGTGGAACGCCTCAAGTCAGGGCCCAGGGGCTTGATGTTTCAGCCCCCAGCATAACCCTCTGGCTTCTCCTTGAGAGGAATGAGCGGAACCACCCAAGGACAGTCCCGTCCAGACCCCCCAGGTCTCACAGCTGTATCAGCAGCAGCCCATGGTCCACTGTGTCAAAAGCGGCCAAGAGATCTAGCAGGATCAGAAATGTTGAACATCCTGTGTCCATCTCCCGGCGGAGATTGTCCACCAAGGCCACCAACACTGATGGAACCCAGACTGAAAATGGTCAAGGGAACTGATGTTATCCAGATGCGCCTGGAGCTGTATTGCCACTGCCCGTTCAATAATCTTCCCTAAAAAGGGAAGATTAGAGATGGGTCGGTAGCTGGTGAGTGTGTCCACATCCAAAGATGGCTTCTTCAGCAGGGGGTGCACCACAGCCTCCTTGAGACTGGGTGACAATCTCCCCGGCCAAAGGGACGCATTGACTATCCTCACCAGCACTGTCCCCAAAGTCTCCCTGGAAGCTTTCACCATCCAGGATGGGCATGGATCTAGCTCACAACTAGTGGCTCTAACAGACCCCAGGACATCCACTGCATTGTCTGGTGTCACTTCCTGAAACTCATCCTAAGAAGGTAAACCAGACGGTGCCTCCATAGTCACCGTCCCTCCATAGTCACCGTCCCAACCACAAGTCCCTGCCCAGGCGGAGGGAGGCCGGACTGACCAGCCCCTGCACCACTCAGAACAGCTCCGCTGGACGTGACTTTGCAGATGCTATGAGGGCAGCAAAGAATTCTTTCTTTGCTGTCCTCACAGCCTCAACATAGGACCACAAATGGGCCCTATGGAGAAGTTGGTCAGATTCAGAATGAGTCCGACGCCAGCGTCGCTCTAGTCTCCTGCCTACCTGTTTTATACACCGCAGCCCCTCAGTAAACCAAGGTGCTCTGCGGTGACAAGACGGAGGCAGGGGACTTCTCGGAGCCACCCTGTCAATGGCCTCCCCCATCAAGATGTTCCAATGCTGGACGAGCTCATTGACAGAGTGACTGTCAGGGTCTAAGGTTAACTCCCTCAGAGCCTCCTGGAACCATTGCAGTTCCATCAGCCTCCAAGGGTGGACCAACCTAACTGGTCCAATCCCCAAAAGTTCAGCATTTTTCTGAAAGCAGGGGCCCACCATTGTCAGGACATCGTGAATGATAGAAAAGGGCTGTGTTTCGGGGGGGTGGCAGGAGTTTCTCGGGTGCTGGTTCTGGGAAATAGAGGTTTAGTTTACCCCTGTCTGCTTCGCCTTGTTTGAAAAACACCAGATATCTCTGCAGCACACCTTCAATTTAGCTTTTTAATAGGTTAAATCTGTCCTTTGGTGAATGTCTTTCATTTCAAAGTCCAGCCGCCGGGTGTTCGCCGTTATGGTGGTTTCTTCATTACCCCTCAGTTGCTCCATCTGATGACTTGGAACTAGATATATTTTTTCAGCATACTCCATCATCATTTAATTAACAGGCTTGCCAGTAAAGGTACAGTGAAACTGAATAAGGGCCCTATAACCCCCCCTAATTTCTTTAAAAGCTTCTTTATGCTTTTTAGGGAGTGCCTTTTATCACTCAGCTTTTTAAACAGCACCCGCATTTTTTAAAGCACCGGGAGTTCAGGGGGACATTTCCTTTTAAAGTGTTGAGGGCTATCTCTGAGATAGTGACTATGAGGTCATCTGAAGCTTTACACAAATTGGGCTTTCCTTGCTGCGGGGCCACTTTAGCGAGGCTTTTTAAAAGACCCCCTTTTCTCTGCAGTCTGACAGGCATGATTGGCAGCAAGGCTCCTGTCTAACTGCAACCAAGCCAAGCATGTGCCCCTGAGACTTTGCAACTGCTGAATGTTATTTATCCCGTGTCTCTCCCTATGTTCCCTCTCCTTGTTTCCCCCCTCCTTGTCTATTAGATTGTAAGCCATAGGCAGGCACTCCGTCTATCTTCTTGTTCTGTAAAGCAACAGGTACATAGCTGGCACTATACAAATGCTAATAATAATAATAATAATAATAATAATAATAAATAAAAATTTTAATGGAATTTTTTCAAAGTGTAAACCATGGGCCAATCTGGAGGGAAGATCCCTGTTCTCAGTCTGTAGACTTCTGGGGTTGAAGCATTTAAATCAACCAGCAGGTAACCATAGGGAGTTTTGGTAGCATCCTCAAAAGCTTCTAGAAAAAACTGGGCCTTGCCTGGGTACATCTGATGGGCTAAAGTAGCTATCTGTAGCCTGTTTCTTAGACTTTTAAATAAAATTAGGTATTTACTATTAAAACTAATTATACAGCTTTTTTTACCCCGACAAAACATATTTTGAACTAAATACATAATACATACGTTTTTGTGGTGCGTGTATTGAGTAAATACTTTTTCTATTTCGCCGCTGTCACAAGCAGACTCCATCAGGTCATCCACAACAATTAAATTTGTTTTATTACAAGCAAATAAATGATCATCATTAAAAGTTTGAGGTAATCCCTCTACAAATTTAATATAAGGAAATTTCTGTAACAGTTCTTTATACAAAGGTTTCCAACATGAATAACACCACACAATATTTTCAGGCACATGCGAGAACAATCTATTACTATTTTCTAGTAATTGCTTAATAAAATACGATTTCCCTGAATTGGAAGGTCCACAAAGCATACATGAGAAAGGATGCACAAACTGCATATAGCCTTGCATCTTCCTCAATATCTGAATAGCAACGTATTAAAATCTTTCCTGAGATTTCTTTTGCCATATATGACTCTCTGAGGTTTTTTTAGGGGTCTCGTTTCTATGGCCCAGTGTTTTTTCACCCTCATTATTCCAGCCTGCTGTACCATGATAGACCCAGGGGCCTCTAATTTTGGATTTGAACAGTAGTCCCACACGAGGTCTTTTAAACTCTCAAAATTGATTTTTTCACTGTTTCCAGAATTAAGAGCGAACCCACCTGCCTCAGGTGGGAAAACATCACACATGTCTTCCCACCTGAGAGCTTGTAGCTGTACGTCTTGGACCCTGCGGAGACAAACTCTACTATATGTTCACCCACAGGGATCTCGCTGGTTAGCTCTCCTAAGTAGTCCCCTAAGGGGCGGGGGAGGTTTCGAATTCCCCTCCCGGCTGACAAAGATCACAGAATCTGTGTTGCGGTACAGACACCTCTCCTGTAAATGGTCCATCAGTTTGTACAGTTCTAACCTGGCATAAGCCGTGGTAAAATCCGCAATGACCACTTTAGTATTTGTGCTAGCTGTGTAGCTCTTTAGCATATCTCCAGCTCACAGAGATGGTGTCAGCATCAATAAAATCACACACTGAAACGTCAAAATGTGGAACAAACACATACTTTAAAAGTTCATCAGGGTTGGTCATATGCTGGTATTTGTATGGTTTGGTCTTTGGCCAAATTTACCTCACAGGGAGTTTGAACAGAGCGTTGCAATTTGTCTTTTAGTGGAGTTCACTTTAATTTTGTGGGGTCGCAAACGAACACCCTCTTTTTCATAGTAATCTGTCTCTGTAATGTACTGCTCTCTCTTTAAATCTACACCAGCTTGGATACCCTGACGCGTCCTGTTTCCATCTGAGATATGTGTTAATGTACTCTGTAAACAGATTGTCAGTACTTCGGCTAAAGTGCCAAATTTAATAAATCTCTGCAAACTTGTACCCTCTTTTCAAGGCCTCCACTAGTTCATTGGTACACCATGTCCCGGTTAATGCCTGCTCCTCTTGGGTATGTGTACAGGGGCTCTTTTGATGCGTATCTGCACAACTGGTGCACAGGGGGAACAACAGTTTGCCATCTACCCTGCACGGTAGAGCTGGAAAGTAAATGCCTCTCGGGGGGTACACTTTAACTTTGGCCAGACCAAAGTACTGTCTGAGATCCACAAAATTCTTATGCACAATAGTGGGGTGTCCAATGGGGTACTTTTAAGTCTTGTTATCATATGGGTACAGGCTGGTAAAATCATAGTAATGGATTTGCTCCCCTTGCTGTGCTTTGTAATACAGGCATATGTCATTGCCCTATACAGAGCGTCTCTAGGGATTAAAGGCTGTGGCAGGTTTTTAATCCTAAAAAACTCTTTCAGATCCCCATCATTGTCCAGCCTATTTCTCCACTCATGTTCCCGTATTGTTCTTAATTCTTCTTGAATTCAGAGAAATTCAACCTTAATCATAGTTCTGTTGTACAAGGTCCCATACGTTGCATTCATCAACGTGTTGAAATCATTTTCACAGTAGCAAATACCACATCCGTGGAAATAACATCCCTCATATTCAAAAGCGGTAGGCTTCCCAGAAATAACCGCATACCCATCCAAAAAATAATACCCGACCTTCAGTTCACCCCATTTTAATGCGTGTCTGATGTGAATGTTTTCTTTGTACTCTGTGTACATTAGCCACTGAATGGAAGCTGTAGAATACCTCTTTTGCTGTGTGTGGTAGTTGTCTAAAGGCAGGAGGGTGATTGTGTTAGGCCTCAAAAAATTAAATCTGTACATAGTCATGCAGACGGATGCTAAAGTAGTGCACTGAAAGGGATCGATTCATCTCTCCTCCACCCTCTCATTATTCTTGCCAGGATTCATAATCACCTCCTGCTGTGTCATTTTCATTTCTAAAGCAGCAGCAAGCTTTTCGCAACATTTTCACACCCATCTGTGACCCCTTCAGATGTTTCTCAAGCTTTAACATCTGAACAAGATCCTCAGCATCATATTGATGAAAAGCCACATTCTGTGTGCGGGCTAATTTCAAAACATGTAAACCAATGCTTGTTAATCTGGCATCTAGCAAAACTTTCAGAGATTCGATAGCATCTACATAGGAAAAAACTTGTTGCCACTGTGCATTATTCCTCTCAAAACTGCTCAGACTGCTGCTTGGTGTCACTGGTTCTGAGCTGCGTTTCTCTGGTCCATACGCTGTGTTATGTACAAGAGTGGTCGAACCTTGATTAGGAACAGTAGGCTGTGGGGTCTGTACTAGCACAACCACTTTGGTGGTGTTTTTTTGCGTGATTCCTTGTCATTATTTCTACCAAAAAGGGGTTCCTTGGTGGAATTCACAGAATACAAACAGGCATATAAACCTGTAAACATGCATGAAAAAAAAAGAGAGCTGGTGTGGATACTGTATAAGGGGTGGGACTGGCCCCAGGAAGAATAGGCTCTTCAAATCCTTCCCCAACCAGGAACACCCAGGTGGAGTGTACAGGTCAAATCACAATCTTTCATCACCACTACCCAATACACCCTCTGTAAAATGGAGATGTATGTGTGTCTGCCTGTCTCTATCTGTGCCCCCTCACCCTCCTGTCCCTCGCTGCCTGTATGTCCTTGGGGCAGCACCCTGTAAAAGCAATGTGTATGCCTGGTAATACTATATAAATGATTAGCAGTGTTAGTAGTAATGTTTTGAATTACTTACATTGTCTTTGCCTGCTCTGGTATGGGCTTGACAGCCTCTGCACTTCAACCTGTCCACGAACAGTTCTTTCTAGGGATGTGCGAATGCGGTTAGGATGTTCGGACTGAACTCGGTCCATTTGGACAACCGAACCAAACCTGAACCAACCGAAACCGAACTCAATCCGAACTCGGAAATGACTGAACAGTTCAGCTGTGTTTGGATGAGTTCGGGTGGGAAAAACATGACTGGAAGGCCCAGGGAGGGGGAGGCAGCTGAGGAGCAGACTTCCTGGCACCAGGGTTGGAGAGGCTTGGAGTAGCGGTCAGCCTGTCCAATCACCATCCCTTTTCTCCTCAGACCACTGGCTTGGCAGTCTGAGATTTGACATGGGGGATGGGGGGGGCTAGGCTGCACAGAGCCAATGGGGCTTGTGATAAGGCAGGTGCAGCAACAAAAGTCGTTTCCCTCCCCCCTTCCCTTCTGAGCTAGCCACTGATCCTGTCAGCAGGCGCTTTCAGAAGTCTCCCTCTCCTAGCAGTTCCTATTCCTAATCCATTGCCATCCTCCTCCTATTTCACCCATCCCACACATTTACCTCCCTAGTATCATTTATTTAGATTAGATTAGATAGATTTAGGTGTTATTTTTATTTTTTACCCATCCCTGTGTTCTTTCTCCCTACCCTCCATTGAATCCTCCCCCCCCTCCCACTTCCGGAGGAAGCTCGCCTGGCCTCCAGCCTGTTGACATTCTGGGGAAGTTGTAAAACCTGGATGTTCGCCCAGGCCTTTGGGGAGGATGGGAGGGTGGGGTAAGGGGGGATTTTTTAGCTCCCGCACCTGATTTATTATTTATTATCTATTTATATATTATAAAGGTCCAGAGCCCTGTTTTAATAATTTATATTGTTATTGTTGATTTTAAATTGTATTTTATTGTATTGTTTTTATTGTTGGGAGCCGCCCCGGGCTGTTCGCAGGAGGGGCGGGGTACAAATTATACTGTTGAGACGGCTGCGAGACCTGGGGGGTCTGTACGGGACTGTTCTTGAATGGTTCCGTTCATTCCTCTCTGGGAGAAGCCAGCAGGTAGTGTTGGGAGCTGAGGCATCTTGCCCCTGCGTTTTATTCTGCGGCGTTCCGCAGGGTTCTATTCTGTCTCCATTGTTATTTAATGTATATATGCAGCCTTTGGGGGAGGTTGTGAGAGGGTTTGGGGTGCGATGTTACCAATATGCTGATGATACTCAGCTGTACCTCTCTTTTTCAACTGACCCAGACCCTGCTGTCCCAATGTTTGGAGGCCGTGGCGGAATGGATGTGGCAGAGCAGACTGAAGCTCAACCCCGATAAGATGGAGGTGATGTTGGTGGGAAGAGCGAGGGAGGTGTAGGCCTCCCTGGTTAGGGGAGTTCGCCCTCCCATAGCTCAGCAGGTTTGGAGTCTGGGGGTGTTTTTGGACACGGACCTCCGCCTGGAGTGACAGGTGGAGGTAGTGGTGAAGGCCGCCTTCCGCCAGTTGTATCTGGTACGGAGGCTGCGTCCATATGTCTCCGACCTGGACCTGGCCTCCCTCGTCCATGCCTTCATCACCTCGAGGCTGGACTACTGGAATGCACTCTATGTGCGGCTGCCCTTGTTCCTGGTTCGGAGGCTGCAGCTAGTGCAAAATGTGGCTGCCCGGCTCTTTTTGGGGACGGACTGTTGGGAACACATAATATCTCTTCTCTGGACTCTGCACTGGCTGCCGATAGCGAGCTGAGCCAGGTTCAAGGTTTTGGTATTGATCTATAAGGCCCTTCACAGTCTGGGCCCCTTGTATCTCAGGGATCGCCTCGCCCTCCGCGTCCCAGAGAGGCTGCTTCGGTCCGCCGGGCGTGCCTTCCTGGAGGTCAACCGTGTTAGGCGGGGGGCCACAATGGAGAGGGCATTCTCTGTGGCCGTGCTGCGCCTTTGGAATTCCCTCCCAGAGGAAGCTAGTCTGGCCTCAAGTCTGTAAACATTCTGGCGAATTTGCAAACCCTGGCTGTTCGCCCAGGCCTTTGGGAAGGGGGATAGGGTGGGGTAGTTTTTTTTTTTATCCCCCTCCACCCTTATTTATTGTATTAATTAATTTATATCTTCCTTTGCCCTGTTTTAATTGCTGCAATTCTATGAATGTTTTTAAATGTTTTATACTGGGTTTAAAATTTTTTTTTTTTTAGTGTTAGCCACCCTAAGCTGTTTCAGGAGGGGCGGGGTAAAAATATGATTAAATAAATAAAATAAATAAATAAATAAATATATAAATAAATAAAGAAGGGCCCCCACAATGCTAGGAATATCGAGGCAGCCCCGATCGCCATGGTGTGGGAGTGGGTCACGTCACGTGTGCCCTTCACCAAGGAGTGTGTGATGCTGGACAACACGGCCAATATACTGAGGACAGTCCATGAGGGGGGCTTCACGATCATCCCTTGCGCCACACCCCCCCTCCATCTTGTGGTCAGGGATGCTCTGGGCTTGGGGGAGAAGGGGATTGGGGCAGTCACCCTATGCTCCCTGATCGAGCGGGGGAGGAAGCTGGCCATTTTTTTTTTAACTGGAACATGAAGGGCAACATGCTCCTCCAGGCAAAGCACGCTGAGCAAGGCTCCCCAGTGCACCAGCTGGTCCAGGATGTGTCCACCAGGTGGAATTCCACCTTCTAAGAACATAAGAACATAAGAAGAGCCATACTGGGTCAGACCAATGGTCCATCAAGACCAGCATCCTGCCTCTGGCAGTGGCCAGTCACGGGGGCCTGGGAGAAGCACCCAACAGGTCACTATACTATCCATTCCCTGTGGGTCATCCCCAGGCTCCCGACAATAAAGGGTTTTGTTCCCCAATCCTATCTGGCTAATAGCTGCTAATGGAACTATTTTACAGAAACTTGTTCAAACCTCTTTTAAACTCAGCTATACTGCTGGCTTTGATCACCTTCCCTGGCAGTAAATTCCACAACCTAATTGTACACTGAGTGAAAAAATATTTTCTTTTGTCTGTTTTTACTCTGCCACCTGTGAGTTTTATGGTGTCCCCTAGTTTTAGTACTAATTAAGAGGGTAAATAACCGTTCCCTGTTTACAAGTTCCACACCACTCATAATTTTATAGACCTCTATCATATCTCTTCTCAGTCGTCTCTTTTCCAAACTGAAGAGTCCCAACCTATCAAGCCTCTCCTCATACGGGTGCTGTTCCATACCCTGGATCATTTTTGTTGCCCTTCTCTGTACCCTTTCTAGTTCTGCTATTTCTTTTTTGAGATGGGGCGACCAGAACTGCACACAATATTAAAGGTGTGGTCGCACTATTGATTTGTATAGAGGCATTATGACATCCTCAGTTTTATTCTCTATTCCCTTGTGAATAATTCCTAACATTCTGTTTGCTTTTTTGACTGCTGCTGCACACTGGGCTGAGGATTTCAGTGTATTATCCACAATCACTCACAGATCCTTTTCCTGAGTGGTAACTCCTACCTTAGTACCCAACATTGTGTACTCATAATTTGGATTATTTTTCCCGATGTACATCACTTTGCACTTGTCCACATTAAATCTCATCTGACATTTAGATGCCCAGGCACCCAGTCTTGTAAGATCTTGCTGCAGCTCCTCACAGTCTGCTCGTGTTCTGACTATTCTGAATAACTTGGTGTCATCTGCACATTTGATCAACTCACTCTTAACACCCTTTTCCAGATCATGAATAAATACATTGAAAAGAACTGATCCCAGTACAGATCCTTGGGGCACACCACTTTTTACATCCCTCCATTGTGAAAACTGACCTTTTAGTCCCACACTTTGCTTCCTATCCTTTAACCAGTTACCAATCCATAGCAAAACACTACCTCCTATCCCATGGCTTTTTAATTTTCTCAAGAGTCGTTTATGTGGGACCTTATCAAAAGCTTTCTGGAAATCCAGGTACACTATATCTGCTGGGTCTCCCCTGTCCACATGCTTGTTTACGCCCTCAAAGAATTCCAAGAGATTAGTGAGGCATGACTTCCCTTTGCTAAATCCATGCTGACTCTTTGCCATTAAGCCATGTTTATCAATATGCCCAGTGATTCTGTTCTTAATGATAGTTTCCACCATTTTGCCCGGCACAGACGTCAAGCTTACTGGTCTGTAGTTTCCAGGATCACCTCTGGATCCCTTTTTAAATATTGGGGTTACATTTGCCACCCTCCAGTCCTCAGGTACAGTGCCAGATGCCAACGTTAGGTTACAAATTACTACTAGTAGGTTTGCAATTTCACATTTGAGTTCCTTCAGAACTCTGGGGTGAATACCATCTGGCCCTGGTGATTTGTTCGTATTAAGCTTGTCAATTTGCTCTAGAACCTCCTCCAGGGTCACGCTGATTTGTGACAGTTCATCCAATTCATCACCTACAAAGTAGGGTTCCGGCGTGGGTATCTCCCCAACATCCTCCGCAGTGAAGACCGAAGCAAAGAACTCGTTTAGCTTCTCTGCAATGTCCTTGTCCTCCCTGAGTGCCCCTTTTACTCCCTGGTCATCTAATGGCCCAACCGACTCCCTAGCAGGCTTCTTGCCTCTGATATACTTGAAAAAGGTTTTATTATTTGTTTTTGCCTCTTTAGCAAGTCTCCTTTCAAATTCTTTCTTGGCCTGCCTTATTAGCACCTTACAGTTACGTTGCCAGTGTTTATGCTCCTTTGTATTTTCCTCATTGGGGCTAGCTTTCCATTTCTTAAAGGATGCCTTTTTGGCTCTAATAGCCTCCTTTGCATCTCCATTTAGCCACAGTGGTAGACGTTTAGTCCTCCTGCTACCTTTTTTAACTTGTGGGATGCATGTAATCTGGGCTTCCAAGATGGTGCTTTTCAACAGCCTCCATGCCTCTTGCAAACATGTAGTCCTTTCAACTGTGCCTTTTAGTTTCTTTCTAACTAGCTTCCTCATTTTGGCATAGTCTCCCTTTTTAAAGTTAAAAGCCAGTGCTGTACTTTTAATTAACTTTTTCCCTCCAGCAACTATGTCAAATTTAATTATATTATGATCGCTATTGCCTAGTGGCTCGGCCACAGTTACTTCTTGCACTAGTTCCTGTGTGTCACTTAGGACTAGATCTAAAGTAGTTTCTCCCCTCGTTGGTTCCAGAACCAATTGCTCTAAAAAGCAGTCATTTATGGCATCCAGGAATTTTGCCTCCACATCCCGCCCCGAGGAGGCATTCACCCAGTCAATATTGGGGTAGTTGAAGTCACCCATTATTATTACGTTCTCAGTTTTAGTAGCCTGTTTAATCTCTGTTAGCATTACATAATCAGTCTCTCTATTCTGGTCAGGGGGTGATAGTATAGCCCCACTGCTATACTTTTCTGCTTGATACCTGGAATTTCAATCCATAGGGATTCAAGGGAACAGTTTGTATCCTGTAAATTTTTTATTCTACTTGCCTCAATGCTGTCCTTAACATACAGAGCCACCCCATCACCAACACGATCTCCTCTGTCCTTTCGATATATCCTGTACCCTGGTATTACGGTGTCCCATTGCTTATCCTCATCCCACCAGGTCTCTGTGATGCCTATAATATCTAGATCTTAATTTAGCGCTATAAACTGTAATTCTCCCATCTTACTTTTTAGACTTCTAGCATTAGCATAAAGACACTTAAATATATTCTTTTTATTCCTCTGCTTAATGGGCACATTATAAGTAACTGAAACAGGCACTCTGGAATCATTATCTGTCTGTTTTCCCCCATGTTCCACCTGAAATCCCTTGCCATTTATCTTATCCTTAGTTTTAAGATACTCTACTTCCTCTAAAGTAACATCCTTTGGAGTTGCCACAGCCCGAACCTGGTTAAGGTGGAGCCCATCCCGTTTGTATAGGCTCTCCTTTCCACAGAAGGTTCCCCAGTTCCTATTCAATCTAAAGCCTTCCTCCTTGCACCAGTGTCTCATCCATGCATTGAGTCTCTGGAGCTCAGCCTGGCTCTGGAATCCTGCTTTTGGAATGGGGAGCACTTCTGAGAATGCTACCCTGGAGGTTCTGGACTTCAGTCTACTACCTAGCAGCCTAAATTTGACCTCCAGAACCTCCCTCTTACATCTACCTATGTCATTGGTACCCACATGGACCACAACAACAGGATCCTCCACAGCACTCCCTAGGATTCTGTCTATGTGTCGCGTGAGGTCCGCAATCTTCGCACCAGGCAGGCAAGTTACCATGCGACCATTACGGCCACCAGCAACCCAGCTGTCTACATTCCTAATAATCGAATCCCCAACTACCACAGCTGTCCTATTCCCACCACTCTGGGTACACACCTCTGGAGAAATATCCTCAGTGTGAGAGGATAACACATCACCTGGAATGCAGGTCCCGGTTACAGGATCACTTCCCACCATTCCAGGCTGATGCTCTCCTTCCTGGAGACCTTGCCCCTCCAAAGCAGCACAGGGGCTGCCAGAGTGGAGGCGGGACCATTGTACTATGTCCCTGAAGCTGGACTGATGCTTGAGTGGCTTCTAGAAATCCACCTTGCATCAGGTTCAACTGGTGATGGACAGTGGGGCACCTCCAGGGTACGATGGGGCAGAATGGGAGATACTGGCTCACACAGTTTTCGTACTCAGACCGTTCCTGGCCGTGACGGAGACCGTGAGCACCTCCACTGCCACCATCAGCCAGGTGACCCCCCTGAGCAGTCTCCTCAGGAGGCTGGAGGAGATTCTCCAGGGGCAGGATTGTGGCCCTCAGGGCAGGAAGCTGGCCGATGAGGCAGTTGACCTGGTGCAGCAGCTGAAGGCAGGTCTGAAGGTGCGGTTGATGAACTCCTGCAGCAGGCGGAATATGTCTTGGCAACAATGCTGGACCCCAGGGTCAAGGGCAGCATGGCACATCAGGCACAGCTCTGTGGCCACTGGAAGGGTGAGCTGGTGGAGAGGGTCCAGCAGGCAGAGCGGGCTATGCAGCAGGCTGCCCCTGTGGATGGTGGGAGTGGGAGCAGTGACCCCTTCCAGCCATCTGGGTCTATCCCTGCCCCCAGCCCTAGCAGTACCAGCATGAGCAGCAGGATGAGCAGCAGCACCCCTATTGCCAGCAGCAGCAGCAGCAGATCCTCCTCTGTGCAGGCCACTCTGGGGAACATGGGGTCCTGCACAATAGGGCAAGCAGCGTGGCTGAGGGCAGTGGTGGAGGTGGTGCCCAGGCAGAACTACCAGAGAAAGTATGATGCCTCAGCAGCAGTGGAGACCTACCTGGAGGAGGAGCCATGCATCAATCCCAGCAGTGATCCCTTGGTCTCCTGGGCCGGCAAGACCAACATGTGGGTGGCCCTGTCCAAAGTGACCACGGGTCTGTTGTCCTGCCCACCAACCAGTGTCCCCAGTGAGGTGTTCTCCATGGCAGGGGACATTTTCTCTCCGCACCGCCTGAGACTGGGGCCTAAGTTGGTGGAGCAGTTGCTGTTCATCAAGGTGAACCTTCTGCTACTGGGATTCCCCAAGCTATCCCTGGACACGGATTGATGGTGGAGTGGCACATGACATCCCATGCCAGGGGCAGTCTTGGGACAGGACTTCTCCTCAGTCTGGGCTGCTGCTGCTGTGGTGAGGTGCTGTCCCTCCCTCCCAATGCCTGGAGCCTCCCTGTCCCCCCTCTCTCATACTAGAGGGCCTTGGCTGGCTTATCTGACTGACCTCACAATGCAGGGTGGCATTGGAAAACTGTAAGACTGCCAGCTGGCCTCTGGCTAGATGATCTCGGCCTGTCTATCTGACTGGCTCTCTCTCTCTTGCACTGCACAGTCTTCACCAGCCTATCTGAGTGCCCAGCCAAGGTCCCAGCCTGCCTTCCATACTGCCTCTTATGCCACGTTGCCTGTCTGCCCACCCGCCCAGGTTGCAAAGCTCGAACCCTGCCTCAGTCTGCCTGCCTCTCATGCTACGCTGTCTGTCTGCCCGCCCAGGTTGCAAAGCTCGAACCCTGCCTCAGTCTGCCTGCCTCTCATGCCATGCTGCCTGCCCAGGTGGTCTAGATCAAAGTCTGCCTCAGTCTGCCTGCCTTCTGCTCATGCCAAAGTGCCTGTCTGCCCACCCTGTGGGCAAAGCTGAAACCTCTTGTGACACGGTGCCTGTCTGCCTGCCCTGGCAATCCTGGGTGATGTGCCCCACTGGTCTGGTAATCCTGCCACTGCTATCTGCTGGTCCATGGGTGCTCTGCCCTAGACAATCCAAATGTGCCCATGCAATCCTGCTGCTGTCATCTGTTGCTGTATGGAAGCTCTTCCCTGGCAAATCCTACCATCCTGGCTCCTACCATCCATGAGTGCTGCACACAGGCAAATCCTGCTGCTGCTGTCTGCTGTGCCACAGGTACTGTGCCCTGGCAATCCAATGTCTTCTTCTTTTGCTGCTGCTGCTGCAAATGCCGCCTCTGCTGTGCCACGGGTTCTGCTGCAGGGCAATCTGATGACTGCTGCTGCCAATGCCGCCTATGCTGTCTGTGCCAAGGATTCTGCTGCCGGGCAATCCAATGTCTGCTGCTGGTATTACATGTCAGCCATTTGCTCCTCAAGTAACAGCCACTCCAGCCCTGGGACCCACCATCAGGGTTCTGGGGCCTATGTTACAGGCAGGGAGGGCTGTCATTCCACTTCATCCAGAAGCTGCCACTCCAGTCCCAGGACCCACCTTCAGGGTTCTGGGGCCATCATTCCTTGCACAGGGCACTGTCATTCCACCACATCAAGAAACAGCCACTCCAGCCCCAGGACCCACCATCAGGGTTCTGGGGCCTATGTTACAGGCAGGCCCCAGAATATATCTGTCCAATATCTAGAAGCTGCCACTCTAGCCCCAGAACCCACCATCAGGGTTCTGGGGCCCTGTCATTCCACTCACAGGGTGCTGTCATTCCAGCCTCAGGACCTACTGTCAGGGTTCTGGGGCCTACATAACAGACAGGGAAGGCTGTCCATCTGATGTATCCAGAACCTGCCACACTAGCCCCAGGATCCACCGTCAGGGTTCTGGGGCCATTATTCCGCTCACAGAGAGCCATCTTTCAACTGCGTCAAGAAACAGCCACTCCAGCCCCATGACCCACCATCAGGGTTCTGGGGCCTAAATTACAGGCAGGGAGGGCTGTCCATCTTCTGTATCCAGAAGCTGCCACTCTAGTCCCAGGACCGACTGTCAAGGTTCTGGGGCCATCATTCCTCACATAGGGCGCTATCATTCCACCGTACCAAGAAGCAGCCACTCCAGACCCAGGACCCACTGTCAGTGTTCTAGGGCCCACATTACACGCAGGGAGGGCTATCCATCCACATCATCAAGAAGCTGCCACTCTAGCCCCAGGACCCACAATCAGGGTTCTGGGGCCATTATTCCTTGCACAGGGTACTGTCATTCCACCATATCAAGAAGCAGCCAGTCACTCCAGCCCCAGGACCCACCATCATGTTTTTTGGGCCTATGTTACAGGCAGAGAGGGCTTTCCAATATCTAGAAGCTGCCACTGTAGCCCCAGGACCCATCACCAGGGTTCTGGGGCCTATGTTACAGGCAGGGAGTGGTGTCATAATGCTGAATCCAGAAGCTGCCTTCCACTCTTGTCCCAGTACCCACCATCAGGGTTCTGGGGCCCTGTCATTCCACTCACAGGGTGCTGTCATTCCACCGTATCAAGAAACAGTCACTCCAGCCTCAGGACCCACCATCAGGGTTCTGGGGCTTACGTTACAGTCAGGGAGGGCTGTCCAATGTCTAGAAGCTGCCACTATAGCCCCAGGACCCAGCATCAGGGTTCTGGGGCTCATCATTCTGCTCATGGGGCGATGTCATTCCACTTTTTCTTTATGAGTTAGCTACCTACTGTTCATGGTGAGAGAGAGAGAGAAAGTCTCCCCACTGCTAGAAGGAGAGACAGACATGCTGTCACCTGCACTATATGGCCAGAGAGGGAGAGAGAGAGAGGCTGCCTGCTAGAATGAGGGAGATGGGGGTGGAGGGGGAGAGGTGTATCCAGCTCAAGCTGCCACCTGCCAGAACCAGCAAGAGCTCTCATCTGTACTCATGCTCAATGCTAACATCCAGCAGCAAACCTACCAGAATGAGATGGAAATAACACACAATGTATTATATGTGCCTCCCTGTGTGCCTCCCTGTACCTGCTAACCACCTATCACATGACTGAATAAAGTGTGCCCAACCAAGCACTAATTCTAGGGACATCATTGAACTCCCATGGGATGTCATTCCACTGTACCTGAAGCAGTCAATCCAGTCCCAAGAACCATCATCTGGGCGCTGCTGCTGTTCATGCCAGACTGGCCAGTGTCCACTGGAGCCTGCCCTCAAGCTTGCCCCCCCCCCCAGCCTACTCCTCTGCACCCACCTGCAGATTCCCGCTGCCAAAAGAGCCTCTCTTTCTCTCTGGCACACCCACACAGACACAAACCCTGCCCCTCCTGGGGGACTGTCTGCAAGTTGAGACCCTGCTGGCACATCTTGGGACTAATACGCTACATGTGTTGCTGCTATCAGGTAGGGATCTAACAATCTGTATATACAATGAGATTCTGCCACCTGCCAGAAGCAGCACAGAGGGATAAAAGATTGGAAGGTCAAACAAAGCTGGTAAGGTAACAAATATAACTTTTATAACAACTTTTTGAACAACAACAACAACAACACATTACAACTTTATAAAACAAAAAACAAACATTAATATACAAAGAAAGGAAACGTAGGGGTCTGTGGGTCTGTCCCCCGGAATGTGGGGGAAAGGAGAAATGGAACCGAAGGACGGGCATCAAGACCTCCTTCGGCTCAAACCCTTGTTGCCAGGCAAAGTCCAGGACCTCCGCCAAGGACACCTTCTATTTGGAGACCAGCTGGCGGTACAGTTAAACATCTGCAATCTCCATGCGGAGGTACTCGGAGTATGCCTCCACCTTGCATTCCCTTATTTCCAGCTCCTGGAATTGTTCCACCAGCCGGTCCTCCACTGTGAGGACTTGGAGACAGAGGCCATCAATGTATTTTTAATTGGCCTCAATATAGGTCTGAATGGGCCTTTCCAGTTGGGCCTGAAAAGCCCTTGCTGCTTCAGACTACTCCTGGGGGACTGGAGACTCCTCAGTGGAGCTGGAGGGGGAAGGGCTGTGGTGGCGGTGCGTCTTCTGGGCCTTCCCCCCTTCCTGCATGGGCTGTTCCACCTGGGAGTCCTTGCTGCCACCGTGCGTTCCAGCCCGGGAATGACCACGTGCCACATCAATCTCGTGGACGTTTTCTATGTGGGATATCAGCCTCGATGTGGTCCCCTGTGACCCTCTTTTTATTTTTTTGTTGCAGTTTCAAGAACATAAAAAGGTAGGAACACAAGAAGTGCCATGCTGTGTCAGACCAATGGTCTGTCAAGCCGTGCCTGCATTCTGTCTCCACAAGTGGGTGGGTGGCCAATCTCTGGGTAATTTCAGATGTTACGATACCATGGTCAACCACAGTGAACCCCCTGTGGTGGCCGCGGTACTGTAACGTTTGTACTTGTAAGGAGGCAGGGGCTTGGGGGCCGCCACCGCCCCCCCCCGCCAGCACAGACCCCTACACAAAGGCTCCCTGTACCCCCTACACCCCCCGCTGCCGACCTTGGTGCCAAGAACCCGCCGCCGCCGCAGGAACCCCCGACAGCCACGCCACCGCAGGACAAACTGCTCCAGCAGCACGGGGATCTCCTCGGGGGCGGGGCTGAGACGCAGGCCGGCCCAGAGCTGGTCACGCCCCCACCGGTGCGTCGCTCAGCGCGGCTCCAGCAACGCCCTGGGGGGAACCTACAAAAGACTGCTGCCAGCACAGAGACAGTGCTGGTGATCGGTGCCTGACGTGCCGTGAGACTGGCCCCTTGTTGTGTTGTGTGCCGTGGAGAGTGGAGCTATCGACGGTATCTTGAGTGACTGGCCTGAGTGAGAGAAGGGTGTTTGGGTGCGTGAGTGAGTGATTGCGACGACCGGAGCAGAAAGGTGAGTGCGTTGCCCAGGAGTGTCAAGGGGAGCACGGGTGCCTGGGGGCTTCCCCTGCGTAAGAGTCCTGTCCTCCCCCTCTTCCCCCCCTGGGCCCTCCACACTCCCCTCCCCTCAACTGCTGCACGCCTCCATCCCCTCCCTGTACCCCCGTGTGGCTGCGAGCAGGTGTCAGCAATTAAGGCTTGTGATTGCCTCCGTGCCCTGTGATGATACAGGCTGGGGACTCACCATTCTGGTAGCCCTATCCCAACCTGAGGGCTTGTTTTTCCCCCATAGCCTTGCTGATACCCGTAGCTCGAGCGAGTGGGCGTGCGTGTTCCTGGGGGCCCTGACGCCCCAGACCTCGAGGGCCTGGTTCCTCCTTCCCTTTTCCCCACAGAATCACCAGCATTTAATACTTCCCCCTACGCCACCGTCCCAGGGAAAGCTGCAGGCAATGGAGCAGCTTGCTGCAGAGGTCCAGGAGCTTTCACGTATCGTTAAATCCCTGGCCATGGAGGTAAGGGATTTAAAGGATCAACAGCCCGGGGGGGAGGCAGGGGCGCCCCCACCTCCGCCTCAGGCGGCAGCGGTCGACCCAGGGGAACCCGGGGTCCACCTGCACCGCGAACCCAAGGGGCCCAAGATCGCCAAATACACGGGGGATCGCAGACAGTTTAGAGGATTCGTGGCCCTCTGCGAACTAGCATTTACCATGCAGCCCCAAACATACAATACCGACGCGCGGAAGGTAGCTTACATCATTGGTCTCCTGGAGGGTCATGCGTTGGCCTGGGCCACCCCCTTGCTGACCAGCAAGAGTCCGCTGCTCCAAGACTACCCTCGCTTTATACAAGAATTTACTTTTCTTTTCGATTACCCGCATAGAGTAAAAGACGCGGAGACTACCATTATGAACCTCAAACAGGGGAAAGGCCCGCTACTGGATTACGTTACCCGCTTTCAGCAGTTGGCAGTAGACCTCAACTGGCCGGATCACGTGCTCCGAGTGATGTATCGACGGGGGCTGAGCGAGGAGCTCAAGGACCACCTTGCGACCATCCCCTTACCCGATACCTGGGGGGCCCTAGTCACCCTCTCGGTCCAAATCGATGAACGTTTGGGGGAACGGCGGCGAGAACGGCGACAAGAACCTTATCGGCCTGTGGGGCCCCGGATACCGCCCCCGTCCCCGGCCCGGGGCGAGGGAGTGCGAGAGACCGAAGGGGAACCCATGCAAATTGGGGCCTCAAGGGCCCCCCTGACCGCCGCAGAACGTGAACATCGACGCACCTCCCGGCTGTGCTTCTATTGTGGTGAGTCGTCGCACTTTGCCCGGGAATGCCCTGCCCTGCCCCCGGCACGGAGGGAAGCGGGAAAAGCTCGGCCCCGGGAACTATAGGGGGGTCCCCGGCGGCCGAACGATGCACCCTAACGCAGGCCCCCCGCTTCTGCGGTACCGGCTTGGGGGGAGGACAACATTTGAGAATCCCTGTTACCCTTCAAGGGGATACCCCCCGGGGCATCGTGACCTGGGCCCTTATCGACTCCGGGGCCTCGGGGAATTTCATGGATCAAGGGTTTTTGCAACAGCATGGCATTTCACAGACCCCCCGGGCGACGGCGGAGCAAGTACACACTATCGATGGTTCCCCCCTTAGCTCAGGGCCGTTGATATGGCAAACTACGCCCCTTCAAGTCGCTATCGGGGCTCACGTCGAACGGATGCACTTCGATATCGTGGCATCCCCGATGTTTGAAGTGGTACTAGGGATCCCGTGGCTTCGCACCCACGACCCGGGGATCCAGTGGGCACGGGGGACCCTGGTATTCCGGACGGACTACTGCTCTGCCACCTGCATTGTAACCCCACCAAAGCCCGTCCTGTTGGGTACCCAGACGGAAGACAGCCTATCCAGACTGCCTGCGCCCTACACTCATCTCCGAGAGGTGTTTAGCAAACAGGAGGCGGAGACCTTACCACCCCATCGGACATACGATTGTCCCATTGAACTACTTCAAGGGACGGAACCCCCGTATGGCCGGATCTATGCCCTGTCAGCTCCCGAACTAGCGACATTAAAGGAATACGTAGAGGATAATTTGCGCCGTGGCTTCATACGCCACTCCACCTCTCCGGCTGGGGCACCATTATTTTTTGTTTCCAAGAAAGATGGGGGGTTACGCCCCTGCATCGACTATCGCGGACTCAACGACATCACCATAAAGAATCGTTACCCCCTCCCCTTGATCCCGGAGCTTCTGAATCAGCTTCACGGAACAAAGGTATTCACCAAACTGGACCTGCGGGGAGCATACAATCTTTTGCGCATGCGCCCAGGGGACGAGTGGAAGACGGCCTTTCGCACCCGGTACGGGCACTTCAAATATACGGTAATGCCGTTTGGGCTGGCAAACGCGCCAGCTACTTTTCAGCATCTCATAAACAATGTACTGCGCGACATGTTGGACACCTGCATCGTAGCATGCCTCGACGACATTTTGATCTTCTCCCGTACCCTTGCCGAACACGTCCCCCAGGTACAGCAGGTATTGCAGCGTCTACGACAGAATCGATTATTTTGCAAATATGAGAAGTGTGCCTTCCACGTCACCACCATTGACTTCCTCGGCTTCATTGTTTCCCCACAAGGGATCCGGATGGACCCTGGAAAGATCGCCGCAATCCTCCAATGGACTCCACCCCCCTCGGTTAAGGCGCTACAACGGTTCCTTGGAACCGCGAACTACTACCGACAATATATCGCCAATTATGCCCAACTGACTGCCCCATTAACGGCCTTATTGCGAAAAGGGGTGAAGTATGCGTGGGAGCCGGCACAGCAGCGTGCCTTTGATGCCATAAAGACCACCTTCACCCAAGCGCCCATCTTACAGCACCCTCGCTTCGAACACCCCTTTACCGTCGAAACGGACGCCTCGAGCGTGGCCATTGGAGCAGTATTGCTGCAACAAGAAGCTGGGGGGGAACGACTACTACCATGTGCCTATTACTCCCGGCAACTGTCCAGTGCCGAAAAAAATTACACCGTTCTGGATCGTGAGCTGCTGGCCATCAAGGCAGCCTTTGAAGCCTGGAGACAGTACCTCGAGGGAGCAAAATATCCTGTGACTGTGGTTACGGATCACCGCAACCTCACTTATCTCCAGACTACACGGATCACCAATGCACGGCACGGGCGCTGGGCGCTCTTCTTTACGCACTTTCAGTTTCACATTCATTATCGTCCAGGCGCGCAGAACATTGTGGCCGACGCTCTTTCTCGCTGCACAGAGACCGGGGAGCCCCCGGATCGCCGAGGAGAAACCATCCTGAAGGCCGGGACAGTAGGAATCCACGTACTAACCGCAGCGCAATTCCAGAACTGCCCCCGCCCGCTCCGGACGGGCCTCAACTCTAAGCTGCAGCGAGGTCAGGATGGATGCTTATACTACGGGCAACGTTTGGTGGTCCCACCCCAGGCATGAAGACCCCTGTTGTGGGGCCATCACGACGCCCCATTGGCAGGGCACCCTGGAATCCGACGAACCACGGTCCTCCTCCAGAGGCACTTTTGGTGGCCAACACTTCAGCAAGATGTGGCGCGATACGTCAAGCGCTGTAATGTCTGTGCCCGTACGAAGGTACCCCGCCAACGACCACAGGGCCTGCTACAATTGACCCCCCTGCCACAGGGACCATGGCAGCGCGTTGGTGTTGATTTCATTGTCGATTTACCCCCCTCCTCCACATATACCACCATCCTTGTAATCGTGGATCACTTCACAAAATTAGGACACTTTGTAGCCACAACGGGGCTTCCTACGGCCAGTGATACGGCCCACCTCCTCCTGCACCATGTTATCAAGCTACATGGGTTGCCCCTGGAAATAGTCTCGGACCGAGGCTCCCAATTCACCTCGCGACTGTGGAAAGACTTGTTACAAAGCCTGCAAATCAAACGCAGCCTAACCTCTGGGTACCACCCCCAAGCCAATGGACAGGTGGAACGAGTGAACCAAGCAGTGGAACAATATCTCCGTTGTTACACAGGATACCACCAGGACGATTGGTACGAACTGTTGCCCATCGCAGAATTTACGTATAATAACACTCTCAACGCTTCTCTGGGGAATTCCCCCTTCTACGTCTCGTATGGGTACCATCCTCCCCTCTGCCTTCCGGAGCTAACTGCGTGCTCCGTCCCCGCAGCAGGAGCCTTGGTCGAACGAATTCGACAGGCCCAAGTCCTCGCTAAGGAGGCCTTGCAACAGGCCCGCCAACAATACAAGATGTACGCAGATCGTCACCGGCAAGCTTCGCCCCAATACACGCCTGGGGACTGGGTTTGGGTCGACCGACGCAACTATCCCTCTACACGACCTGCTGCCAAATTAGATGATCGCTACATCGGACCGTTCCCGATCGAGCGACAGATTAACGATGTGGCTTATCGAGTGAAACTCCCAGCCCACTATCACATTCATCCCACGTTCCATGTCTCCCAACTGAAACCCGCACAACCCCCTCAACAACCCGACAATAAACATGTCGGTCCCCTACCCGTAACCCAAGAATACGAAGTTCACCAGATCCTCGATGCCCGTCGACGCCAAGGGCGACTCTGGTACCTAATAGATTGGAAAGGCTACGGGCCGGCGGAACGATCTTGGGAACGGGCGATGGACGTCCATGCCCCCCGTTTGACCCGTCTATTTCACTTGCGGTACCCGCTAAAACCTCGTCCTACGTTTGGTCATCCGTCTTGGAGGGGGGGGGCTGTAAGGAGGCAGGGGCTTGGGGGCCGCCACCGCCACCCCCCGCCAGCACAGACCCCTACACAAAGGCTCCCTGTACCCCCAACACCCCCCGCTGCCGACCTTGGTCCAAAGAACCCGCCGCCGCCGCAGGAACCCCCGACAGCCACGCCACCGCAGGACAAACTGCTCCAGCAGCACGGGGATCTCCCCGGGGGCGGGGCCGAGACGCAGGCCGGCCCAGAGCTGGTCACGCCCCCACCGGTGCGTCGCTCAGCGCGGCTCCAGCAACGCCCTGGGGGGAACCTACAAAAGACTGCTGCCAGCACAGAGACAGTGCTGGTGATCGGTGCCTGACGTGCCGTGAGACTGGCCCCTTGTTGTGTTGTGTACCGTGGAGAGTGGAGCTATCGACTGTATCTTGAGTGACTGGCCTGAGTGAGAGAAGGGTGTTTGGGTGCGTGAGTGAGTGATTGCGACGACCGGAGCAGAAAGGTGAGTGCGTTGCCCAGGAGTGTCAAGGGGAGCACGGGTGCCTGGGGGCTTCCCCTGCGTAAGAGTCCTGTCCTCCCCCTCTTCCCCCCCTGGGCCCTCCACACTCCCCTCCCCTCAACTGCTGCACGCCTCCATCCCCTCCCTGTACCCCCGTGTGGCTGCGAGCAGGTGTCAGCAATTAAGGCTTGTGATTGCCTCCGTGCCCTGTGATGATACAGGCTGGGGACTCACCATTCTGGTAGCCCTATCCCAACCTGAGGGCTTGTTTTCCCACCATAGCCTTGCTGTCACCCGTTGCTCGAGCGAGTGGGTGTGCGTGTCCTGGGGACCCCTGTGCCCCCAGACCTTGAGAGCCTGTTCCTCCTTCCCCTTTTCCCCACAGTACTGCATTCCGCCAGATGTTCACCATGGTGAACACCCGGCGGGAAACACATTGACCACGGTTCTGGACCTAGCTGAACCACAGTCTGGAATTGGTGGAAAGTAATGTCTGTTACCTCTGCCGATTCTGGACCGTGGCCCGGAACCCAAAGTGGGATTGGGCACAGCGGCCGGATTGGCCACTGCGCCCGCCCGTCCGTCTCCCAGAGGGCGGCCGGCCAGGGGAGCGTGGGGGGGCGGGGCTGTGTGGCCGCACGTTGCGCTGTGCACGTCTGAAATTACCCTCTCTCTGCAGGGGACTTCTGAACAAGTCATAGGGCAATCCATTCCCTGTTGTTCCAACCCCTGTGCCTTACCTTGCATTCAGCAATTCCACCTTTTGGCTTATCGTAGTACCGCCAGACCGCAGACCTCATCCGCCTGCTTTCTAGCAGCTCCTACGGCTGCAACCTCCGCCGAGATGGTGTTTTGGGTCTGGCACCAGTGGCGGCATTATCATCAACCTCTCTGAAATAGGAACACATAAACAACACCTAAATAATATCATTCATTTATGTTGATGCCTCAAGTCCTTCCAAGAGCAACTAGAGACCCTGGCTGGCACGTGTCTTGGAGGGTGCTTTGGCTTGTGCCTGACTGCTCCAAGAGCCCCCACCCCCACCCTCTCTCTCTGCGGCAGACCCATACCTAAGACACATGTAAATCCTGCCCTCGTTGGGGTGCAAGGGATGGGAATTAGAGATCCTGTCTGGCACGTGTCTGGGATGCTGCTTTGGCTCGTGCCTGGCTGCTGCAAGAGCCCCTACCCCACCCTCTCTGTGGCAGACCCATACTTAAAATACATGTAAATCCTGCCCTCTTTGGGGTGCTAGGGATGGGAATTAGAGATCCTGGCTGGCACGTGTCTGGGAGGGTGCTTTGGCTTGTGGCTGGCTGCTGGAAGAGGGCCCCCCCCCTCTCTCTCTGTGACAGACCCATACCTAAGACACGTGTAAATCCTGCCTATCCACTGATGCCCACTGTTTCTGCCTGACTGCCTGACTGTCCACCACCCACTTACCCACCCACCCTCACGCCAATAAACAGAAATAAATTTTACAAACCTTGTAGCAGTGGTACCTCTGTGCCTTCTTCCTCCTCTGTCAAGGAGCCGACCTCCACCACCTCTGATGGTTGAGGCTGGGCCTCTTCCTCCTCCTCCTCCACCGTCACCTTTTTCAGCTTCATTTTTCTTTTTCCATCCATTCCAACCAAATAAAATCAACCAAACACACTGACAAACCACACACACAGCCAAACCAAAACCAATAGGGATGGGCGAACATAACTGAGTTCGGAAATTCGATTCCATTTGGAAGTTCGGTTTGGTTGACTGAACTATTTGAGTTCAGTCTGAATTCCGAACTTCCGAACAAAGTTCAAAAATTAAAACCCAATGAACTAAATGGAATATTATATTTTAGGGATGGACGAACAGAGCCAAGTTCGGAAATTTGGTTCGGTTTGGTTCGAAAATTGAGTTCGGTTGGGAAGTTCGGTTCAGTCGACCGAACTGGTTGAGTTCGGTCCGAACTCCGAACTTCCAAACCGCGTTTGCCCATCCCTAAAAACCAACCACCTCAACCGATACTGATACCTAACTCCGCTGAACGTTCGGCTGAACCAAATGCCGCTGAACTGAACGACCGAATCCGAACTCGGTTCCCGGTCCGAACAACCGAACCCGAACTTGGTTCCCAAACCGAATGACCGAACATCCGAACCGTGTTCTGTTCGCACATCCCGGCGGCCTCTGTATAAAAAGTATAAGCAAGTCCCTTAAAAAGGCACAATCATAAGAAAATTGCATTATACATTTTTTATAGTCTTTGTATGTGCCTAATGAAAATGTTTGTGAACCCCATGGGTTTCTGTGCTTGTCGGTCAAGCTAGAATATGTTTTAACAGATAAAAACAGGAGAGTGGCTTGTGCTTAAGACCTATGTAAGCAGCCACTGCTCTCCTGCTGTGAGCCTTTGACAGGAAAAAAAGGGAGGGGGAAGGGTGGTTTGTGACAGAGGGAAAAAAGCGGTGTTGGGGGCTTTGAAATTTTATCCACGTTTTTTAAAAGAGCACTCGCTCTCTCTCGCTCCTCTTTCTCTCTCTCTTTGAGATTTTTTTTCCTTCAAAATATGTCATCAGGCTAGTGATTCCATAAAATTAACAGTTCTAAAAATTAATTTACGAACAATCTTTCCTACTAAATAAATTATAAAAGAGCCCCCTTAAAACAACAACAACAACAAAACCACCATTGGATCCACATCTCACCCCCCTTCTCATTTTTGTGCTAAAAATGATCTAATCCCTCAAATCTTCAGTTGTTACAGACTTCCATTTATACTTTTAAAAAATCACAAACCTTTAATAAAGCCTTTAAACCCCCACCCCCATTATTGCAAAAACAAATTATTGTCTTCAGCATTAACCAACACTTACATTAATAAAAATATCGTTTCAACACTAAAAGCTGACAAACACTCAGCACCCATATATTCTGCTACACCGTATCATTTAATAATTCATTTTTTGCCCTATACAGTGTAAAATAATACACGTCTTACCATATGTATTTATACCGCCCATTAAATTCTGCGAAGATTCCAAGGCTTCCAGAACTTCAACAGCGCCCACCATTTGTATATCATCTTCCATGAACAAAAATCATAAATGCCATAATTTTCTACCCCTCACATAAGCCAAAACTATATTAAAACTGCATACATGCATAACCGCATACATGCACCCTTAAAAGTCTTAATGCTATGTACAAAAGCCATTCCTATTGCTAGAGTCACACACACACACAACACCCCCAATGCGACAACATAAAAAGCCCCTCTTACCTTGTTGAAAAAAGACATCTTGGAGATATCAGGCCTCTATAGCAAAAGACTGTCCCAAGCAGAAAGACTGGGTGAAAACAGACATGACGCTAACCACCCTTTAACCACCCTTGGTGGTTATTTATGCATGTTGCAGGGCTTTATTGGTGCCCTATGCAGCCCTGAAACATGCATAAATGACCACCAAGGGTGGTTAAAGGTTGGTTAGCGTCATGTCTGTTTTCACCCACTATTGCCATGGGGGCTATTAAACCCTCCTATATATAGATCTAGAAATCAAAACACTGTAAAAAGAGACCTAAAACAAAAGTTTTAAATTACTTTTCCCTACAATTACATATGTCAAAGTATTCTAATTCTTGTGTAATCTGTTTTTACTTACTGGTTGGGATGAATGATTTCCCCATACATTTTAGAAACATCTGTTTCCCTAGCTTTGTGTAATTTTCCTATCAATTAACAATTTCACACGTCTTGTATTTCTGCAAAATTTATTTCCTGTTCATCAGCGGTCATGACCCTCTATTTATTTTATTAGATAGGCTGATAGTTCACAGTCTCACGACCTTTAAATTGGTCAGGAGGTCTTTTTATACAGCTAGACCCTCGCAAAATTTACTTAGTAGTTTTCCTGATTGGTGTAAACTAACAAACACAAAATTCAAACTAACCAATAGGATTTGCTGTGACGTCACTCTCTTCTGATTGGTTCATGCCTAAAGGTGTGGTTTCTCACTCATGCTCAAACCAAGGAGGGAAGGACTCATTACCGCTAGAACCAGCAACACATCAACATCTTACAGCCAGAGTCTCCATGTAACAGGGTTGGGAATCTTTGCATATGGGGTAAAAGATCTTTAAATTGTATTTAAATTAACCTCTTATTTTACACAGCTATTTAATGTTTAATCTCTTTTCATAGTTCCGTTTCTACTTTTAATGTTTTATTTTATATGTATATAGTATTAAGTAACTCCATTTATTTTATAGTCATTATTTTCTCGTTCCTTTGTTTTTTCTTTTCTTAATTCTGTTTCTAGTTTTATTTTATTTTTTATTTTATATTTTATATGTATTAAGTAACCCATTCCTAATGTCTCATGCTTTGAGTCTCTCTCTCTCTCTCTCTCTCTCTCTCTTATAATCTACTATTCATTCTGTTTATATAGGCTCCTGCTGCTTTATACACTTTAATACATGTTCTTATTTTACACCGCTATTTAATGTTTAATCTCTCTTTTCTTAATTCAGTTTCTACTTTAAATTTTTCATTTTTATATGTATATAGTAACTCCATTTATTTTAGTCATTATTTTCTCGTTCCTTTGTTGTTGTTTTTCTTTTCTTAATTCTGTTTCTAGTTTTATTTTATTTTTATTTTATATTTGATATGCATGTAACCCTCTCCTAATGTCTCATGCTTTGATTCTCTCTCTCGCTTATAATCTACTATTCATTCTCTTTATACAAGCTCTTACGGCTTTATACACTTTAATACAGGTTCTGCTTTTTATTACACAACCGTTTAAGGGTGAATAAAGTTTATATTAAAGTTAAATAGCACAATCACAAAATACAACTCAATAAAAGATTCTCTTCCCTTCAAAAACAACCTATCCACATGTATCAAGCATGCCAGTCAAGATCCTATCATTTTAGAACCCTTAATATCAAATTATAACATTTAATCACAATTTTAATCAATCATTCCTATTTTAATTGGGGTTACTCAAATAAACACTACTACTACTATTAGTATGATTAAATATTAGACCAGAAGGACCTGTCATAATTAATGTGCTTGACATACGGTATAGAATCTAGACTACTTCCTCCTGAAGACTCACCTCTTCCGCTCTGCCCTCCCCAACTCCTCACTCCCCTTACCAAACTCCTGCTGATACCCTCCATCCAGTACAATGTGTTACCTGAGGTCTATGTACTTGTATCCTCACCACACGGACCAGGCAGCTATCATTCTTGATGTAACCAAGCCAAGCGCGTGCACCTGAGACCTCGCATCTTCGTGAATGTTACACTTCCCCTTCTTTTGCCTCCACTCCCCCAGCCCCCATCTCTCAGATTCTCAGATTCTAAGCCCTATGGCAGGAACCGTGTCTATTCCATTACTTTGTAAAGCACCAGATACATTGCTTGCGCTATATAAATCCTTGCTAATAATAATAATAATAATAATAATAAATAATTAATAAATAATACCCACCTGCAGCAGCACCTGAGTCCATTGTAAATGGACCCGACGCCAACAACTCTCTGGTGTTGCCCAGAGCAGCAACTCTTAGCTGGGAAAGAAGCCGCTGCGTCCATCCACGGAGTAGATGGACCACTGCTCCACCTCCATCCAGTGCCCCAGGCTTGGGTGGCCCGCTCTGCTAGAGGTGCTCTGGGATGCTCCACCCACGCATCTGGTGGGCCACCTTTAAACAGACACACCAAGGTGTGAGGTGGAGCAGAAGCGAGGATGTAATCCTTCTAAAAATACCCACGGTCTTAACTGGTCGTACAAATATTGAGACAGCCAAAGTCTTTCACCAATTTTAAAGTGATGTTTTTAAAAAGTTTGACCTAGTAGAAGTAGCGCATGATACAGACATACCAACACCTACTCTTACCCCCAAAAATGGTTTTATGCATGCAGATTGAGTGCATCGATTTACTACATGTAAAATTAGGTTTCAGTACAAAGCCACCTGAAAATTATTCCTAATCTATCAAACAAAAATGGGAAGACAAGAAAAAAGTCACCCATTATTACACCAAAAAATTAATTATATAAATCATGAAAATAAATTACACAAAAAAGTCACGTAATTAACTGTCTTAAAACAAATCAGAACACTTGCCCAAAATAAATTATCAAATAGCCACATGTAACTTTCACAATTATACTGTATACTGTCTTTGAGTTCATTTTTTATTGCTAACAGATAGATATAGATATAGATCTATATGCAGATAAAGCTCAGAAAACTCCAAGGAGACACTCCTCTACCTATCAGGAATAGGTCTATCAGCCCCAGGCCACATTTTCTGTGCTGGGGGCAGTCACAGCAGGATGCCAGCTTTGTAGCACAGAAATCAAATACAAAAGCATCACAGACTACAGCAATAAAGGGTTCCTCTTGATTTGTAATTTGTCATTGCAAACTGTCCTGCGCAGTGTGTGAAATTCTAGGGGGAAAAAAATTCTACGATTTAAGAGACGAGTTAAGGCTCTTACAAATTCAACCATACTCCAAAAAGCTTGGAAATTGTAAGTTAAGGCTCCCCTGCCTTAACGTGCACACCATGTAAGCAGTAAAGTGGTTGTGCAGTCTCACGTATTGTGCTTGCTGACAACTTAGGCTCCATGCACCCACACTTTGCCTTGGTCTTTCAGCCCCAATCCTCTTCCTCTGAAGATTGGGGGCAACAATGAAGCTGAGGACAGCAAGCTCCTCCCCACCCCCGTAATATGGACTTGATCCCTATCTCCACAGTAGCCACAAATTTGCCTTCATGTATAGCGCCCCTCTAGGCAGCAGCTCAAGTGCAACTGATTTATACATGCGTGATTAAGGGCAAGAAAATATTTGTCCTAGTATATCATGCACTCCCTATCCTATATTGGAAAGGGAGTTGGATCTCTGTGAGCTGTGGCTCCTGATTTGAGGATTTGTTGCCTTCTGCTTTCCCCTCAGGTACACAGCCCCCATAACAGGATCAAGCTAACTATCCTGTACTCATCACCCTTGTTTCCCCCATATACAACCCCCAGTACTTGGATATCCTGTTGTCCGCATCCCAACCGAAAGCACATATGGAAAGCATACATACTCTTTCGCCCCACCCCTGGCTGTCACCCAAATTTCACATCAGTGACATCACCCATCTTTTCCTCGTATATATACCCTCCTGCACCGGGATATTCCCTTCCCATACAAACACTGCTCCCCACCTGCCCCCAAGCCTTGTCTGTGGGTACACAGCATCACCCATTTCTCCGGCTTGTCCCCCCAATACACACCAGTCCCAGCAATTGTCTGCCTATTACTGATACATACAGTTCCCCCCAACCCTGCATGCTTCACAGCCTTGTCTGTGCATACACATCACCCATCTCTCGGCCTTGTCCCCCATTAACACTCCCCCAGCACATGGGTGCCTCCTCTCCATACAGCCACTTCCCCCCTGCTGTCCAGGTTCCCCAGTCTTCTCTTCCTGTACAGACCCCCACACCCTTTAATCTTGTTCTTCCATACACAGCCTCCTAATACTCAACTGTCCAGTTTTCCCCAACCCAAATGAAAGCATATAGGGAAGTCAGGGAGTCGGGGGCAGCTTCCCCCAGCTTCAGTGTTGCCCCCAACCTGCCGAGGAAGAGGATTGGGGCTGAAAGACCAAGGCAAAGTGTGGGTGCATGGAGCCTAAGCTGTAAGTGATCACAATATGAACTGTGCAATGGATTTACTGTTTACATGCAAGTTAAGAAGAGAGCCTTTATTTACAATTTCCATGCTTTTTGGAGTACAAGTAAGAATTTGCAAGAGCCTTTACTTCTCTCTTAAACTGTTGGGGGGGGGGGGTTATCCTAGAATTTTCCTGTTTTTTTGAAGGGGAACACACTAAATTCCCCCTCCTAGAACACTAAAGTTCCCAGCGCCCCGTGCTCTAACCCGCTAGACCTCACTCCCCTCTGAGAGAAGCCAGCAGTCCTGACTCCCAGCTGACCTTGCTGTAACCCACTATTCTAGAATTCTGGGAATTATATAGCTTTTACTGTTAGATCACTAAACATGCTACTGAAACCTTTGGCAGGAGAAATAAAACGCAGGGTGGAAGATAATGAGAAGAGAGCCCTAAATATATTGTCACACAGAGATGTAAATTATATTCCTGCCAGTTCACAAATGAAATTGACAGAAAATAAATCACTAAATATTCACACCATTATCTTGAGAGAGATTCTGCAGGGTTTCTTTTCAAGATAACTCAATTTTAAGCAGAGGGCTCACAATGCCCTAAATAGAATAAAGAAAGATTTATTAAATTGGACTTACGCAACATTTATGATTCTGGTGCTATCGCAGGAAAAAACAGAGAAAATGTCTTTCCTTGAACTTGCTGGGTTTGAAAAATGGCAACAGAGTCACCAGGGACTAATGACCAGAATTTGTGAAAATTAAATTGAGCTACTGTCAGTTATCAGAGTAATGATGAATTCAGGTACATATTGCAGCTTTAATAACAAAGTGGTGTGGAAGTGGAACACAGATCAGATAGGAGAGACATATTACACCAGAATGAAAGCTTCCTTGGCTTTTATTAAGGATAGTAGTGACAATGGTAAAATTGTCTTCCATACAAAGAAATAATTTTTGGCTTCATGAAGACCCCAAAGGTTTGTAGCTGCAGTGACTGTCACAGAATTGCAATGGGTTGACAGAAGTCCTTGGAACAGGAAACTACTTTACTTGTTAATAAACCAAACTTTCTTGAGTAAAAAGCTGAGTTGTCAGCAGATGATGAAATGAGGGCATAAAAGAAGAAGGATATATCATTTCAGCAGCATTAAATGAGGCAAAAGTGAGCTGACTATCAGAACAGAAAGTTGAAAAATACTACATAACTAAACTCAAAGAGCCAGGTCATGGATGATCTCTTTCGAGACAGGATAAGCATGCAGTAATTTATGTGATCAAGCAAAGTAACAAAGATATGCTTACTAAAGCATTTGGGAGGGAGAGTAGAAAAATCACATCATCCATTTTGTTCCTGACTGAAATATATGGGACTAAAATTGAAAACCTGCATATTTTTGGAAGAAGAAGCTGTTGCTTTACCTGACAAGAAGAAACGATTAGCACCTGAAGAAGCACGTTGCTGCCTGAGAAAGCTATACCTCTATACTAGTCTCTACTCTCTAAGATGTCCTATAATTCTGTAACATCAAAGAACACTCTCAGCATCTCCTGATATGAAAAGTATAGAAGAACAGAGAAGAAACTACTATTTTACTTCTACATTTTAAGTGACTTTCTCTTTGGGATTGATACAGAAGGGTGAAAGCAGTGATAAAAGGGAATTAATTAGGGCTGACTTGAGTAGAATAAAAATTATTTGCAAGTATTTCTGAGTAGCCGAGTACCAGGCCCAAGTTCAGGAGCCACGCAGTAATACTGTCGAATACTAAATACTAGGAATGGGCGAACAGAGCGCGGTTTGGGTTCGGGCGTTCAGTTTGATCTGGTTCAGTTCGGGCGTTCCGTTCAGGCGTTCAGTCCGTTCTCTGAGTTCAGGTTCAGGTCCAGCTGTTCGGTTCGGGTATGTTCAGTTCGGTTCGGGGGTTCGGTAAAAGGTATCGCGAGATCCCGTGATCGCGCCGGAAACTGGAAATTCGAGTGCGTGCGGAGCTGTGTGGCGAAAGAGTGTGTGTTTGTCTGGTTAGCTGTTCAGTTTTGTGTGTTTTGGCTGTTTGTGTTTGGTTTGGCTGTGTTGTTTTGGTTGGTGAATGTTGGTGGGTGACTGTTTTTGTTGGTCTGTGTGTTGGTCTGTGTGTGAGCTTTTTTTTTTTAAAAAAAAAAGTAAATGAAGAAGACTGTTGTCTTGATTCCCCGGCTGGGGGCCAACTTCGTGCTCCTGGAGCCAGTGGTGGTGGTGGTGGTGGTGGAGGAGGAGGAGGAGGAGGAGGAAGTGGTCACTGGCCCAGCCCCTGGACCATCAGTGGTGGTGGCCGGCTCCTCTGATGAGGAGCAAGCGGCGGGCACAGGAGGTGCTGCCAGGTTTGTACCCTTTTTTTTTTAACTTTGAGGATAAGAAAGACTCTATCCATTAGAGTGAGCTCATTGAAGTGCGGGTGGGTGGTGGGCATCAGTCAGGCACAAACAGTGGGCATCAGCAGGTAGCAGCGATGTCTGCCACAGAGAGAGGGGGTATTGTAGTGTGTGTGGCTCTTCCAGCAGTCAGGCATGTGCACGAGCAGCACCCCCCACAAACATGTGCCTGCCAGCCATCCCTGGCAAGGGTCTCCACCCTCCAGTTGCCATCCCTACCTGGCACTCCCAAATAAGGGCAGGATTTGCACGTACCAGCCAGCGTCTCTCCATTGCCATTCCAAGCACTGAAATAAGGGCAGGATTTGCACGTGCCAGCCAGGACCTCTCCATTGCCATCCCAAGCACCCAAAGGAGGACAGGATATGCACGTGCCAGCCAGGATCTCTCCATTTGCAATCCTGAGCACCCCAAAGAGGGCAGGATTTTCATGTGCCAGCCAGGGTCTCACCATTTGCAATCCCGAGCACCCCAAAGAGGGCAGGATTTGCATGTGCCAGCCAGGGTCTCTCCATTTGCCATCCCGAGCACCCCAAGGAGGGAGGACTAGAGACATCATAATAAATGCATGATATTACTTAGGTGCTGTTTATGTGTTCCTGTTTCAGAGAGGAATCAGATGCCGGTGCTGGTGTCACGCCATGCAGGACACCCAGGCGGAGGTCATCAGTGTCACGCCCAGACAGTTGGCGGACAAGGTCCAATGTCTGGAGGTGGTATGATAAGGAGAATGGGTTCGCCGTCTGCAAGGTAAGGCACGGGAACTAGAACAACAGGGTATGCATATGCAATATGCAATATGCATTGCCCTCTATGACCTATTAGGAACGGAAGTCGCCTGCAGAGAGAGATTGGCCACCCACACACTTGTGGAGACAGAATGCAGGCAGGGCTTGACACAGACCATTGGTCTGACACAGTATATGGCACTTCTTATGTTCCTATCTTTTTATGCTCTTTAGCATAAAGAAAAGATTCCGGAGGCAGAGAGAGGGGACCACATTGGGGCTAATCATCCATATTGAAAGGCTCCATGGCCAGAAAGTGAGGTGGCAGGAGGACTCTGGCGTGGCCATGGAGCCTGAGCATCAGTGCCAGAAGAAGGGGGGGAAGGCAACCTGGAAGCGATGGCATGTAAGCCCTTCCCCCTCCTCCAGCCCCAATGTGGAGTCCCCCGGGCCCTGGGAGTCTGTTGCGGCCAAGGCCATTCAGGCCGAAGTGGAGAGGCCTGGCCACCAGATGATGTCTGGCATACGCTGCCTGGAGAATCGCCAGGTGGAAAAGTTCCAGGCTTTTGAGGTGGAGAAGAACCAGGTGGAGGCGTACTCCCAGTACGTCTCCGCTGAGATGGAGAGGCTGGAACTCTACCACCAGGCGGTCTCCAGGTGGCATTGAGACATGGAAGGGGCTGTGGAGTTTGCCGTGGCCCAAGGCTATGAAATGGCAGAGCACAGGGTGTCTGCCCCTGAGCCCTGTGCTGTGCCCTGCCGCCTTTTGCCTTTCCCCCAAGTCCCGGAGGACAGGCCCAGAGACTAATAGTTTCCTGTATAAGTTGTTGTTGTTTTACTGTTGTTGTTGTTTAAATAGTTTTAATAAAAGTTGTTATATTTGTTGTTACGAGCTTCGTTTGACCTGTCCAATCTTTTATCCCTATGTGCTGAAGTGCTGGAAGGCAGGTGGCAGAATGTCATATAGCTTGTCAATCCCTACCAGCAGCATCTGACTGGCTCCACATGTAGCGTAGTTAAGGTATTAACCCAAAGATGTGCCAGGCAGAAGCAGGGTCTCAACTTGCAGACAGCCCCCCAGGAGGGGCAGGGCTTGTGTCTGTGTGGGTGTGCCAGAGAGAAAGAGAGACAGGCTCCTTGGCAGCGGGCAGCAGGCATCAGGAGCTGGTGGTTGGAGGGGCTTGTATTTCGAGCAGCTTCAGTGGGTATCCGTGGGTGGGTGCGGAGGAGTAGGATGTTGGGGGGG
>QEPC01006907.1:2586755-2599627 GCA_003113815.1 Sphenodon punctatus | reverse complement strand
GGGGGGGGGGGGGCGCTGACTGGTGTGTGGGCACCGGGCTTCTGGCTGCAGTGGAATGGAATGCATTCCCAAGTGACTGGAACGATGGTCCCAGAATCTCGTTGATGGTTCCTGGGATGGGCGGGCATGACTGATTCAGGTACAATGGGAATTACAGCCTATGTGAGTTTAATGCTAATTATGTCCCTGGAATTAATGCATGGTTGGGCACACTTCAGTCAATCAAGCGATAGGTAGTATCAGCAGGTACAGGAATGCACACAGGCAGGCAGGCACATATAATACGTTGTGTTATATTGATATATTCCATCTCATTCTGGAAGGTTTGCTGCTGGATGTGGGCAATGGCCAATGGGCATCGATCGGGTGCATGAGCACAGATGGGAGTTTCTCTCTCTCTCTCTCTTTCTCTCTCTCTGTCTCTCTCTCTCTCACCATGAACAGCAGGTTTCATAAAGAAAAGGTGGAATGACAGCGTCCCGTGAGTGGAATGATAGGGCACAAGAACCCTGAGGGTGGGTCCTGGACTGGGGCTAGAGTGGCAGCTTCTAGATATTGGACACAGCCCTCCCTGCCAGTAATGTAGACCCCAGAACCCTGATGGCGGGTCCCGGGGCTGGAGTGACTGTTTCTTAATGCCATGGCACAGACAGCATATAGGCCTGGGGGCCATTGGCACTAGCAGCCGCAGACATTGGTTGTCAGGGTACAGAACCCTTGACACAGACAGCAAACAGGCCTGGGGGCCATTGGCACCAGCAGACGTTGTTTGCTAGGGTACAGAACCCTTGCCACAACAGACAGCATATAGGCCTGGGGGCCATTGGCACCAGCAGACATTGTTTGCCAGGGTACAGAACCCTTGGCACAACAGAGAGCATATAGGCCTGGGGGTCATTGGCACCAGCAGACAGTGGGTTGCCACGGTACAGAACCCTTGGAACAGACAGCATATAGGCCTGGGGACCATTGGCACTAGCAACAGCAGACATTGGTTGCCGGGGCAGGCAGGCAGGCGGTGTGGCATGAGCGGCAGTCAGGAAGACTGAGGCAGGGTTCGAGCTTTGCAACCTGTGCGGGCATGCAGGCAGGTAGTGTGGCATGAGAGGCAGGCGGGCTTGGGCAGGCTTTGAGCTAGGCAACCTGGGTGGGCTGACAGGCGCCTTGGCATGGGAAGCAGGAAGGTGAACTGAGGCATGCTTTGAGCTTGGCGGCAAGCTGGGCAGGCAGACAGGCAGCGTGGCATGAGAGGCAGTAGGGCAGGTAGGCTGGGACATTGGCAGCAGGGCACTCAGATAGGCTAGCAAAGACTGTGCAGCGTGAGAGAGCGAGAGCCAGTCAGTGTCACATAGGCGGGCCAAGATCGTGTAGCCATAGGCTGGCTGGCAGGCTTAGAGTTTGTTTCCCAATGCCACCCTGAATCATGAGGTCAGTCAGATAAGGCAGCTGAGGTCGTCTAGTATGAGAGAGGGGGGGGGGCGGCAGGACCGGTGCCAGGCATTGGGAGGGAGGGATAGCACCTCAGCAGCACAGGAGCAGTAGTCCTAGCCCCGATTGAGGAGGAGGAGGAGCCCCGTCTCAAGACTGCCCCTGGCATGGGATGGCTTGTGCCACTGCACCATCACTCCTTGTCCAGGGGCAGCTCGTGGGATCCCAGCAGCAGAAGGTTGGCCTTCAAGAAGAGCAACTGCTCCACCTTGGCCCCCAGTCTCAGGAGGTGTGGGGAGCAAATGTCTTCTTCCACAGAGAACACCCGCTCGCTGGGGACAGTGGTTGGTGAGCAGGACAGGATACTCTTGGTCACTTTCCACAGGGCCGGCCACATGTTGGCCTTGCCAGCCCAGTAGGCCAAGGGATGACTGCTGGGATCAATGCAGGGCTCCTCCTCAAGGTAGCTCTCCACTGCTGCTGAGGTGCCATCATACTCCCTCCGGTAACTCTGGGTGGGCACCACCTGCCCCACTGCCCTCAGCCATGCTGCTTGCCCTATTGTGCATGGCCCCATGCTCCCCAGAGTGACCTGCACATAGGAGGAGCTGCTGGCAATAGGGGTGCTCCTGCTGCTCATCCTGCTGCTGGTGCTGCTACCGGTAGGGCTGGGGGCATGGCTAGACCAGCCTGACTGCGAGGGGTGGCTGTTCCCACTCTCACTATCCCCAGGGGTGTCCTGCTGCATAGCCCACTCTGTCTTCTGGACTGTCTGTACCAGCGCTTCCTTCTGGAGGATATATAGCACTGACTCGCATGCCATGCTGCCCTTGATCCTGGGGTCCAGCATGGTTGCCAGCACATAATCCTCCTCATGCAGCAGCTCATCAAAGCGCACCCTCAGCCCCGCCTTCAACTTGCGTGCAAGGTCAATCGCCTCATTTGACATCCTCCTGCCCTGAGGGCCACATCTTGCAGCAGCTGGTGTGCTGGGGAGTGTTGCTGTGTCTGCTTCTCCCAGAGGAGCTCTCTGCCCTTCACGTTCCTTTTGAAGAACCCTGCCAGCTTCATCCCTCGGTCGACCAGGGAGCTAAGGGTCCCTGGCCCAATCCCCTTATCCCCCAAGTCCAGAGCATCCTTGACCACAAGATGGAGTGTGTGTGCAGCGCAAGGGATACTTGTGAAGCCCCCGTCATGGACTGCCTTTAGTATATTGGTCGTGTTGTCCGTGACCACACACCCCTTGGTGAAGGCCGCACCTGGCGTGACCCACTGTCTCAGCATGGTGGCCAGGGCTGCCTTGAGGTTACTGGAGGTGTGGGGGATGTCCATTACATGTGCCTGAAGGAGGGCCCACGTATACCCTGCTTCAGGTCCCCTCCTGCCACTGCCAAGCGCTGCCTCTGGGTCCTGCCACCAGTGTGCTGTCACTGCCAGGTAGGCATGCCGTGCATTCCTGCTGGACCACAGGTCCATGGTGAAGTGGACCGTGCCCCCCCCCAGCCCCTGCCAGCTGCTCCCTCACCCACTCCTTCAAAGTCCTGTAGCGCTGTGGCACCACAGTCTGACTCAGGGTGGAGCAGGAAGGGAGCTTAAAGTTGGAGGCCAGGAACCCAAACAGCTGCTGGAAGCCCTTGTCCTCCAAAATTGAGAAGGGCTGCCCATTCAGGGCTATCATTTCTGCCAACATGCACTTCGATTTCTCTTGGAAGCCAGTGCCACAGCACCCTGCCGATGGCCTTGACAGATCCCCCCACCTAGCTCCTCCATGGCAGACTGACGGCGCTGCTGGGGAGTCTCCTGCTGCTGTTCTGCCCCCCTAGCAGGAGGAATACTGCTCCTGCTTCTAGAGGCAGTGGTTGGTGCTGGTGCAGGATGCTTGCCCACTGAAGAGCCGGGCGCCTGGCCGCTGTAGTCGGGAACCCGCTTGCATCCACATCCCCTGCCTTCCCACTGAGCAGCAGAGCACTGTGGCATGACTTTAGGTGCCTTGCCATTGCTGTTGTCCCCAGGTTGCTGAGCACCTGCCCACGCTTTACCACCTTTTTGCACACAATACACTGCACCTCTCTGAGATCATCTGCCCGCACCTGCTTAAAATGATCCAAGACTTAGGATTTTTTCCCCCGACTGCCTTCTGGCCCGCCCCAGCTGACGCATTGCTGCCAGCGCTGCTGGAAGGGGTAGAACTTGGTGGTACTGGTGTCACAGCGCTGGGAGGAGGCTCAGCCATCTCCTCTGCGGCACTAGTGTCTGCCTCTGAGTCACTGTCCCCGGTCACTGTGATGTTGTCCCATGAAGGGGAGTACTGTGACGCAGAGGCTTGACTGCCCATTATGCTGCTGGAACGCTCCCTGTGCCCCCCTCTATAGCTGTCACTGCTGCTGCTACTCCTCTCCCTACTGCCATTGCTCGTGGATCGGGCCCTGCCTCCAGCAGCAGGGGAGGGCTCCACCAGCTCTGGACTTCTGCTGGGGATCACCTCCACAATGGGGGACATTGGTGGCCCTGGAGGAACATATGAAGCAGCAGATCCTGCTCCAGCAGCAGAAGAGACAGCCGCAGCCTCATGTTGTCCAACTTGTCCTGCTGCAGGCCTTCCAGCGCCCTGCATGGCAGTGGAGGAGGGCACTGCCAGGAGGCGACACTGAGCCCCTGAAGCCTGTTGCCCCCAAGCAGGCCTGCTGAGTTTGGGGGGTGGTGATGAGCTTTGGATGCTGCTGCTGCCTGCTGCCATGCTGCTGGCATGGCCCCTACCCCTATCACCTCTCCCACATGCCCCATTGCATGTCTTACGGGCAGCAGACCGGCCTCTCGTTCCCTTCTCCATTTCTCCCTCCAAAACAATGTTTTTATATTTTATTTTATTTTATTTTTATATTTTATTCAAATTTTTCATCTACTATTATATATATATCTATTTCTACACTAAATCTATCTGCAATCAACGATTCTAAATGCTATGAACTAAATGGATTATCTAATAAGAACAGAGGTCTACTACTACAAACACTAAAACGAAATCACTAAACGCTATCTCTATCACTAAGCTAACTCCTACAACTGTCTACTATCTCTAATCTATCTATCTATGGGATGGGGGGAATCACAAACAACACAAGGAGGGGTACAAAACTGAAATGAAACCTAAATCAATCTAATAATCCTACTCTAAATGAATCAAAACACAGGGGAAGGGAATCAGGGATGGAATATATATACAGGGAGAGGGAAAGGATTCAATGGAGGGGTGAGGAAGGAAGGGAGATTGAACACAGGGAGGGGTAAAAACAAAATATAACACCTAAATCTATCTAATATAATCTAAATAAATGATAATATGGAGGTAAATGGGTTGGATGGGTGAAATAGGACGAGGATGGCAATGGATTGAGGAGAACAAACTGCTGGGAAAGGGAGCCTTCTGAAAACGCCTGCTGTTCAGGAACAATGACTAGCTCAGAAGGTATTGGCAGGAGGGAGGGCAAGGAGTTTTGTTACTTGCTGCACCCACCTCACCTCAACCCCCATTGGCTCCGTGCAGCCTAGCTCATGGCCAATTGCAGACTGTGAAGTCAGTGGTCTGAGGAGGAAAGGGAAGTTGATTGGGCAGGCTGGCTGCTACTCCAAGCCTCTCCACCCTTGGCACCTGGAAGTCTGCTCCTCAGCTGACTCCCCCTCCTTGTCACGTTTTTGTCTTCCGGTCACGTTTTCCCTTCAGAACCACCCAAACTTGATCTGAACCGACCGAACTGTTCGGTTGTTTCAGTTTGGAATCGGGTTTGGTTCTGGGGGCACTCCCCCACAACTGCCCACTCCCAATCCCACCTTGGTAAGCTTCAGACTAACCCAGCAGGTTCTCCAGGCCGCCGGCCGCCCACACAACACCTCCACCACCATAGAGTTGCAGGCAATCACCTAACCCTCTATGCTGGTAGGCACAACTCTATAATGTTGCCTGGGGCAATGGCTGGCTGGAAGGAGAGCTGCAGTATGGGCCCACTCATCAGACAGACAGCTGCCCCACTTTGGGCTGGTGTCCCAAGTTTGGCCAGCCCACTCTGCTGGCGGTACTAGAGCCTGCTCCGCATGCATATATGGCGGGCTGCTTTTAGATGGACGGGCCACGCATGGGTGATGTGGGCTGGCGTGACCACCATCGAAGCAGCCCATCTGTCTGCAAACACCCAGTGTAATATCATTAAAGGCAATTGGATCATTTGCAGGAGCCAGTGAAGAGTCAGTGCCTGTATTATGTTGTTTTTATTTTATTTTTCACTAATTACCAGATTACCCAGAAACATAAAAATGTGACACTTCCAGTTTTTAAATAAAATCTAATGTAGCAATGAACAATATTTTTATTAGGTTGTTTTCATTATCTGGACTGACAAAGGATACAAATACACCATGACATTCACTCTGTGTATTTTTTCTTACTGTCGTTAGGGGTCAAATATCACTACAGGATGGATCTATACTATATCCTGCAGAAGAGAGTGAAGAATTATAGACATTGTTATAGCAGAAACAGAAGTAAGTAAGTGAGCAGTGAACCATCTAGAAAAACAGAATGGCAATGGATAGGACATGTTTCAAACTGTATTAGAGCCTGAAGACAATTGTTCTAATATAAAACATTAACTTACCATCTTGTTCTTCAAAAACAGAGCAAATCTCAAAACCTAATGACCCATACAGTGGGTGTTTTGAACAAGTGCTGCAGGAGGTGGGGTCCATGGATGTTGAGTGGCATGGGTGCAGGATGCCCAAACATGCAACATGTGTGGGGAGCACTTCAAATGAGTGGTTCCCAGCATGACTGCCCCATCTATGGAGGTAGTCACCGAGGACTGCATGGGAAATTCTGGATTTTTCAGGAGTGCTCCGTGCGTGGCCATGAGTGGCCGCTGCGTGGGTCACAGGAGCATGTCTCCCCACGCACCACCATCACACGAGCAGTTGGACACGTGGATGATGGGGGGGGGGAGGGGGGGAGGCAATGGCCATGCATAGACATGTCTCATTTAAAAATACCTAGTAAAAACAACCCAAAAAATAATGTTCCTTTGAACATACAGCAGTGAGAGAACTTTGAAGAATAAATGCAGAGACCAATGCTGTTGCAAGAAATACATTAACAATAAACTACAAGTAGTTGTGCTACATATAATAATAAATATCTGAGACAGCAATGCTATGGAAATGATCATGCAACTGTTACACAGAAGCCTACTCCTGTAACACTCACACATGTAAGTGGTCCTTATACAAATGACCTCTTCTCCAGTAAGGATTACTTGGGTGAGGAGCAGCTTCTATGCAATTAAATAGGGAACGCACAGGATGATGATGATAATGAATGATTATTATTTAGTTAGTAGGGATGTGCGAACAGAGTTTGGGGGTTCAGTGTTTGGCCCGAACTTGGGGTGTTCGGGCTATTCGCAAACACCCTGAACGTGAACTGCCCCCCGCCCGAACCAGCCAAACAAAGTTCGGGTTTCAAACTCGTTTGGGCGGGGGGCAAAGAAGAACCTGGTTTTCCCTCCCCCCTCCAGGCTGCATGGATTGAAGGGGCCCCTGGGTTCACCTCCCACCCCTGCCCAGCCTGCTATTTTTTTAAAAAAAACAACAACCCCACCCCACGGATCGACCTACTTGGTGGTGCCAGGTTCTGCCCTGGGTCTGGCAGCAGCAGCAGCGGCGGCGGGTCCAGCTCTGGTGGCACTCTGGAGCACTTCAGGCCTCTTCCAGGCCTTCGATCACCGAAAGGGAGGGGCTGGAAGCCCTCCTTCCATTCCCAGAAGGCCTAGAACAGGCCTGAAGCACTCTGGAGTGCTGCTGGAGCCGGACCCGCTGCTGCCAGCGGACCTGTGGCTGGAGCTTCAGTACCACCAGGTAGGTCGATCCCNTGTCAGGTAGATTGCAAGCCAGTGTTCTCCAGGAAGGGTGGGGGGGTGGGTGTTGAGCCCTGGTGCCCCTTCCATCCATGCAGCCTGGAGGGGGGAGGGAAAACAGGGTTCCCCCCTTCCAGAATGGGTTTGGTGAAACTGAACAGGTTCAGACCGAACAGACCAAACCCGAACGGTTTTTTGGGGGCTGAACCCAGAACGGGCTGAACACTGAACCCCCGTCTGGGGTATGAGGTAGTCCCGCAGGTAGGCAGGGCCCAGGCTGTTTAGGGATTTAAAGGTCAATGTCAACACCTTGAATTGGGCCTGGAAAACAACAGGCAGCCAGTGCGGAGAACGGAGCACTGGTGTAATGTACTCGCAGTGACCCATCCCCATTAGGAGGCAGGCTGCTGTGTTCTGCTCTAGCTGCAGCCTCCAGGACAACACCATGGGTAGCCCACATAGAGTGCATTCCAATAGTCCAATCTAGAGGTGATAAAAGCATGGATGATGGTGGCCAGGGCAGAGTTCGGAACATACGGCCGCAGCTGTCACACCAGATGTAACTGGCAAAAGGCGCTCTTTGCCACTGGTGCAACCTGGGAATCCAGGCAGAGCTGCAAATCGAGAAGCATCCCAGACTAAGGACCTGAGTAGCTAGAGGAGGGCAGATCCCATCAACCACAGGAGCCACCACATCTCCTGCCCTACCCACCAACATCACCTCCATTTTGTTGGGATTCAGTCTCGGATGGCTTGCCCTCATCCAATTCCCCACAGCCACTAAACACAGAGTAAGCATCATGACTGCCGGGTCTGAGTCTCCAGAAAACGAGAGGTAGAGTTGTGTATCATCAGCATACTGATGACAACGTACACCGAACTCCCTCACAACCACGCCCAAAGACTGCATGTACACATTGAATAGGAGGAGGATAGAATAGAACTCTGTGGAACTCCACAGGTGAGGTTCCGGGGAGATGATGAAACACTCCCCGAGAACCACCTGCTGAGTTCTTCTGGCCAGGAAAGAGTGGAACCTTTCAAGAACAATTCCGCCCATCTCAGCCCGGTCCCGCAGCTGAGCCACCAACATCTCATGGTCAACAGTGTCAAATGCTGCTGACAGATCTAATAGAATTAACAATGATGATCTGCCCTGATCCAGTTCCTGGCACAGGACGTTGGCCAAGGCCACAAGTGCAGTCTTGGTACCAAACCATGGTCAAAAGCCAAACTACGAAGGAGCAAGACAACTGGTGTGGTCCAGATGCCCTTGAAGCCACCACCCGCTCAATAACGTTCCCTAAAAAGGGAAGGTTAGAGACCGGCCGGTCGCTGGCTAGGGAGTCAATGTCAAGCAATGATTTTTTGAGCAGAGGCCACGTCACTGCCTCTTTGAGGCAGCCCGGCTCTCTGCCCTCCCTAAGGGAGGCATTGACAACCTCGGCAAGCAACGGTTCCAATGTCTCGTGATAGATCTTAACCAGCCACGATGGGCATGCATCTAATTCGCAACAGGTGTCTCTGACAGTCCCAAGGACATCCGCCATTTCAGCAGGCGACACCCACTGAAACTGATCCCATTCAACCTGACACAGCGGAGCTTCCATTACCTCGGGTTCTTCAATTACTATAAATGCGGTGTCGAAGTCATGGTAAATCCGGGCAATTTTATCTGTGAAAAAGTCAACAAACATGTCACAGCAAGCACTGAAAGATTCCAGTTCCAGGTGGAGAGAGGCTGAACTGATTTTTTCATTTCATTTCATTTTAAATTTGTATCCTGCACTCTCCCGCCCAAGGCGGCTCGGCCTCTGTACCACCTGGAAAAGCTCAGTTGGATGCAACTTTGTTGATGCTATGGGGGTGACAAAGAACACCTTCTTTGCAGCCCATACAACCACAGCAGATGTTCTTAAACTAATTCTATGCTGCAATTGATCAGCTTCAGCACGAGTATGGTGCCACCGTAGCTCTAACTGCCATCCCTCCTGCTTCATTCTCTGCAGGTCCTCTGTAAACCAAGGAGACCTGTGTTGTTGGTGTTCAAGAAGTGGGCACCTAGGAGCTGTCTGGTCGATGGCCCTGGTCAGCAAGGTGTACAAAAAAGCTATGAGGTCATCAAGGGAACGGTCCTCAAGATTGGGAGGTAAATCCCCCAGAACATTCAGGAATCTCTGTGGTTCCATAGGTCTCTAGGGGCAAGCCAACCAAACTGGTTCAGCACCTCTCCGGGGGCAGACATGTGCTGGGAGACCGGATCTGAGGAGGTAATGATCCATCCATGACAAGGACACAGATGACACCTCCCCCACACCAGATCCCATGCCTCAAGACCAGTGTAAAATATCAAGGTAACCCCCCCATCATGTGTCAGGCCAACAACTGAGACAGTCCTATGGTTGTCATGACGGCCATGAACTTACGCGCCGCTCCTCCAACATCGGCATCAGCATGAATGTTGAAGTCCCCCAGGACTAATGCCCTCGGGAATTGCAAGACGCCCTCCAACACCAATTCTGCTAGTGCATGTAGGGATGCTGCTGTACAGGTAGGTGCATGGTATACCAGCAGTAGCCCTAATCTGTCTCCAGCCAAATCAATCACAAGGTGAACACCCTCCATACCCAAGATAGTTTGCACTAGATACCTTCTCACAGACCAGGTATCCCGAAAAATAATGGCTACACCCCTCCCCCACCCCTCTGGTTGATGCTGATGCTGTACAGAGTACCCAGCTGGAACAAGGTCAGCAAAAATTGGCCCCGACTCAGTGTCCATCCAGGTGTATGTAATACACATGAGGTTGGCAGACTGATCCAGGTTTAATTCCCAGATTGTTGTAGATTTATTAGCCACTGACTTCGTGTTAATCAGCAGTAGCCTCAGACCATGGGTCCTCCCATTCTTAAGCATCACACCCCCTGCCCAGGGGCCAGTGAGAGGGACCGGCACTAACCACCTGTCCCTTCTCACAGATTTAACCAGTGAGAAGGGTTAAATCTGTGAGGAGGAACCATAATTACCCTGGACCATTATGACCCCAATGGCTGCGGAACCTCCCCCGCCTACCCTGGCCCACCACCCTGACCCCCATCCTGGTGGCTGTCCCGCCTGATCGGGGGTGACACCCTCACCCCCAAGCCTCCCCTGCCACAGCGGAGCCTAAAAATCCCATCCCATTAGGGTCTGAATATGATTATATGATATTTGAATTTATATCCTGCCCTATTGCAAAAGCTCAGGACAGCTCACAAGAAGTAAAACAACAAATTAAAACAAATATAATTGAATCACATATAGAACTAATGCTGTCTGGGAGCAAGCTGACCTACATTTCCCAGCATGCTTCCAGAGAACTTTACCTCATTCAAAGGAAGAGCAGTCCAGAGCAGTGCAACCAACCCCCGTGGCTTTAGGCAGAGTCCAGACAGCAGCACACCTGGCTCCTGCATGGCTTTTAGGTGAGTCAGTGGTACCCCCTTCCCTGCTCCCCAGTGCCCTATTCCCTGACCCCTCTTCCCTGGCCCGTGCTGCTGACCGCACTACGCTCTGCCACTCTTCCTGCACTTGGCCCCTCTGAATTCCAAGTATTCTCCGAGGTTCCAGGGAACAGCCTGAACACTCGGGAGTAGTACTCACAATCTTGTGAATACTCGAGAATATTTTTTTCATTATTTGGAACAACCCTACTTGCCATGTACCATGCTTGTCCTGGTAATGTGCATGCACAAAATGGGTGGCATTTTCCAAAATGCCGGTGATAATGCCGGTGTCATCTTGGAAGAGGGCTGCACATGTGAAAAACAGCTGTGGAAGCCATTTTGCAAATGTGCATTACCAGGACGTACATGGTAAGCAGTACATGATAATTTGGTAAATTTTATTTTTATTTATTTTATTTATTTAGTAGATTTTTATACCGCCCCATCCTGCACAGCAGCTCGGGGCGGTTAACAACAATAAAAACAATTTAAAACATTTAAAAAACAATTATAAAAAATATCAATAAGACAGAGTGGTATAAAATAAATATATAGGTGGGGGATTAAAAATCACCCCCCCCCTCCCTCCCAAAGGCCCGGGCAAACAGCCAGGTCTTACAGTTCCGCCGAAATGTCAAAAGGCTTGGGGCCAGGCGAGCTTCCTCCGGAAGGGCGTTCCACAGCCGCGGCCCTACCACCGAGAATGCCCGCACCATCGTGGCCCCCCGCTTAACACAGGGGACCTCCAGGAGGGCACCCCCGGCAGACCGCAGGAGTCGTTCCGGGGCGCGAAGGGCGAGGCGGTCCCTAAGGTAAATATTTACCCTAAATGGTAAATATTGGTGAGATTCTTGCTGAAATCTTAAACCAGTACTGAGAACGTGTCAAGATCTTGGTAATGATTCTCAATTAGCATGAGATTCTCACGAGAATGTAAACCCATTCTCACTTTAGGCCTACCAAAAATCCACTAGCTACCAGAATTTTCTCCTTTGTCTTCAAGCAGTTTTTTTTTTTTCATTCTATAATCACAAAGAGATGTGCTTGATTTGGGCCAATATTTTCAAATCTGGCTGCCTAAAAGTGTAGGCTCTTGTGTTCATATTAAGCAAACAGTGATTGATTTGCCAAGAGGTAAAGACTGCTGGCAGTTCCTGACTCAATCAGGTCTGCTCTAGCTAAACTATACTCAGTAAAGGGTGAGGGAGGGTGAAACCAAGGTGGCTGCAGGCTAGTGCTCTCCAACTGACAGCCTGCCAGGCTTGTTTGTCACAAATCCTGCTGATCCTTCCCTGCTCAGACTTTATCTTTTAATGCAAGGGTTAGTTCCAGCCTGACCCTGCAACCTACTAGGGATCAGGGGATCCGATTTGCTAGGGCTTCTCATGAGATGACTACCGACACACAGCTCCTCGGATAAAGCACAAAGGCAGTCTACAACCAGGGTCTACAGTTCTTTGCATCTATGGGACACACTAATGCCTTAGGATGGAGTCAGCAACAGACCCGTTGCTCACTCCCTTTCCTAACCTCACTCTATCTGGGGTACCTCCCTTGCTGGGCAGGCCTCTAGTGGGTGAATGGAGAATCATCCCTTCAGGGCAACAGGCACAGATTTTGCTAGATATCCCCATTTCCTGGAGATATCTACGTATAGCAATTAGAACAAACCAAGCATTATTATTATTATTATTATTATTAGCAAACATTTATATAGCGCCAGCGGTGTACCTGGAACTTTACAAAGTAATAAAATACACAAGGTCCCTGCCCTTAGGGCTTACAATCTGAGAGACAGGAGCTGGCGGAGAGACATAGGAAGGGGAACAGAGGGAGAGACAAGGGGGTCTAACATTCATGAAGATGCAAGGTCTCAGATGCATGTACTTGGCTTGGTTACGATGAGAATGACAGTAGGCAGGTCCATGTTGCAAGGATAAGGGTAAACCGATCGTAGGTATAGGAATTAGTGGCTCAGCAGGATAAAGAGTCAGACAGAGCAGAGCGAAAGAGGTGAGTTTTAAGGAGAGATTTGAAGGTATGAAGGGAGGGGGCAAGG
>QEPC01006907.1:2565170-2580698 GCA_003113815.1 Sphenodon punctatus | reverse complement strand
TAGGTCCTCACAACGGCCACAAAACGGCCAGCGCCCTTTTGTCGCCGCCCTTCGGGCGCCGCCCAAGGGCTGCCGCCCGCTGGGCGCGGGCGTGCACCTTTGGCTTGTGGCTATGGGGTGGGGCCCTGCTCACCTGGAGGGGCTTTCTGGGCGTATCCATTTCCGGCCGCGTATGACCAGCCTCGATCGCCGACCCGGTCAGTTCACGGCCAGAAATGGATGCGCATCGCTGGCGCGTGCGCTTTTTCGGTGGCAGTGTCACGTGTAGAACAGACTTCTGGCTCTTTTGTAAAACAAGCACAGGCACCGCTGCGCTCGTCTGAAAATAGCCATACTCTCAAGAAAAGGGGTCATATTTTGCCAAACAGACTGGATGGCTCCTGGAATTCATCTGAGCGCATAGCATGAAATGACATGAGAGTGGGATTTCACTACACCAAGTATGCTGTGGGACTTCACTTACATTACCCATGGCACAAAAAAGACTGGCAGTGGCTCTTGGGAAAAACATCTGGACGACTGAGATGGTGGAGAGGGAAGCCAATAATGTTCCAGGGGCTTCACAACATACTTTGTGCTGGGTAATTGTGCTTAAGCACAACAGTACACAACCTATTTGAAATCAACTACTTGGCCAAACAAGTTATCTACATTTTATTTTTTAATCCAGAACAGATAGTTGAATAAAACTACTGTGGATGATCTTTGCAGCTTCTCAGCACTGGTGCTGCTGAGTTTGGATTAGTTTTCATATGAAACTTAGTGCAAGGTAACAAGAGGCCATTCTGATAGCTGGTAGTGGGACTATTCCAGTAACTGGAATAGCAGAAGGCCTTTGGCTACAGAGACCCTACAGCAGGGGCCAGGAAAGAAAAAGACACACTGCTACAACACCGGCTCCCTAACGTCCAGGAATTTCCACCTGTGCTGGTGTAAATGGCTTTGTGGACCCCACAGTGTAGCCATATAGCTGGCTCATGTTTTTTGCCTTGGAAACATGAATCTTGCCCTGATATTTCTAGCTCAGATGTTGTTCTGATTTGCCTTGCTTGGAAAATGTAGTTTGGCAGAACCTATCAAATACCATAGATCAGTATGGGCCTATCTGGCCTGACACATGAGGTGAGACACATGTTGGATTTGATGTTCTGCAACAGCCTGGATACAGGAGTTCTGATTATCATGGGTGTTTTTACACCATTGTTGTGGTCGGACCATTATCTTCTGAAAGCCTAGATCCTGGACCTCCTATGCACTTATCAGGGTAGTGGACCGGTTAGGCTGATCCGCCTCCAGAGGCTAATGGATCTGATTGATTTCCAGAGTTCTCTGGGGAATTTACCTACTGACCTTGGAGGCTACTCTGTTGATGATCTGGTTGTCTTGTGGAATGACATCTTGATCATGGCCATTGACACAGTTGCACCCAGGCATCCGCTCCCACCGCTGTGGTCCCACAGGTCACTCGGTATATGGAGGTGGCTGAAGCAGGAGGGTAGGCGGCTAGAGTGCAGGTGGCACTTGCCTTGTGCTGAAGCAGACTGATTGCAGCATAGATCAGTTTAAAGGACTGTGCTGTGGCTGTGATGGTGGTGAAGAAAAGTTTCTTTTCCACTGTCATACCATCTTCAGAGTCTTGTCCAATGGCGCTGTTCTGGGTGGTGGGGGTGGTTAATCTGCTCTGCCTCTGCCCAGGAATGGAGTCAATCATCTAATGCCCGTTGTGACATTTTAATTTGTTACTTTGCAGACAAAAATCATTCGTATTCAACATGATTTGGGTGCTAGCACTTTATCTGAAGAATCAGAGTTTGGGGTCATGGAAGCCCAGTCTTGTGCTGTTAATTTGGATCAGTTTCAATTGGTTTCACCCACCGATGTGGGGGAAGTCCTTGGGGCAATGAGGGCAAATGTGAACTATATCCTTGTCCATCCTGACTGGTGAAAGCAAGCTGGGAGACACTGGGGCCACTGCTGGCTGGTTTTGTAATCCTTTGGGAGGGTAGGGTGCAGGGGAGGCTGGTGCATATGGGCACTGGGTGCAGGGACCCCCTTGTTCCCATGGCAGCCCCAGCGTACAACTGCATCCCCTAAACCTTTTATCTCGCCTCTGGCACTGCTGCGCCTGCATGTGGCGTGCTGCCCTGAAGACACCCCCCAGCTGGCAGGACACTCTCTGTCCGGAGTGAACACCCAGAGCATCACAGCCAGGATGTGTGGCCAGCAGCAGGCAGAACCCAGCAGCCATTAGAATCATGCCTCCCAGGCAGTCCTGCTCCTGGCTCCTCCTCCTCCCTTCTGGCTCTGGCTGACCTGGCCTGGCTAGGCTGGCTGTGATGTGGGTCACTCTCCAGAGTGAACACCCAAAGCATCATTTTTTTGTTTTGTTTTTTAAATCATATTTTGATTGTGTTTTTCCAAATTTTTTACACACCAATACATCACTATCATATTCTGGTTTAGGACCTGGGTTACAGCTGCGGTCCCAACCTCAAGATAATACAGTGTGTCGCTCTTCAACTACTACCCACTTAACACTTAACAGTAATTAAATCTCGGTTAGACAAATTGACATTTTAGGCTGGTCCATATTAATTTCCTGCTGTAAGAGGTTCCATACATTAGTCCAGACAGCATAGAAGTTCTCTAGTTCCTGAGGGATTTCTGCTTGTACTCGCTCCATGGTGATGGTATGCCAGAGTCTTTGTATCCATTTTTGGTAGGAGGGCTTTTTTCTTGATTTCTAGTTACACACTATTGTGTGTATGGCTGCCAGCCTTAGTTGTTGACAAACTAGTATCCTTTCTGGAATTATTTGTAAATCCAGGAAAATGCCCAGCAGTGCTGTTTCCGGTTTCTTCGGGATTTCGCAACGTGCCACATTGTTCATTTGGTTCCACACTTTGTCCCCAAAGTCTTGTATATGTGGGCACTCCCACCAGCAGTGGAGCCATTTCCCCTCCCCCCCACACCCCTGCCAACAATCCAGAGGGTAGGCATTGTTCATTTTATTTAGTCTGTGGGGGGTGAGGTACATCCTGTATATCACTTTGACCTATGGTTCTAAAACTGATAAAGAACGTGACAGTTTCCGCATATTTAGCCAAACAATGTTCATTTCTTTTTTATCAATTTTCTTTTGCAGGTCATTCTCCCATGCATCAAGGTATCCAGCGTCAGATAAGTGTATTATCGATTGCAGCACTCTATATATTTTTGAAATGTCGTGTCTCCATCCCTGGTCCCTATACATCATCCTCTCGAAGTCAGTAACTTTCCTAATTACTTGTGGCTTTATTGCTTTGTGGCTAAACCCGCTCACTATTTTAGCATATACCCAGAAATCGGGGGTCTCCTCCATTTTTTTTCTAATTGCTTCTATATTCATTATAACATCTCCTTCGAATAGTTGGGATGCCCACCTTAGTCCTTTACTTTCCCACTTCTCTGCTACCTTTCGAGCAATGCCTGCCCTCTTACTCCATTCTTCAAAAATTGGAGTATATGGGGAGTTATCCCTAGAAATTTCTAGCTTATTACTTACATGCTCCCATACTTGCAACGCCATGCCTGCAAAGGGATGCATCATAACTGTTTTCCTGTTCACTCTCTGTCCATCTGTGAAAATGCTAGTGAATCCATCTACTTGGCACGCTTCTTTTTCCAGTGTGAGCCAGTCTGGGTTGTTTTTTCCCTGGAACCAGATTTTTATCGCTCTGAGAGCTGTAGTCCAATGATAAAGCTTCATGTCGGGCAGATGTTGACCCCCCATTATGTTTGTTTGTATAGAGTATTGTTTTTCTTATTCTAGGTTTCTTTCTTTTTCATAGGATCCTTGATATGGTTTTATTTATTGCTAGAAAATAGTCTCTAGGTAATTGGATTGGCAGGGCAAAGGAGGTGTAAAGCAATTTAGGAAGTACCAACATATTTTATCAGGTTTGTCCTGCCTAACCAAGACACCTGTAATTTTTTTCAGTCTTCCTCTTTACGTTTTATATTTTCCAGCAATGGGAGGAAATTTCTTTTATACAAGTCCCTCCACTTTTTGGTGATCTGTACTCCTAGATATTTTATGCTATCAGCCTGAACTGCAAAGGGTGTTGATATCTCTTTTTCAATGGTAGTAAGTTTTTCTTTGTTAAATAGCAGCATCTCCGACTTGCCCACATTCACTTTGTAGCCTGAGATTTTTCCAAAGCTCTCAATTACCCTCAACAATCTTGTCACTAACCGGGGCAAATCAGAAAGGCTCACCATCATGTCATCTGCATATAGAGAGAGCTTAAATTCCTTATCGAGCATTTTAATCCCTTTAATTTGTTGGTCAGCCCGTATGGCCATCACCAAGGGCTCGATAGCAATATTGAACAATAAAGGGGACAATGGGCAGTCCTGTCTAGTTCCCCTGGTTATTTTTATATCTGCTGTGTGGTTTCCCTCTAGCATTATTCTAGCTCTAGGAGCCTTGTATATAATTTTTACCCACTGCAAAAAGGTCCCGTGATTCCCATCCTTTTCATAGTCTCGAACAAGTATTTGCATTCGACCATATCGAAGGCCTTCTCCGCGTCGAGCACCACGATTGCGGTGGGGATCTGTTTGGTCTTTACATGATTTATAATGTTAACGACTTTTTTTATATTGTCTATCCCGAGTCTACCCGGGATAAAACCAGTTTGATCTGTACTAATTATGCTTGGGATAGTCATCAACAACCTATTAGCCAAAATTTTGGTAAATAATTTTGCATCCGTGTTTATAAGTGATATAGACCAATATCCACTGCATATCTCCAAATTCTTACCAGGTTTTGGGCACAATGTTATTACAGCTTCATAAAATGTATCGGGCATTTTCCCTTACCTTAAAACTGAGTTATATACTTTGACTAATAGTGGTGTTATTTGATCTTTAAATTTTTTGTAGAATTCTGCTGGGTACCCGTCGGGGCCAGCCTCTTTATTGCTTGGTAACGCTTTTATTGTATTTTTTACTTTCTCTAGACTGATTTCGCTATTTAAAAACTGGGCTTCTTCCCTAGTGATTTTCTTAAAATTTAAATCATCCAAGAAATTGTTGATGTTGTCCTGTGTTGGATTGCCTGTTTCATATATTTTTTGGTAGAACTGGACAAAACAGTCTACCATATCCTTCTCTTTAGCAGGGGTGTGTCTGACGTGTTTCTAATATAGGGTATATTTCCTTTCTGTCTCCTTTTTTTTGTCAACCATGCCAATGCTTTATCAGCCTTATTCACCTTATCAAAGTAAAATGCTTTTGTGTATTGAATTTTCCTAACTAATATTTCACTTTCTAATAAATTGATCTGGCTTTTGATCATGGCTGTTTTGGTTGCATTAGCTATAGGGTTCTTTGAAAGTTGTTTAATTAACAAATATTTTTCACTAATTTGTGTTTTCTTCTCTTTTTTTAGTTGTGCCCCAAGTGATATGAAATGGCCTCTCAAGACCACCTTTGCTGCCTACCACAGTGTGACTGCCGAGGTGTCGGGCAGGTTATTTTGTTGTACATATTCTGTCATTCTTTCCTTAATCTGTTCTGTGACCCACTCATTTTGTAAATAAAATTGTTTTAACTTACAATTGTGTTGTCCCATTGGGACATGATCTTATTCCTGGTCTGAAGACTGCCACCTTCCTGCCACCCCAAGCTCCACCAACCAGTGGGCCAAGAACTAGTGAGGTTGCAGCTCATCTGCATACGCTCCCAGCATCCTCGGCTGTCATCGCTTGAGGACACCACGACTCTCCTGGAGCTTGGTCTTCCTGCCACCGCAAGCTCCACCGACCAGCGGGCCAAGAACTGGTGAGGTTGCAGCTCGTCTGCATATGCTGCCAGCATCCTTGGCTGTCATCGCTTGAGGACACCATGACTCTCCTGGGGCTTGGCCTTCCTGCCACCCCAAGCTCCACTGACCAGCGGGCCGAAAGGCGCGCACCTTACAGCTACTTCTCTCCATTTCTTTTCTACTGTATTTCCCCCTCCTATCTTACTCACTAACATGTCTGCCCTATTTTCTCACCTTTTCTTTCCCTTCTCCTCTTCCTGTCCATCTTTTTCTCCCTCTACTTTTCTCCTCCCAGCTTCTTCCTCCCCCCAACCGATCACCACTCTCTAACCTCCCCCATACATCCTTTTCTCCCTTGGCTACCTTCTCTCATTGCTCCACTTCCACTCCTGTCTCTAGCCTTCCTCGATGCTCCCCTTCTCCCAATCTTATCCCTATTCCTCCTGTCTCTAGCCTACCACGACGCTCCCCTTCTCCCAATCTTATCCCTATTCCTTGCCTCCCCCCTCATCAACTACCATTTTTCTGCTCCCTCTGGAACTGTCGCTCATCTATCAGTAAAGCTCCCTATATCCATGATCTTTTCCTCTCTCGCTCCCTCCAGCTCCTTGCCCTTACTGAAACTTGGATCACTCCCTCGGACTCTGTCACGCCTGCTACCCTCTCCTGTGGGGGTCTCTCCTTCTCTCACCAACCCCGCCCTGAAGGACGGGGTGGTGGGGTGGGCCTCCTTCTTGCTAAATCCTGTCAGTTCCAACCAATTTCTCCTCCCCCCTCTCTCTCCTTCCATACCTTTGAGGCTCACTCCGTGCGCCTCTACTCCCCCCTCCATCTACGTGTTGCTGTCATCTACCGTCCCCCTGGTCCTCTCTCTTCCTTTCTTTCTGACTTTGAGTCCTGGCTCACTTTCTTCCTCTCTGTTGATATCCCCACTCTCATCCTTGGTGACTTCAACATTCATGTTGATGACCCATCTCAGCCCTCAGTCTCTCGCTTCCTCTCCCTAGCCTCCTCCTTCAACCTCCACCTTTGGACCAACTCCCCCACCCATACTAATGGCCATTCTCTTGATCTTGTCCTCTCTAGAAACTGCTCTGTCGCTGATCTCTCCTTCGATCCTCATCCTATATCAGACCACTTCCTTGCCTCTTTCAACATTTCCCACTGTCCCCCCTCCTCTTCCCCTTCTCTACGCCCCTTCCGTGACCTTCAAGCTATTGATCCCCTGGACTTTGCCTCCTCTCTCTCTCCCCTTCTTCCTACAGTCTTCTCTTCCTCCTCCCCTGACTCCGCTGTCTCTGCTCTCAACGCCTCTCTCTCCTCCACACTTGACTCCCATGCCCCTCTCTCTTCCCGCCCTGCCTTCTCCCACAACCCCCGTCCTTGGCTCACCCCTAGTATCCGCCACCTCCGTTCTTGCACTCGTGCTGCTGAACGACTCTGGCGCAAATCCCATTCTCACGCTGACTTCCTTCACTTCAAATTCTGTCTCTCCACCCTTACTTCTGCTATCTCCCTTGCTAGACAACACTACTATGCCTCCCGCATTGAGTCCTGTTCTCGGGACCCTCGCCGCCTGTTCTCTACCTTTGACTCCCTCCTCAAGCCTCCCTGTCCTCCCCCTCCTTCTTCCCTTTCTGCTCAGGATCTTGCCTCCTTCTTCACCTCCAAGATAGACAAGATCCGCCTCGACATCGCTTCCCACTCCTCTCTTCCCACTCCCACCCCTCTCCCTCCTCCCCCTCCTTCTCTCATGTCCTCCTTCTCCCCTGCCTCCCTTAAGGAAATCTCCTCTCTGCTCTCCTCCTCCAACCCTTCCACTTGCCCCCTTGATCCCATTCCTTCCCGCCTCCTCACCTCCATTACTCCCACTGTCGCCCCTTCCTTCCTGCACATCATCAACCTCTCCCTCTCTACTGGCTCTTTCCCTTCTGCCTTCAAACATGCCACAGTCTCTCCTATTCTCAAAAAGTCCACTCTTGACCCCTCTGACCCTTCTAGCTATCGTCCTGTCTCACTCCTTCCTTTTGCTTCCAAGCTGCTTGAACGTGTTGTCTACTCCCGCTGCCTTGACTTCCTATCCTCCAACTCCTCCCTTGACCCCCTCCAATCTGGCTTCCGCCCCCTTCATTCTACTGAAACTGCTCTCGCTAAGATCACCAACGATCTTCTGGTGGCTAAATCTAAACGTCTCTATTCCATTCTTGTCCTCCTTGATCTCTCTGCTGCCTTCGATACTGTTGACCACTCACTCTTGCTGGATTCCCTTCACTCCCTTGGCTTTTGTGGCTCTGTCCATAACTGGTTCTCCTCCTACCTCTCTGACCGCTCCTTTAATGTGTCTCTCTCCAACTCCGCCTCCTCCTCCTTCCCCCTCTCAGTTGGTGTTCCTCAAGGCTCTGTTCTTGGCCCTCTCCTCTTCTCGATCTATACCTCATCCTTAGGCAAACTCATTGCCTCCCATGGCTTCCAATACCACCTCTATGCTGATGACACTCAACTCTATCTCTCTACTCCCTCTCTCTCTCCCTCTGTTCAAGCTCGTCTCATCAACTGTCTCTCTGACATCTCTACCTGGATGTCTCAACGTCAACTCAAACTCAACATGGCTAAAACTGAACTCCTTATCTTCCCCCCTCATCCTTCCTCTCCTTCCTCACTGTCAATAACTATTGATGGAGTCACCATCCTGCCTGTCCCCCAAGCCCGTAGCCTAGGCTTCATCTTTGACTCAGCCCTTTCTTTTAAACCCTACATTGACTCTGTTGCTAAATCCTGTCGCTTCTCCCTCCATAACATTGCTAAGATTCGCCCTTTTCTCTCTGTCTCGTCTGCCAAAACTCTTGTTCATGCTCTGGTCATCTCTCGCCTCGATTACTGTAACCTCCTTCTCACTGGCCTTCCCCGGTCTCACCTTTCTCCCCTCATCTCTGTCCAAAACTCTGCTGCCAGGGTCATCTACCTCGCCAGTCGCTTCGACCATGTGCAGCCCCTCCTCTCTTCGCTTCACTGGCTTCCCCTTCCTGAACGAATCCTGCACAAGCTCCTAGTCTTCACCTATAAAGCTCTTCACAACCTTGCTCCCCCCTACCTCTCTGCACTTATCGCCCTCCATACTCCAGCCCGTGCACTTCGCTCCTCCTCTGTCCCTTCTCTCACCCTTCCACGCCTTCCCTGCTCCCCTAAGCGCCTTCGTCCCTTCTCACTTGCTGCCCCCCATGCCTGGAACTCCCTCCCTGTCCACATCCGCCTTGCCCCCTCCCTTCATACCTTCAAATCTCTCCTTAAAACTCACCTCTTTCGCTCTGCTCTGTCTGACTCTTTATCCTGCTGAGCCACTATTCCTATACCTACGATCGGTTTACCCTTATCCTTGCAACATGGACCTGCCTGCTGTCATTCTCATCGTAACCAAGCCAAGTACGTGCACTTGAGACCTCGCATCTTCATGAATGTTAGACCCCTTGTCTCTCCCTCTGTTCCCCTTCCTAAGTCTCTCCCCCAGCTCCTGTCTCTCAGATTGTAAGCCCTAGGGGCAGGGACCGTGTCTATTTTATTACTTTGTAAAGTGCCAGGTACACTGCTGGCACTATATAAATGTTTGTTAATAATAATAATAATTAATTAATAATAAAGTTTCCAACACTACTGCATTGTGGTCTGAGAAAGGAGTAATTGATATATAAGATTCCTCACATTGCTGCAGCATATCCTGATTTACTAGGATATGATCAATCTTGGTTGATATCTTGTGTGGGTTTCAATAAAATGTGAACTCTTGTGTTGTTGGGTGCAAGGCCCTCCATATGTCCACCCAGTGGTATTCTTCAATCACCTGTACTATCTTGTCTTGTTGTCTTGATAGTTTATTTTTTGTGAATAGGTCTAATTCTGATAGGGGTGTGTTAAAGTCACCCATCAGGATTGCCTTACCCTCAATTTTTTCTTGCAATTTGGGGATGACCTCTGTAAAAAATGCTTTGGTATTAGTATTAGGGGCGTATATCGTGCCTATAGAGTAGATGTCCTGCTCTATTTTGCCCTTTATAAACAGCATTCTTCCCTGCTTGTCTTTGTCCATCTCCATTACTTGCATTTTCAGGGATTTTTGTATCCCTATCATTACACCAGCTCTTTTTTCCCCCATTTGCATTATATATCTTGTATTCTTTATTTGTGGATCTGGCATTGTCCTTCCAAATTGAATGGGTTTCTTGGATAGTGAATTTGTCTTGGCGCTGCTTATTTAGGAATTGCCACACCCACTTCCTTTTTTGTGGGTTATTCAGCCCGCATACATTTATTGTGATTATTTTCAAGTGTGTCATTTGTTAACTTTTTGCCGTAGCTCTCCACCAACCATTATATCTCTATTTCTTTGTCCCTTGCTCCATTTATATGCATACCTTTTGTTTTTGTGAACCTCTTTTGTTTGCTCATGCTTAATTGCCAACCTATTGCTTTTTCTCTGCCTTACTCTGCTAACGTTCCCTCTATCCCCCCTACCTCCCACCCATTACCCTCCCTTTTTCTTCCTCCCCTCCCCCAAACTAGATCCTGTCCCTTTGGGGACCTCCATATGGAGCGTCGTGCCAAGCGGCTCTGTGCCCCCCGCCTACCCTCTGCATCAACACGATATCAGCTTAAACATATGTATACCATCATGTAACATAACATAATATAAATCTCATTATAACATATAGTTCCCTGTAAATTTCCCTCCCAAACTTGCATGCCACCTTTAGTTTAGTTTTTTTTTTTTACCCTGTATGCATTCTTTCATCCTGCTGACTTGTCCTTCAGGTTTCGGGTTTTAAAATCCTCCAGCTCTGCTTCCTTGAGGAAAAAATATCCCTTACCCTGGTAGCTGAAGGTCAATTTTGCCGGATAATATACTTGAGCTTTGATGCCAGCTTTACTGAGGGATTCAATTTGGCTCCTCCATGCCTTTCTCCTCTGCACTGTCTCTATTGCTAAGTCAGGAAAAATTGAGATCTTTGCCCCCTCAAACAAAAGTTTTTAGAGTTTTTTGCCTCCCTCAGGATCTCTTCTTTATCCATGTACCTTAAAATGTTTACTATGACTGCCCTTGTGGGGAGCTGATCTTTGGGCTTTGGCCTTAGAGAGTGGAGGGCTTTTTCCAATTCCACTGTATGCAGTATGGGTTTCTCTGGGAAGATGTTCTTGAAAATCTCTTGCAGCAAATCTCTCATGCCATTTTTTTCTCTTCCTTCTGGAATACCCATTATCCGCAGATTACTCCTCCTAGACCGGTTTTCTAGGTCTTCTGCTTTACTCTTTTAGACCTGCAGCTCCACTTCTGCATGTGCTATTTTTTGCTCAGCGTTGTTCCCCCAGTCCTCCTGGTTGCTGATTCTCTGCTCTACTGCATCCATCCTGTTACTTATCCCCTCCACCTGCCCTTTAAAATCTTCCAACATTGAGTTTGTTCTATTAATTCCTGCCTTGTTGACTGTAAGGTCTTTTTTTATGGACTTAAGAAGGTCCATTACTTGCATTTGTGCCTCTGGGTCCTCTGGCGGGTCTTTTCTTGTCGCGCCCGCCATTTTGTTCTCTCCCATGTCTGCTTTCCTTGAGCTACGGTGCGGGGTGCCAAATCGCTCAATGTTGGAGTCTGAGTCCTTTTTTTTTTCTGCGCTCATACCTTGCTAGCTATGCCGGGTCACTGGAAGCTTTTTTGGGAATTTTTCTGTTGTTTGAATTGTGTTAATGCATTAGGCCCACCGGGAGCTCAGCCGACCGCGACCTGCTGCCTCAGCATGGCCACATGACCCCCCACCCAAAGCATCCTAGCCAGGAGGTGTGGCCAGCAGCAGGCAATGGGTTCCAATGGGAGCCCAGCAGCCATTAGAAATAATAGCCTTCAAAAACGCCCCCTGAGGCAGACCCTCTGGCTTCTCCTCCCCCCTCCCTTCAGTGGGCGGAGCCAGACTGCAGTTTCAGTGGAGCCAGTTTTCTGCATATGGCCATGGCTGTGGCTGCCTGGTCCTGTCTGGTAAGTTTCAGGGCCCTTGGGTGCCACTTCAATTAAATATTTGTTTTTCTTTCCCTGGGCAGATTGGAAGCCTGAGGTGGGGAGGGCAGATTTGTGTGTGTGGGGGGAGTTGTGTGCTTTAAGATTAAATTGTGTCCCGTGTTGCCCCCATGTGTACTGTGGGGGCTTGCTTCTAACGTGCTGCTTCTTAAGTTAACAAAGAGAGGGTTGTTGTTGTTGGTTTTTGCCTTGCTTGTGTTTCTCCTGGGCAGATTTGGGGTAGGGGAGGGTTAAGATTTGTGACTCCATGTGCACCATGGGGGACTTGGTTGTAACCTGCTGCTTCTAAAAGTGATTAAAAAAAAAAGACAGAGAGAGGATTTGCCTTTTGTGTTTCCCCTGGACAGGTGGGGGTGAAGGGAGCTTTTTTGCCTCCTGCCCCAATGTGCACTGGACTTGGTTCTGCTTGGTTGCCTATTTTTCCCCTGAGCAGATGGCGGGGGGGACTTTGCCATGGATCTGCCACCCCCTATCATTGTGTGCCCCCTCATCTCTGCTCCCTTATCCTGAGTTCAGTCTTTTAGTATTTAGGGATAGGAAGTGGATCCAGGGGCCAGATCCAGGAGCTGGAAAAGAGCATAAAACCTCACCATTGGCCACATTTGGTCCCTGAGCCTGAGGTTACTGAGTAGATTTGAGGGGGTGAGATTTGTTTGTTGTGGCCCCATCATGGGCTGGACTTTGGGGCTGGTTGATGCCTCTAAAATTACAGGTTTTTTTTTTTTTGTTGTGTTTTTTAAAGGGTTTGCCTGTTTCAGTGTTGCCACCTCCTGTTTGTAAGTGTTATGGACTGTATCTCCCTGTTGGGATTAATTCCCCCTAGAATGCAAGTCATTTTATAGGGCCATTAGCCATACCTAAGCTTGTCTGCCAGTCCCATGTCTTATAACAATGGGCTGGGTGATGCTAAGTACTGAGTGGGACAGCTTTCAGTCTGTGTCTGAGTAGAGGGCTGCAGTCTGGTTGGAGATTGCATGCTGGACTTTGGGGGCAGAAGACTACAGAGAGAGCCTTTTTGGGAGCCCTGGTGGTGCTGGACCTGGAGGAACTTGGACATTTGTAAATAAATGGACTATTATACCACACAGTAAGTCTCTCCAGTTTCTTTCTCCTGTTGAAGGGACACTGACCCAGCAAGGCTGCCCCTGGAATTTAAGGATTTTTTCATGTATTATTTTTCTCTTGTTCACTGGTCTGGAAACTTTCAGCTTGAGTGAAGGATATGGAAGTGCTATATCAGAGGTGGGAAATATTTTCCCTCCCAAGGACCAATTACAGCATTTATGGTGTGCATTTTATGTTTCCATATAATCCTGTTGGGTTTTCCAGCATTTTCCATTTATTTTAATTGTGGCCTATGCTGCTGTGTATTTCAGAAACTGTAATGTTTCCTTGAATTGCACCTTAAATAAAGTACTGAACTTTTTTGTAATCTGGGCTAGCTGTTATGGTACTCCTGCCACTGAACACATTGCCTGCTGGTGGCTATTGGAGACAGGTCCCTGCCAGTGGACTTACAATCTAAGAAGGACAAAGGTGAGGGGAACACAGGGAGAGAGAGACACACACACTCCCAGTTTTTACAGATGGGGAACTGAGGCTGTAAAATTCCATAGTAATTTCAAAATTCTGCTTGGCCGCGCCTACCATTGGCTCTCCCCCCCCCCCCACTACTCCCCCCCCCCACTGACCCACCAGCCTTAGAAACCACCATCCACTACTGGTAGGGTGTTGGATGCCCTTAAAACTGATTGTCCTGCCCCTGCTTAAGAAGACATCTTTGGATGCTGACTCCCTGACCAGCTATCGGCCTTTCTCTAAGCTTCCCTTTTTAGGGAAGGTTATTGAACAGGTGGTTTCCCAACAGGTCCAGGCTCATCTCAATGCTGTTGGATTCCTGGTCCCATTTCAGTCAGGCTTCCGTCCTGGGTATGGTACGGTGCGCTTGTGGCCTTGGTTGATGACCTGCGCCTAGAGATTGACAAGGGGAATTCTACCCTGTTAATCCTGTTAGATCTTTCAGTGGCCTTTGATACAGTTGACCACAAGGTGCTTTTGACACAACTGTGGGATCTGGCAGGGGTGCACGGGACCACTCTTGAGTGTTTTAGCTACTTCCTGTTAGGGAGATCCAAGACAGTGGTGATGGGATGGGTGATTGCTGGTCATCCTCTCAGGGCCTCCCCTGTGGGGTCCCACAGGGTTCTATTCTGTCTCCCCTTAGTTCAATATGTATATGAGTCGAGGTCATTTGGGGTGAAGTGCCATCAGTATGCTGTGGACGCTCAGCTTTACCTCTCCTTTTCATCTGACCCAGGTCCTGAAGTCTTGGTGCTTACCCGATGCCTGGCTACTGTGAGGGACTGGATGAGGATGAGCTAATTGAAGCTGAATCCAGGCATGACTGAAGAGATGATGGCTGGACAGTCTTGTGACCTGGAAGGGATTGGGGCGCCTGTTATTGACGGAGTCCGTCCCCCTCTGGTCAATCAGGTTCGCAACCTTGGAGTGCTTCTGGATCCCTTGCTGCACCTAGATTGTCAGGTTACGGCACTGGACAGGAACGTTTTTCACCAAATCCATCTGGCAAGGAGACTGCGGTCTTTTCTTTCTAATTCAGATCTGACCACCATCATCCATGCTTTCCTCACCTCGAGGCTAGATTACTGCAATTCTCTCTGCATGGGGCTGCTCTTGATCACTGCTCAGAAGCTGCAGTCCCATGCAGAATGTGGCAGTTTGCATCCTTTTGAGGACAAGTTGCCAGGAGTATATTACACCGCTGGTGCTCCAAAGTCTGTCATGGTTCCCTATAGCTTTCTGGGCACAATTCAAGGTGCTGGTTTTGACCTTTAAAGCTCTAAATGGTCTGGGCCGCACATATCTGAAAGATTGCCTGTTCCTCCATGTCACATCGTGGACCCTATGATTGACCAAGAGTGCTTCCCTGTGGGTATTCGTTTATTTATTTTATTTATTTATATACAATTTTTATTCTGTCCATCCTGCCCACAGGGCAGACCAGGGCAGCGAACAACAAGATAAAAGAATAAAACAATTTAAAAAGTTAAAAATTCCTCACATGCAGGGGCAAAACAACCCCCCCAACCCTACCCCCCTCGCTGAAAGTCTGGCGGAACAGCCATGTCCTACATAAACGTCAAAATGACAGGAGAGTGGGAGCCAACTGAGCCTCCTCTGGGAGTGGATTCCACAGCACAGGGGCGGCCACTGAAAAAGATTTAACTTCGGTGGCCACCCACCTCGCCCGGGGAACCTCCAAAAAGGCCCCCACGGATGATCTCAAAGGGTGCATGGGCACATGGGGAGTGAGGCAGTCCAGCAGATAAGCAGGACCCAGGCCGTGAAGGGCTTTAAAGGTTAAAACCAGCACCTTGAACTTAGCCCGGTGCTTTATAGGCAGCCAGTGCAGAGCCCAGAGCACAGGTGTCATGTGCTCCCTGCGGCCCACTCCCATAAGTAGATGGGCTGTGGCATTCTGCACATGCTGCAGCCTCCAGACCAACTTCTCGGGCAGCCCCATGTAGAGAGCTTTGCAGTAATCCAGCCTTGAGGTGATGAAGGCATGGATGACAGTGGCGAGATCAGAGTCTGAGAGATACGGCTGAAGCTGCCGGACAAGATGTAATTGCCGAAATGC
>QEPC01006907.1:2527279-2548552 GCA_003113815.1 Sphenodon punctatus | reverse complement strand
CCCTGCCCCCCTCCCGGGCCCCCAGGGTGTCCCCGCCCCCCCGGGGGGGTCTCCTGTGCCCCCTGTTCCCCTCCCCTTGGTTGCCCATACCCTTTTCCTGGGTGCCTCCTCCGGGCCTGTTCCGGCTGCTGTCCCCGGGGCATCGCGACCCGGCTGCAGCTGTGGGTGTTGTGCCTGGGCCACCTCCCTGGTCAGGTGCACCCCTGTGCCCCCCTCCTCCACCTGTGCCCCCTCCACCTCCATCGCTGCCCCTGCCTCCACCTCCTCCGCCTCCTCCACCGCCAGTGTTGCTTTCTCTGCCTCCACTCTCTTCTGCCTCCCTCCTCGCTCCATCCCGCCACGCTTGCTTGCTGCTGATTTCACTTTAAATCTCCCTCTGGTGGTTGTGTTGTTGCTGGTTGCCCGGCAGGGATGCTGCGTGCCTTGTCCCCGGCTGCGGCTCGTTTCATTTGGTTCCGCCCGGGGATTGGCGTCCAGACGTTACTTTTCCTTGGTTCCCGGTGGGGGTCTGTTTGACCACGCTTCCCTGGATATTCCCCCGGATAGCCCGGGAAGCGTGGTTGAAATTGACCCCATGTGGGTATTGAGCGTGATGAACATCTGGCACGCACCGAACAGACGTTCACGGCCCTTTGGCCCCGCCGCGGGGTTGAGCGTGGTTCAGTGTGGTTGAGCGTGATCTTGTAAGTCTGAAAATACCCAACATACCCCCTCCCACCCACCCACCCCCATATATAGTTTTCTTTTAACATCAGTCAGGTCCTTTCTGATCCAGTTAGGCTTTTGAACTCTCTTAAAGTTTGGCTAGTCACAGATTACATTTCTTCAAAATACAATGTAATTCCATCTACTTGAGTAGGGACATTTACTTTATGCCCTTGCAAAAGTAGCTATTGGCCACTGCAGAAGTTTCCTTTCTTTCGTTGCTGTTATTCTGGTCAAGAGCGGTGTCATGCTGGTGATCAATGGGAATCCTTCATAATATTTTGTGCTGAATGGGGCTGTGATTACTCATTCTTCTTCCTGATTGCTACTCACACAGAGTGCTAAAGTTAGCGAACAGAGAATTGTTAGAAAACCTTTGGTGTTTTCAGAATGTACTCAGAAGACCAAAGAAGGCAAAAGGCCAAAAAGCCTTCTATTGCTTTATAAGACAGCACATTTGTTTCACAAATCATTTACTTGTCTCTTTGTACAGTTACAGTTAAAGAAAACTGGTCAGATTTTCTTCTTCTGTTGACACTCATCTGCTTTTATCTCCTCCATTCTCATTTTTTGTTTTCTTTCCTCTGTGAGCAGCAGAGGTATAGTATCAGAAAATTGTTGATAAGGAAAGGGAGATCACAAATGCTCTCACATTACATCCCTCTGAAATTTCCATGATCCAAAACATTTAATAATTTTCCAGTTATATATTTTTCACAATTACTTGCTAGGTATTTCACAATACATTACTTACCTCATGCCAAAACACTCGAGACTTATTTCTGCCTTTCCTCTTTTGCCAGTTTCACAAATAAATCACTGTTCATTGTAATGATTGTTTTGCTGAATAATGAATAAATCATACAAAAGTCTTCTGCTTATGTATGCTCTGCATTACTAGTAAAGCAGACACAAGTCTTTATTCTTTGAAAACTCTAGGTAACGGACATTAATCATGAATAAAAAAGACATTTTCAAAATCTATTGTTAAACTATTTGAGTAGACCCTGTACAATTAGGCTGAGGTTAGGCGTCCATTAATGTTAATTAGGCTGCGAGATCTGGGATGGGCCCAAGGTCACCCGGTGAATTCATGTCTAAGGTGAGTCTTGAACCAGAGGCCTCCCTCTACCTCCCAGTCTCAGTACTGCATTCTTAACCACACTGGCTCTCTGTCAAGTGTTTGTCACTGGAAACAAGTGACTGTCGCTGGAATCGGGAGAGATACTAGGGGAAGCTAAATGGATCTGGAGCAAATTTTAGGCATCATCTACACTACAAAAAGGTGGGTGTTGAGGCTACTATTTATTCCTTTCTAGCATAACTGTATATGTACAAACATGCTATGAGCCAAACAAGCCAGAGTCATTCTAAAAGGGAGGTGAAAGAGCACTCACCCTGAGCATAACTCTCCGGGAGGTGCAGAACACAAAGGCAGAGACAGACACCTGGTAAAACAGTTAAACCCATTGAGTTTGTGGTAACTGAACCACCTTACACAAGTCAGTTACCACAAAGTGCCCAATAGATACATCAGTTTCTTCATGTTGGACATCAGTTTCTTCATGTTCACAGTACATTCAATTTTATTATTACATTTTTACCTTGCCCTTTCCTCAAAGGCTCAGGGTGGCTTACAAAAATATAAAAGATATATAAACATAAAACCAGATATAAAACATAAACAGTTTTAAAAATCCGAAACCCTACCACACCCACCAACCCTCTCCTTCAACCCTCCACCTGTTATGAAATAATTGTATTCCTGCTTGAAAATGTATGTAGTATACTATGAGATTTGATACACTTGGAACCAATGACCATACTTGAAAAATGCATTTGATATGTAACTATTGTACCAAATCTTTGAACACATGTACTGATCCAGTAAGTGGGATTTCTAGAAATAAGCAGATAGACTATGTGTGGGAGATAATCTCTTAGGACTTTCACAAACTCTCAAACTCCCAACGAATTACTTTGTCTTGCAAGATCTGTGATTTACATCATCCTGTTGCTAACTCATCTTGACCAACTGCACCCAGCCTGGAACAAAGAACTGAGAGGGTTTAAACAAAGGCACTTGATGAGAAGATGCTTGTATACAACTTGCGCAACAGGAAATCACCCAGTGACCAGCTGCAACAACAAAGGAGACTTCTTGGCAGGTATATCTGTTCCATGCCCAGAGGGGAAGGAGGAGATGTTCCTGCCCAGGGAGAGGCCAACTGATAAGCAGCAGCCATTCAAGCGACCATCACCCCTCGGCACCCGCCTACCGAAGGTGATTGAGAACAGGAAAACAAGCACCAGGAATTGGAGTCACAAAAAAATCAGCCAGGACACTATAAAAAGACTAAGCCAAATCCCAGAAATTTTTCACAGTGCTTGAAACTTACTTTGGTTCTCGTGGGCTATGACCCTTTCCAGGACTCCTCCATAGGGGGTCCTACAACTTGACCAGACCAGGTCGCCACCTACCTCTTGTTCCTGTCAGACAACATCCACCATTTGAACTTGCAAGACATGTAAGACTCTGACTTTGGGTGTGAGCTATTAGCTAGCTGGACTATTGCTGCTGGATCAACAGCTTGATTCTGTGCTTTGCTGTGTGCTATAATAAAACTAAGACTTGATTAAGACAAACTTATGTACAAGTATATTGACTCAAGTGAAACAGGGTAGGTTGGTCCCTCGATCCCAGCTGGGAGATAATTCCTATCTTACACTCCCAATCCCATTCCAGCCGACCAAATGCCTGGCCAAATAAATAGGTCTTGCATCTCTTCCAAATGGTAAGCAGGCTCAGGCTTAGGCAGATCTCCAAGTGCAAAGATTTCCATAATTTAGTAGAGACTGCTGTACTGGAGGATGGAGTTTCCAGACAGGCATAATGTAGAATATCTGGAGAGACGTCTAGCTTTTGGTCTCCACTGCCACAGAAGATAGAACAAGTGGGAATGGATGCATGTTTCTGCAAGGTAGATTTTGGTTGAATTTTAGGTAAAACATTGTAAATGTAAGAAGAGATGGACAATGGAAAAGGTTGTCTAGAGAGGTTGTGGAATTGCCTTCCTTGGATGTATTCAAGAACCAGGTAGAAAAGCATCTGCTTTTGAGTGATACTATAGATACAGAGCATGTTGCCTTGGAGCAGGGGGTTGGACCAGATTATCCTTGAGTTACTTTCCAACCCTATGATTCTAAACTCAAGAGTATCTCAATCACAGCCCCATACTGTTCTTTAGTCTTGCAATTTTGATCTGGCAACCATAAACATACGAGGAGTGGGGAGGCATTACTTGAGGAGTGGTGGTGGTGGTGAGTGATTGGGCACCAAAAAGAGCAAGGTTAAAAGAGGGATACAGAAAGGCTCATTCAGTTAAACCCTTTGTAGTGAGCCATTTTTGGTCCTTCATGCTCATCAAAATCCCCAGAAATGATGAATAAATGACAGTGGAGCTCATTTGGGCTCCGAATACAGCATGTCTGATATTTGGAAGAACTCGGATTAATGTGGTTGTAGAAGAAAAAGCCAGCCTCCCACACATGGATTTCTTTGAATTTACAATCAGTAGGCATATTTATTTACATAGAAATTAGGTCTTCAAGTGCAGAATTGGGGCCAGGGCACAGCTGTGAGCAGTGAGCATGTGCATCACTCTCTTCCTTAGAGCTGTACAGACTCTCAGGGCGGTTTTAGACGAGATGCAAATGGCGGCTGAGCCCTTTATCAGCCGCCATTGTTGCAGCTCATCTAAATCCCTGCTGTGCACAACCGCCGGATCTCTGCCATGTGAAGCCGGTCCGGCGATTCTGCCCGTCAAGGCGGATCGACCCTGTGCTGGCTTCACGCAGCACTTCTGGGTTCTTTGCCCAAGTACGCATGCGCAGAAGGGCACGCATGCGCACAACACTCCACGCCGTGTCTGATGCTCTTCTGAACATCAGACACGGTGTTGAGAGGAGGGCGGGTGCCCGATTCCGGCACTGGACGATCCCGTCTGTGAGCGAGATCATCTAAAAGTGCCCTCAGTCTCCCACTGTGCTTCAATCCTTCCCCCCCCCCCCCCCCCCATGTATCCCTCCTTTATTTTATACTGGTGTACTTCACTGAGGAAATAGGAGTTGGGTGGGACATAGCTAAAGATGGGTGAACTCTCAGCAAACTCAGAATGCAGTCCTCCACCATTAAAGTCAATAGGAGATGAGCCATTGACTTTGCTGACAGATCATTGGTCATTGCACCTTCAATCCTGTTTAAAGATAAACCATTTGTCTACCATTCACTCTGCTCTGTGGCTGTAGTACATCAGTCGACATGCAGCTATGTAAAGGGATGTGAGAAGCATAGTATGGGGTCTTACCACTCACCTTTGTAGGATGGATGTGGCCTGGATTCAATGTTTCATGAGAAGCCTGAGGGTACCTCACTTTGACAAAGTCTGGAAATGAAAGAGCTTGCAAGAACAGGACATGGGACAAACAGCATAGTGTGGCTTTTGAGGCACAACAACTACAAGGAAATTAAAGGTATCTTCTTGAAGGGGAATTGGCAAAAAAGACCTGCTGTAATTATTGGTTTAAGCTTCTAGAAAGCGATGGAGGATTGGTTAAAATAAGAGAATTTCATATTGTATCAGATCAATAAGTAAGAATCTGAAGTCAAATTCAAAGAACCTTATAGACAGCTGTGTCAAAAGTTGCTGAGAAGCGTCACCATCACCCTCTGACTACTTAACATCTCAAGAAGATTATCTTTTAAGGAGACCATTTTCTAGGTACTTTACCCAGGTCTGATTTTCAATTTGAGAAGCATCAAGGGAATGAGGACTCTAGGAACATACCATAGTTGTTTCCACACCACTTTCTTGTCTTTCATGCAAGAATCTTGGAAGCATGTTGATAATATTGGGATAGGATGAGACAATAAATTTAAATAAATAAATACATCCATGTCAAGACATGGTGTCTGGGAAATCACCATTCAGTTGGTGAACAATGGATTTCTTCCATCCTGGAAAAAATGGACACAAAGTAGTTCGGATAATATTTTTTATTGGACCAATTGCTGTTTTCAGCTGTGCAGGGTCCTTCCTCAGTCATGTAAGAAGCCAGAACGATATAGACTAAGCAATTGCAGGACAGGTATAGATAAGAAAGCAGGGATTTGTGAGGGTGTGGTTAAGGGAAAAAACTTTGGGTTGGGGCTGTTGGGAGAAAAACATAGGTGTCAGACATTTAAAACAGAGGCGCTAAAAACATTGGTGCAGATCTTTCTGTCCTGAAAGAAAACATTATAGGATGTCCATGAAGATACCTCCTACCAGGGCTGGCCTTCAGGGTCCTGTAGATGGTGCCCCCAAGGTGGAGGGACCACCAGGGGTCCTGCATAGGGCTGACACTTTTTGTCGCTTGACCCTGAGGCTCCCATTTTGGCCTATGAAAGTCTCAGGGTCAAACTGCAAGAGGTGGCAATCCTAGTCTTGTATTTTAACTTCACTCTGGCCCCTGCAAATTCGAAGGCCGGCCCTGCTTTCTACCTACTTATTTTATAAGGGTCCTAGAATTAGATGAAGTCTATTTGTGACAGTAAGCTGAAACCAAGACAGGATTCAAAGGGACTTCAGGATTTTAACCTTGCTATACTAGGGATGGGCGAATGTGGTTCGGAAGTTCGGAGTTTGGCCCGAACTCAGCCTGTTCGGACGACCGAACCCAAACCCGAACCGATCAAACCAAACCTGATTCCAAATTCTGAAATGACCAAATAGTTCGGTCATTTCGGATCGCGTTCGGGTGATTCGGGCAGGAGAAACGTGATCACAGCCAGTTTGTGATCCACTGCCTGACACAGGCAGGCACAGGGAGGGGAGAGGTCAGCTGAGGAGCAGACTTCCAGGCACCAGGGGCGTAGAGGCTTGGAGTAGCAGCCAGCCTGCCCAATCACCATTCCTTTTCTTCTCAGATCACTGGCTTCGCAGTCTGCAATTGGCCACGGGCTAGGCTGCATGGAGCCAATGGGACTTGCGGTGAGGCGGGCGCAGCAAGTAACAAAACTCATTGCCCTCACCCCTTCCCAAAACCTTCTGAGCTAGTCACTGTTCCTGAACAGCAGGCATTTCAGAAGGTTCCCTCTCCCAGCAGGTTTGTTCTCCTCAATCCATTTCAATCCTCCTCCTATTTCACCCATCCAACCCATCAACCTCCATATTATCATTTATTTAGAATAGATAGATTTAGGTGTTATTTTTTATTTTTACCTCTCCCTGTGTTCAATCTTCCTCCCTCCCTCCCCATTCCATTGAATCCTTTCGCTCTCCCTCTCTATATATTCCATCCCTGATTCCCTTCCCCTGTTTTTTTATTCATTTTGATTAGCATTAGATTGATTTAGGTTTCATTTCAGTTTTAAACCCTTCTCTGTGTTCTTTGTGTTTCCTCCCATCCCATATCTCTCTCTTAGGTAACTCCTACAACTATCTCTAATCATTTATATATATATATATATATAAATGATCTTATAAGATTATATATAAGTTACCGGAGATAGAGATAGTGTTTAGAGATTTAGTAGTGTTTGTAGGAGTAGGCCTTTGTACTTGTTAGATAATCCATTTAGTTCATAGCATTTAGAATAGTCAATAGCAGTTAGATTTAGTATATATATATATATATATATATATATATATATATATATATAATAATAGATAAAAAATTTAAATAATAAAATAAAATAAAATGTAAAAACATTATTTTGGAGGGAGAAATGGAGAAGGGAAGGAGAGGCCGGTCTGCTGCCCGTAGGGGAGGCAATGGGGCATGTGCCAGAGGTGGAAGGGGCCCTGCCAGGGGAGTGGCAACAGGCATTAGCAGTAGCCCAACCACATCACTACACCCCAAACTCAGCAGGCCTTCTTTAGGGCAACAGGCTTCAGTGGCTCAGCATTGCCTCCTGGCAGTGCCCTCCTCCACTGCCATGCAGGGTACTGGAAGGCCTGCAGGACTTGAGGCTTCAGCTGTCTCTGCTGCTGCTGAAGCAGGTGCTGCTGCTTCCGATGTTCCTCCAGGGCCACCAATGTCCCCCACTATCAAGGCGATCCGCAGCTGTCCAGAGCTGGTAGATTCCACCCCGGCTGCTACAAGTAGGGCCCGATCCCCGGGCAATGGCAGTAGGGAGAGGAGTAGCAGCAGCAAAAGCAGTAGCAGCTATAGAGGGGGGCACAGGGAGAGTGCCAGCAGCATGGCAGGCATGGGCAGTCTAGTCTCAGGGTCCAAGTACTCCCCTTCATGGAACATCACTGTGAGCGTGGACAACAGTGAGTCAGAGGCAGACGCTAGTGCCACAGAGGAGATGTCTGTAGCTGAGGCAATGACTGACCCTCATCCCAAATCTGTGTCACCAGTGCCGCCAATTTCTCCCCCTCCCAGCAGTGCTGGCAGAAGTGNTCTGGAACATTTTAAGCTGGTGTGGGCAGATGATCCCAGAGAGGTGCAGTACACTTTATGCAATAAGCTGGTGAAGCATGGGCAGGTGCTCGCCAACCTTAGGACAACTGCAATAGCGAGGCACCTGAAGTCATGCCACAGTGCTCTGCTGTTAAGCAGGAACGCAGGGGAAGTGGATGTAAGTAGGTTCCCAACTGCAGCGTCCAGTCTCCTGGCTCCTTCAGCTGGCAAGCGTCCTGCACCAACTGCTGCTGCCTCTAACAGCAGGAGGGCTGTGTCCAATATCTAGAAGCTGCTACCCTAGCCCCAGCCTAGGACCCACCCTCAGGGTTCTTGTGCCCTGTCATTCTGCTCACGGGGTGCTGTCATTCCACCTTTTCTTAATGCAACCTGCAGTTCATGGCGAGAGAGAGAGAAATAAGAGAGAAAGAGAAAGTCTCCCCACTGCTAGAAGGAGAGACAGGCATGATTCCACCCATGCTGTCACATGCACTATATGGCCAGAGAGAGAGAGAGAGGCTCCCCACTATAACGAGAGAGATGGGGTGGAGGGGGAGAGGTAGGAGTATCTAGTTCAAGCTGCTACCTGCCAGAACCAGGAAGAACTCCCATCTGTGCTCATGCGCCCGATCGATGCCCATTGCCCACATCCAGCAGCAAACCTACCAGAATGAGATGGAATATATCAATATAACACAACATATATATATGCCTGCCTGCCTGCGTTCGTGTACCTGCTGGTACCACCAATCGCTTGATTGAATGAAGTGTGCCCAACTATGCATTAATTCTAGAGACATAATTATTATTAAAATCACAAAGGCTGTCATTCCATTGTACCTGAATCAGTCATGCCAGGAACCAGGAACCATCAATGAGATCTGGGATCATCATTCCAATCACTGGGGGCTGCATTCCATTCCACTGCATCCAGAAGCCCGGTGCCCACACGCCAGACAGCCCCCCCTCACAGTCTACTCCTCTGCACCCACCTGCGGATGCCCGCCAAAGCTGCTGGAAATAAAAGCCCCTCCAACCACCAGCTCCCACCCTGTGCTGCTTGTTGCCAAGGAGCCTGTCTCTCTTTCTCTCTGGCACACCCACACAGACACAAGCCCTGCCCCTCCTGGGGGGCTGTCTGTAAGTTGAGTTCCTGCTGCTGCCTGGCACATCTTTGGGTTAATACCTTAACTACGCTACATGTGGAGCCAGCCAGATGCTGCTGGTGAGATCAACAAGCTGTATGAGATTCTGCCACCTGCCTTCCAGAACTTCAGCACATAGGGATAAAAGACTGGACAGCTCAAATGAAGCTCATAAGAACAAATATAACAACTTTTATTAAAACTATTTAAACAACAACAACAACAACATTATAAAACCAAACATTGAAAGGAAACTTAAGGGGTACTACTATTAGTCTTTGGGCCTGTCCCCCAGAACTTGGGGGAAAGACAAAAGGCGGCGGGGCGCAGTACAGGACTGAGTGGCAGCCACCCTGTGTTCTGCCATTTCATAGCCATGGACCAAGGCAAACTCCACGGCCCCTTCCACGTCTGCATGCCACCTGAATACTGCCTGGTGGTAGAGTTCCAGCCTCTCCATCTTGGCAGAGATGTACTGGGAGTACGCCTCCACCTGCTTTTTCTCCACCTCGAGAGCCTGGAACATTTCCACCACATGGTTCACCATGGTGCGTACGCCCGTCATCATCTGCTGGCCAGGCCTCTCCACTTCGGCCCAAAAGGCCTTTGCTGCTGCAGACTCCCGGGGTCCGGGGGACTCCACATCAGGGCTGCAGGAGGGGGAAGGGCTTTGATGGCATCGCTTTTGAGTTGCCTTCCCCCCCCCTTCTTCTGACGTTGATGCTCCAGCTCCATGGCCATGCCAGAGTCCTCCTGTCACCTCACTTTCTGGCCATGGAGCCTTTCAATATGGGTGATTAGCCCTGATGTGGTCATCGTGCTGTGCCTCCTGAATCATTTGAACCAGATCTAAAGAACATAAAAAGATAGGAACATAAAAAGTGCCATACTCCATCGGAGCAATGGTCTGTGTCAAGCCCTGCCTGCATTCTGTATCCACAAGTGGGTGGGTGGCCAATATCTCTTTGAAAGGGGACTTCCATTCCTAACAGGTCATAGGGCAATCCATTCCCTGTTGTTCCAGCCCCTGTGCCTTAACATGCAGATGGCGTATTTTTAGTGCTTCTCAAACCACCTCCAGACATTGGACCTTGTCCGCCCACTGTGTGGGGGTGGCACTGGCGACCTCCACCTCATTGTCCTGCGTGGCATGGCACCAGCACCGGCATACGATTCCTCTCAGAAGCAGGAACACATAAACAGCACCTAAGTATTATCATGCATTTATGATGATGCCTCTAGTCCTCCCTCCTTGCGGTGCTAGGGATGGCAACAAGAGATGGTGACCCTGGCTAGCACATGCAAATCCTACCCTCCTTCGGGCACTAGGGACAGCAGCTAGAAAGACCCTTGATGGCACGTGCAAATCCTGCCCTCCTTGGGGTGCTAGGGAATGCTAGGGATGGTAAATCCCTAGCATGCTAGGGATGGTAAATGCCTAAATCCCTACCCTGGCTGGCACATGCAAATCCTGCCCTTCTTTGGGTGCTAGGGAGGGATGGCAATGGAGAGACCCTGGCTGGCACGTGCAAATTCTTCCCTCTTTGGGGTGCTAGGGATGGCAACTGGAAAGACCCTGGCTGGGACATGCAAATCCTGCCCTCCTTGGGGTGCTGCTAGGGAGGGATAGCAATGGAGAGACCCTGGCTGGCACGTGCAAATCCTGGTCTTATTTGGGGGTGCTATGTAGGGATGGCAACTACAGACTGGAGACTGTTGTCTTAATTAAATGCCGGGGGGCCAACGTGGTGCTCCTGGAGCCGGTGGTGGTGGAGGAAGCAGTCGCTGCCCCAGCCTCTGGATCTTCGGTGGTGGTGGCTGGCTCCTCTGATGAGCAAGTGGTGGGCACAGGAGGTGCTGCCAGGTTTGTAAACTTTTTTTTTACTTTGAGGACAAGAAAGGCTCTATCCGTTAGAGCGAGTTCATTGGCGTGCGGATGGGTGCGTGGGTGGTGGGCATCAGTCAGGCACAAACAGTGGGCATCAGCGGATGTCTGCCACAGAGAGAGAGGGTACTGCAGTGTGGGGGCTCTTCCAGCAGTCAGGCACAAGCACAAGCAGCACCCCCACCCAAACATGTGCCTGCCAGCCATCCCTAGCAAGGGTCTCCAGTCTCTAGTTGCCATCCCTACATAGCACCCCCAAATAAGGCCAGGATTTGCACGTGCCCTTCTTTGGGTGCTAGGGATGGCAATGGAGAGACCCTGGCTGGCACGTGCAAGCCTTCCCACTCTATGCTCTCCAGGGTGCTGAAGAGAAGAACCAGGTACTGGGAGAGGCTGTGCCCAGGAGGGAGTCTCATGCCTGGGGAAGGCTTGGCCAGAGTCTGGGGCTTTGAGGCCTGGCTGGATGGACCTTGAAGGGGTTGATGTTGTGTTGCTCCTGAGCCTGTGAGAGACTGACCTGGACCTGCAGGGTGGAGGCAACTGAGCCTGCAGCCTCAGGGATTGCAGACACTATGTCTAATAAAGACTAGGATGTGATACCCTCTGGTCTTTGCCTGTGTTGGGTCCTATAGAAGGGTACCTCCTTCCTCAAAGGGGGATTTAGCTGAGGCTTGGGATGAATAGGCATGGCAGTGGGATAGAGCTATTTTCCCAGAGCCCCCGTGTGGCCCTGGGAAAACCCCCTGCTACAGTACGTGGTGGAGAATGTGAGCATAGCACCATCTGGTGGTGCATATTGGAAGTGCATGCAACCTTGGCAGCCATTTTGTAAAAGGCACCATTTTGTTGGGGATTTTGGTTTGAGTTGCATCTGTGTGAGCTCCCTAGAGGAAGGTGGGCCCGGGTGCCAGAAGCAGATGTGCCTGGAGTTGTGCACCTGAACCGAAGTGAGGATTGCTCCACAAGCAGAGTAGCTTGGTCAGAATGGGCCTGGAACTGGGCTAGAGCCAGGAAGTCCACCTAACCCTACCAGGATGTGGATCCCAAGCAGTATGGTGGCAGGAGGAACATGCTGGAGCTGGCGGTGTACCCCAACTGCCCTCTCATTGTGGATCTAGAGCTGAGGGGGCAAGACCAGTGACCAAGGTCTATGACACACAAGTACTAGGGATTCAAGGTGGGAGGTACTGTGCAGATATGTTACAATTGTGGCCAGCTGGGACACTATTGGAGGGCCTGCCAGCAGAAATGGCAAGGCATCTGTAGCACCTGGACTCTGAGGTGTCAGAGCAGTGGGAAGGAGAAGTGTTGTTGGACTTGTGGGATGATGGGACATATACAAAGGCTGTATCCCTATAGGGGGAAAAGGGATACAAAACCTGAGCCAGGGGAAAGGGTGATTCTGGTAGAAGTGTTCACCCCCACAATGGAAATGAAAGGGAAACCAGAGCAGAGACCTCCCCTGGGACATGTTCAGAGGGATTGTCCCAAAGGAAAGCCTTACCAGGAGGGTCAGAGGGCTACTACAGGGAAAGTAAAAAGTAGTAGTAGAAAAAAAAGAAAGGAAAGAAGTCTGTGAGCACCCAGGTAAAAGGGGAGTGCTCAAAGGAGATGGATGACCTTAAAAAGGCAGTCAAATAGTTGTTGACTGACAATGCCTTCCTCTTGAAAGAGCTAGAGACCCTCAGAGTACAGCAGGTAGTCTCGAGGCCGAGAGGCAAGACCAAGAGACATGGTGCTCCTGGAGCCGGTGGTGGTGGATCTCTAGTGAGATGGTAGTTAAAGAAGCAAGAGACAGAGCTGAAGCTGTGAAAGAGAATGTGGCTCTCCTCAGGAAGGTGGAGGATCTAAAGGTGGTTCTTGGGGAACACAGTGAGTCAGCAGAATCTGAGGATGAGTCAGGAGAGAAGGTATCTGCCTCAGATTATGTGCGAGTCCTGGGAAGGCAGTAAAGAAGAATAGTCCCAAAATAGTGTTAATGAAACGACTTGTAAGGGGCCAAGGACTGGGACTCAGGAAAGGGTGGGTGGGCCTGACTCCCACTCCTATGCTTGCTACCAAGGGGTCTCTTAGACTCCTACAAAAGGGTACAGGGAGGCAATTGAGTTGGTACCCTAATGCATCCAGAAAGGTGCGTAGAGGCTAAAGGTGTACAGGGAGACGATTGAGCTGGTACCTCCATGTGCCTACAAGGGCAGGGTGTAGGCGACTGAGCCGGCCAACAGGCACAAACTAAAGCCTTAGGAACAAAGGGGTACAGGGGAGGCAGATGAGCTGGTACCGTAAGGTGCTTAGAGGTGGCAGGGAGAAAGGCAATTGAGGACCCTCAAAGTCTGGCTTTGAGGGCCCCAGGGCTGGGAGGTCTGGAAGGAATGGGTTGGCTGGCCTTCCAACCCAGAAGAGGTCTTGTAGAAACGGTATCATGAAAATCCCGATAAGGCTTGGTGGAGTAATGTGTGGGGTTGTTTAATCCCTGATAGGGATGGTCGAACAGAACTGAGTTTGGAAATTCGGTTTGGAAATTCAGTTCGGTCAACCGAACTACTCGAGTTCAATCCAAACTCCGAACTTCCGAACAAAGTTCGGAAATTCAAACCTCATTGAACTAAATGGAATATTATCTTTTAGGGAAGGGCGAACAGAGTCGAGTTTGGAAATTTGGTTTGGTTCAAAAATTGAGTTCGGTTTGGAAGTTTGGTTCGGTCGACTGAACTGGTCGAGTTCGATCCAAACTCCAAACTTCCGAACCGCGTTTGCCCATCCCTAATCCCTGAGTCTGTAAATTGGGTGTAGGACTTCTGCCCAACAGGAACTGTTAATTCCTTGCAGACAGTTGGGTGGAGGTGGCTCCCCAACTGAGAAATCCTGGAGAAAGTGGGTTTTAGATTGTAAACTGGGTGAGAGTGTTCCCCGGGAGGAATCTAAATGGACTGTAAGAAGCTGCACCTTGATAGAAGGAATGTAAGCTAGTCTTCTCAGAAGAAGCCTGTCTCCTTAAAGGGGGAGGGGTGTAGCAGGGAGCAGTCCTATGGGACTGCTTCCCCTTTAATAAGGGGGTTGCGTGGGTCAGCTAGAGGGCTGAGCATGACATGGGGTGTGGCAGAGCCAGCCCCATAGCTGGAGATCAGCCTGGGATGAGATCAGGCTGAGACCCCCTGTGACAGAGTGGGCTGGACACTGGCCCTATAAGGGCTGTAGTGCTGTGAGCCATGCCATTCTGGCTACAAAAGAGGAAGTGAGGAAGGCAGTCTCTGCTTGGGAGCTGAAAAGACCACATCTCCCTGACAAAGCTTTCCCGCTCTATGTTCTCCAGGGTGCTGAAGAGGAGAACCAGGTACTGGCAGAGACTGTGCCCAGGAGGGAGTCTCGTGCCTGGGGAAGGCTTGGCCAGAACCTGGGACTTTGAGGCCTGGCTGGATGGACCTTGAAGGGGGTTGATGTTGTGTTGCTCCTGAGCCTGTGAGAGACTGACCTGGGCCTGCAGGGTGGAGACGACTGAGCCGGCAGCCCCAGGGACTGTGGACGCTCTGTCTAATAAAGACTAGGATGTGATATCCTCTGGACGTTGCCTGTGTTGGGTTCTATAGAAGGGTACACCCTTCTTCAAATGGTGATTCAGCCGAGACTCAGGCTGAAAAGGCATGGCAGTGGGGTAGAGCTAATTCCCTAGAGCCCCCATGTGGCCCTGGGAAGACCCCCCTGCTACAGGCACTTTGAGCAGTAATTGTCAGGCCTCGTGGTTCCTTGTCACTGCTAGTAGGCATGCACAGCCCTCTACTACAAACAACCCCAGATGAGCTTGTGATTCCCCTTTCATCAGGAGGCACCTCTGTACATGCACTAAGGGTTGTCCTTGCTGCAGGGCTGAGTGCATTTAGTTGCACCAATGTGGTGAGGATGTGAGCCTTCTTGACCTCAGTTCACCACAGGTGTGGATGGCTTTCCTGGCTCGGCCCTCGGAAAGCAATAGAGGTCACTGAAGCTCTGTTCCCTGCCTCAGCAGGGTGGGTCGAAGAAGCTGCTGGGGAAATTACACAACCTGGCCCATTACGGGACTGGGAGAGGGAGTTCTTTCTGCCTCCTGCCCGCTTCCTCCTGCCCAAGTGTGGAATGCGATAAAGTCCAACCCAGCCTCTGACCTACACCCCTCCTCCAGCCTGGCTTGACCCTAAAGAGAAAGTGGCATTGGTAACATCTCCTGCCTCTTTGCTTCCCCTGCTGTGTGCATGTCTATGGGGTTGAGGAAGAAAGGGGCAGCCCCCAACAGGGAAGAGCAAGCCCCTTGCCAGCCCCACTCCCAGGAGCAAGAGGGAACAGTGTGACAGAGGTGTTCTCTCTGTTGCTGCTGCAGCTATTGGAAAGGATGCTATCTCATCCTAGTTACCTCCATGGTGCCTTATCGGTGCAACACCTGCGAGTCTCCCTGTCAGTAAGTTTTTGTGTTTCATTTTAACCATAATTTACTTATTTTTTATCAGAGAATTTCCAATTTTTTTGTCATGGAAAACTAAGAACCCTGAATATATATCTAGGTTGCCACATTGTTTTACAGAGCACTTCAGACTCAGAGCTATTGCATCACATCACATCACAGAACCTTAAAGTTTTGTATCTTTTAATGAACAAACTGTCTCAGTGTTAGTGCTTTAAAAATTGATATTACAGCTTGTGAGGATTTGTTTTAGCTTGCATTCAGTATTGTCACTGGAGCAATAAAATCCACAGATCAATAAGAGCTTTAAAACTAAGATGTCAGGGTGTGAATTACCTTGCAACTCACAAGGCATGCTAATTTCACAATGAAGCCAATCTTTGGTAGCCTGATCAACAGACTTCCCAGTAGCAGCCATTTTGTCAATAAATGATCCACATTAGTGGTCCAAACACAGATAGGTTGTGGAAAATGTGTTTGGTTTAGAAGTGTAACCAACCAAGGTGATAGCCTTTTATAGGTTTAAAACGAGCTCATTTGTACATAGTTAAAATGCCTTGTCCCAGTTCCAACACATTTAGTGATCTTAGCTTTTACAGCTGTGGCTAATGTTTCAAATTTTACTTTTCATTTTGGATATTACAAATGTAGCTTTCACTAATATGAAATACCCTAAGGGATTATTTTTATTTATTTATTTATTTATTTGTTGCTACCATAAGTCATAACAATACATAGAAAATTAAAACCACAAAACAATATATAAGGTAAAAATTAAAATAAAAGTTCCTACACTCCATTGTCCAGATTTAGCCAATCGATTTCTAACAGCACTCGTTACTTCTGATCTAGATACATCATAACAGAGTTAGCAAATTTATCCTACTAGTCCTATGTATACAAATATTGGAGTATAATAATGTCCCATTGTTATGAATTCCTTATGAAAATATTGTCATAAATCTCATACAACGTTAAACATAATACTGATTCTAATCATAAACATTTTTATACTGATACACAAGAAGACAAAAATCCCTAACTCTTCAATGAAGCATGAGCTCGGGGAACTCTTAACCCCTAAATATTATCATCATACTGTCGACTTGTAGCCAACATCTCGCCTAGATCGACATACCTCTAAAGTCTCCAAACTAGAGGAGCCACCATACTATTTTAGAGCCAGACATTTCTTCCGTATGGTCATTGCCAATAACGCATATTTTGCTACTCCTTTTGCCTCTTCTGAATTTCTCGAATTCAACCACTTCTTCATCACTACCAACGTGGGGAGAGAATTAATATCCTTTACTAAATGCCTCATTCTCGGAATTTTATTTTATCATATGCTGGACAAAAGACTAGAACATGAACCAGGTCTTCAATGACCTTGATATTACACAAAGGACAAAATCTCAAATTCCTCTAGCTTCCTTTGTAACGCCCTTCCATCATCATTGATGGGAAATTCTGGAAGCGAAAAAGGGTATATGCGCGTCTTAATTGGGGATCCTGCCAGGAAAAAAGATAGCTGCTTTTCAAGTCCTCCAATTGTATCAAATAATATTCGGGGGCTATCCTCTGGGCTCTAATCTCACACTGGGTCCTTTGCTGGTCTTGATCAAGAACTCTGCACTTAACTAAGGACATGGCCCTGGCATAATCAAACCCATGTAAAAATGCAGCTGAAAAACCAAGTTTGCAAATTTCTTGTTCTACCCAAATACTCCATTCTGTCACTCTCTCTGATATGAAAATGATTAGAGAAGATTTATCCTGCTTGAATATCTTTAATTTTAACCAGAAGGCTATCATTAATATCAAAGCCCTAGCTTTGATTGCAGGAGCCTTTGTCTCTGCCCGTAAAAGAGCCGTCGGTGTTCCAGCAGGAACCCCCAGAATAGTTCTCAAAAATTTGTTTTGGAATTGATCTAATTTGTCCAAAAAACCCCACCCCCAAATTGAAACTGAATATAGCAATTGGGGAACTACTTTCGCAAAAAATATACGAAGAGCCGGAGGTATCAATTGTCCACCCTGCTTGTAATAAAAAGATACAGTGGCTGCCATTGTTTTACTCACTTGTTGTTTTATATGTTGAAAGTGATTTTCCCAAGAGCCTGACTCCGAGATGACCACCCCCAAGTATTTAAACTTGTTCACCTGCTCTATCCTAGTTTGCCCCATTATCCACTTATAAGTGGTCTTCGCCAGCCTCCCACCAGTAACAAGGACCTTAGTTTTTGTGTAATTAACTGTCAAACACTCCTGGCAACAGTAATTCTCAAATTTTTGTAATGACTTTCTCAGGCCAATTTGGGTCTGGGCTAGCAGTACAGCGTCATCGGCAAACAGGAGTATCGGGACCCGTCTAGTGCCAATCTTTGGTGGATGCAACTGTTCTTGATTAATAAACTCCACATCATCATTAAGAAAGAGGTGAAATAAGGCCGGAGCCAAAATACAGCCCTGCCTAACCCCTTTGGCAACAGGGATAGATTGTGTCAACGGGAGGGAATATGCAGCTCTTACTTGCATGGTGTTCCCTGTATATAGTTTAATCATTAGAAAAAGAAGACGTGGATCAATAGTGGTTTTACTTAGCTTGTTCCACAACCTTTCCCTATCTATCGAGTCGAAAGCTGCTTTAAGATCGACAAAACATAGGTACAGCTTAGATTTCTTATTCTGCCCAGAGCGCTTCGATCCCGTATAGGTAGCTATCATATGGTTTAGAACATATATCTGGTTTACTGTGGATGTATTTTTCCTAAAGCCTGCTTGCACAGGATCTAAGATGGATTCCTGGTCCATCCACACTTGGAGTTTAGTTAGCAAGTAATTGGCATATAGTTTACCCACCGTACTTAATAGACTAATGGGTCTATAGTTACCTGGAAGTTGGAAATCTCCCTTCTTATAAATTGGGACCACAATACTTGCAAGCCATTTTACTGGTATACGTCCTGAATTATTAATGGCTGTAAAAACTTCCGCAAGGATTCCCGACCACCATTCCACGTGTGCTTTTAGTAATTCCACAGGGATATAATCCCCTCCCGGTGCTTTCCCAGTTTTAGCCTTTCCTATCAGATCCTTTACCATATCCGGTGTGACAGGATCCCAAGATGGTAAATAATCTACTCCTCATATTTCTATGGGCCCCCTAATGCTATTATTTCGGAACAGGTCTGTAAAATGCTCCACCCAATCTTTGTTCGATACCGCACCAGCCCTACTCACCTGCATATTTGATCCAACGTTCCTGACCATCGCCCAAAATCTTCTCGGGTCTCTGTCTCGCACCGCCAATTCTAAAGTCTCCCACTGACTTTTTGCAAAACGCCTCTTTTTTTGTGCCATCAAAACTCTATAGGCAAACCTAGCATCCAAAGGAGTCTCCTGACCTTCCTCCTCAAAAACCTATGTTCACGCCTACACTCTTCATCAAACCACATCGGTACATAAGCTATTTGATTCCTAGGTGAACATATCGTAGTCAGGGCAGGTTGAAAAAGATTAATAATCTCTTCGAAATTTCCAATAGTATCCCCACAGAACTCAAAATCCTCTCTACCAAAGAGGATACCACTTCCTGGTCCCCAAGCTCTTTGCATACAAATGCCACCTGCTGGGTCCATTTTTTCCTCACCACTACAAGTTGATTTTTATGTGAAGGTTTTCCCCCCACCAGATTTTGTTTTGTGGCTTTTGGCTCTACCTGTGCCTGACTCGACCCTTTCCCAGAAATTAACAAAGCCAGGGGAAAGTGACTAGTCAAGATAGCTGGAATCACTATAAAATCGACAACCAAGTTTATTAAACAGTTTGAGACACAAAAATAATCAATCACGCTAGACCCCAGGGGTGAATTAAAGGTATACTGTCCACCCAAATCACTTCCAACTTGGCCATTTAAAACTACTAGGTCCAGAGCTTGAGTTAGCTCTATTAAATACATTGCTCTAGGGCAAACAAATGAATCTTTGGAGCACCTTTCCAATTTACAAGGAATTTCCAGGTAAACCTCTAAGTTGAGGTTCCCTGGGCAAGTACTTTTATTGAAATCACCCCCCACCACAACAAAAACTCTTGGGTGATCTATTCTTGCTTTTTGAACTGACTCTACAATGGCAGCCCAAATACTATGGTTGTAATAAATGGAAGCAAATGGAGGGACACATACATTAAGGAGGAGAAGCTCCATGCTCCTCTCCAACTTACAAAACCACAGTCCATAAAAGGGAGGAAAAGCGTCCAAGAGTCTAGGAGATATCTGCAAAGATGTTGCAACAAGAAGTGCTACCCCCCCATGGGGCCTACCACCCACCCTTGAAGGATGTGCCGGAATAGCAAATATTTTGAACCCAGGTAACTCAAATTCTTGCTCCACCCAAGTCTCCTGCAGCAAGATAAAATGATAATTTTTAATGTGCTCCAGGAAATCGATGTCTCTAAGTTTTGTTCTAACCCCTGCAATGTTCCACAACAACATTTTTAATATCGAGGGGTCATAAACCCTTTGTCATAAATTGCTATCCCCTAGATGAGGGAATGCGGGGAAAGATTTCCTAGATTCCCTATTCTTCTCCTTCTCTCTCTCCTTAAAGGAGAACACTCCTGGGAGCAAATGAGTCTCTAGGCTCTTTGCTGATTCTACCATTGAAGGCAACCAAATATACGGCTCCTGGCTCATTGGGAATTGTTTTACCTTCCTGTAGGCTAGACCTTTCAACTGGTCTTTGCACAGGAGGAGCCCCCAGGACGGCCTTTACTGACTTCCCTGGGTCAGGAGTATAGGATTTATCCAGTCCTTTTCCCATACTGGGATCACAACACATGTACCCAGGCAGAGTTTTATTTGCCACCCAGGGAGTAGATGTAGCTGAAGGGTAGTCTATTTGTACCTCCACCAGAGATTGAGAGTATACAGATATCCTGGATTCAATTACTCCTCTTCTCTCCCTCCCCCTTTTACTATCCTGATTTAAATGCCTATTTCCTTTTGCTCTTTCTATTTTTTGACAAAATGTACCCAATCTATCCAGAATTTGTTGTAAATCCAATTGTGTACATTGCTCCTGAAATTCCTGTGAGGCTGGGGGCACACTGGGCTCATTATGTACTTCCTGATTTCCGGTACAATCACCTGTTTTATAGTCCCTCTCTTGCATCTCCATTTCCTCTTCAACTACAACACTAGTGACCATCTTTTCTTGTATCGCACAGCACTTGGGTATGACTCCTGCTATCTGATTCGACTTTCCCACACCTTGTATCACTTGACCTTTAGGTGTATCCCCTACTATCTGTTTCAAATTACCCCCTTCTTGCATCATATGGCCAGGAAATGTATTCTCTTTAATTTGTTTAACATTTTCCCCTCCTTCTAAGTGCTTTGACCCTGGTACTTCAACTAAATCAGGATCCAAGCGCAAAATTCTAGAAATAAAAACTTCCCTCTCATTTAAAGCCCCTTCATTTTGTACAATCAAGTCAACCAGGCTTGCTAGGCGGAATGTCACCTGTATCAACCATCGCTTCTTTACATTAGGTATATGTTCTACAGCCAGGATATCACTCCTCGTTATTTTATCCCTTAGCAAAACTCTTAAGTGTTCAGCGATATCTCGTGGGGTATTCCAAAAAGGCAATAC
>QEPC01006907.1:2472283-2525158 GCA_003113815.1 Sphenodon punctatus | reverse complement strand
ATCTTCATGAATGTTAGACCCCTTGTCTCTCCCTCTGTTCCCCTTCCTATGTCTCTCCCCCAGCTCCTGTCGCTCAGATTGTAAGCCCTAGGGGCAGGGACCATGTCTATTTTATTACTTTGTAAAGTGCCATGTACACTGCTGGCGCTATATAAATGTTTGTTAATAATAATAATAATAATAATAATTTAATTTGGAAAGCATTACACGTAATGTATGAGAGGTTATAATGGCCAAGTCCCCCAAGAGTTCTAAGCATCCCTCGTCATGGGTGCTGGCCCGACTAAGCCCTTCTTTACACTGTATAGACTGGTTTGTTAGTGGCATAATACTGCTCCCTTTGAGCACCTGGCCCCCCAAGGAGTCTTTAACACTATCTTGAATTGCCAACTTTTCCCTCCGATAGGGTCCTGGTAATTCCTCTTTGCCAAAAAAGTAGGTCTCAATTTTCCTTTGTTTAGGCAAATTAGCTATTGGGGACACTGTAGCAGCATTTTCACTCCTAGATCATTTCTGATGGGCCATTTCTCACTGGCTCCTGAGCTCTCCTAGCCTTGGTTGCAAAACCACTAGGGCCAAAGTAACTAAGAACGATTTTACAATGAAATCCTAAGACAGCAACACCACATATATAATATCCACTCCCAACCTTCAGGACAAAATTATATACTTCCAAAGTTGAGTCTCAGCGAAATCTATAAGTTTTGCCTAAATTAGATACTGCTAACACTAAATTTCGCCTACCTTTTAAGCAAAAAACCCACGAACAGAAATTTGTAACTTATCGCCCCACCTTTCCAAAAGGAAGGACAACAATTAATATATAAAAATTTCCAAGCACACTCTTGTCCTTGGAACTTCCCCCCCAAACTAGGGGGCTTATTATATGCACAGAAAACTTTAGCACAGTTCCAATGGACAGCAAAGATGCAGGGTAAGTTCTCTCACTTATCAGTCACTTTTAGACTGCCAACTCCTCCCCAAAGTTGATGTTCAATTCCTCTGGCAGGACTATTAGCTTTACACAAGGCTATCAGAGGCCAAATCACTGGGCTCCTGCTCCGGATCACACCGAAGAGCGCGCAAAAGGGCGCGCCCTTATGCGCACAGCCCTTCAGCGCGTGCCTACGGTGCCGCCTTGGCCCAAAGTGAAGTTTTTATCCCTGCAGGTCGGTCCCCGGATCCACCCCCGGCAGCGTTGCGCTCAAGCACCAGGTAGGCGAGCGGGTGGGAATGGGGGAGAGTTCAATCATCCATATGTATTTATGGATACATAAATATCCATGTTTTCCCTGCAATTTAACGTACAAAATTGCACAGCGGGTGGTAATCTCATTTTCCTTTTTTCTTACTATCACATTTGATACCCTAAGGGATAGCAAATGTGATAGTAAGAAAAAAGGAAAATGAGATTACCACCCGCTGTGCAATTTTGTACGTTAAATTGCAGGGAAAACATGGATATTTATGTATTTATTTATTTTATTTAAAAAACTGATTACCCCACTCCTCCTGCCACAGGCAGCTCAGGGTGGCTTACAACAATAAAAAAACAATTAAACAATTAAATCCCATCATAAAAAGGAGGAAACAGAGAAAACAACCCCCCGCCCCCTACCCATCACCCCTCTCCCCCGCCAAACGCCTGGCGGAACAGCCAGGTCATGCAACTTTTCTGAAAAGAGGGGAAGTCCCAGGCCAGCCATGCCTCCACTGGAAAGGAGTTCCATAGGCACGGTCACAGAGAATGCCCTCTCCTCTGTGGCCACCCGAGAATCTCGGGGGACCTCCAGCAGGGAATCCTCAGATGACCACAGGGGCCGATCCAGGACACAGGGAGCGAGGCGGTCTTGCAGATAGGCAGGGCCCAGACCATTTAGGGTTTCATAGGTTAAAACCAACACCTTGAATTGAGTCCGGAAAACCACCAGCAGCCAGTGCAGAGAGTGGAGCAATGGTGTAATAGGCTCCTGGCAGCCCAGTCCCACTAGGAGACAGGCCGCCGCATTCTGCACCAGCTGCAATTTCCGAGCCATCACCATGGGTAGCCCCACGTAGAGTGTGTTACAGTAGTCTAGTCGAGAGGTGATGAAAGCAAGGATGAGTGTGTCCAGGTCAGAGTCCGAAACAAATGGCTGAAGCTGTCACACCAGATGCAACTGGCGGAAAGCACGCCTCACCACAGCCTCCACCTATAGATCCAGGCAGAGCTGCTCATCAAGGAGCACCCCTAGACTCCATACCTGGGAGGTCAATGGAGGACAGACCCCATCAATGATGGGGGCCACCAATTCCATCGCCTTACCCACTAACATTACCCCCATCTTGTCAGGATTCAGCCACAGTCAATTAGCCCGCATCCAATTCCTCACAGCTGGCAGGCACCAAGTAAGTACCAAGACTGCCGGGCCTGGGTCTGTTGAAAAAGAGAGGTACAGTTGGGTGTCATCAGCATATTGATGACACCGTACACCGAACCCCCTAATCACCTCACCGAGACTGCATATACATGTTGAACAGGAGATGGGACAGAACAGAACCCTGCAGAATTCCACATGAGAGGTCTCGGTATGATGAAAAACAGTCCCTGAGAACCACCCTCTGGGCTCTTCCGGTCAGGAATGAATTGAACCACTCAAGAACAGTCCCGCCCACTCCTGCAGGTGCATCACCAACATCTCGTGATCAACAGTATCAAACGCAGCCGACCGATCTAATAGAATCAGCAGGGTCGAGTGACCCCGATCCATATCTCAGTGCACGTCATCTACCAAAGCCACAAGCGCAGTCTCGGTGCCATAACCTGGACAAAAGCCGGACTGAGAGGGATCCAGAAAACCAATGCTATCAAGATGCCTCTGCAGCTGCCAAGCCACTACCCATTCAATAACCTTCCCTAAAAAGGGAAGGTTAGAGACAGACTGATAACTGGCAGGGGAGCCAGTGTCAAGCGATGGTTTCTTGAGCAGAGACCGCACCACTGCCTCTTTGAGACAGCCCAGAACTCTGCTGTCCCACAAGGAGGCGTTGACCACCCCAGCCAGCAATGGACCCATTGTTTCCCAGCAGATCTTAACCAGCTAGGATGGGCAAGGGTCTAATTCTAGGGATGTGCAAACGCGGTTCGGAAGTTCGGCATTCAAACCAAACTCAAGTCGTTTGGTTGACCGAACCGAACTTTCGAACCGAAGTCGAATTCGACCAAACTGTTCGGTCGAATTCGAACCAGTTCGGAAGGTCAAAAAAACTGGTTTTGAATGTACAAACTTGGTTCAGAAGTTTGGAATATGACCGAACCTGAATAGTTCGGTCGACCGAACCTAACTTGATTTTCAAACTAAACCAAATTTCCAAACTTGGTTTGGTTTGCTCATCCCTATCTAATTCACAAGAAGTGGCCCTGACCGCCCCAAGAACATCCCCCGCATCGATGGGTGTCACTGACTGAAACTGATCTCACAAAACCGGACATGACGGGGCTTCCATAACCTCTGGTTCTCCTAGTGTAATAAATGCTGTGTCAAAATTGTGGTGAATACGAGTGATTTTGTCCACAGAATAATCCACAAACATGTCACAGTGGGCAGTAGATGACTCCACTCCAAGGTTGAGGGAGGCTGGACTGACCAGCTCCTGCACTACCCAGAACAGCTCCGTTGGATGGGATTTTGCGGACGCTATGCGGGCAGCAAAGAACTCCCTCTTTGCTGCCTGCATAGCCACGGCATAGGCTCGTAAACTGGCTCTATGCCACAATATATCGACTTCAGCACATGAACGATGCCACCATCACTCCAACCGCTGCCCATCTCGCTTCAGCAACCGCAGCTCCTCGGAAAACTAAGGAGGCCTGCGGAGCTGCCGCCTGGGCAGCAGATGCCTAGGAGCTGTCTGATCAGTGGCCTCCATCAGCAAGGTGTTCCACAGCACAACAAGGTCATCGATGAGACGGTCGTCAAGGTCAGAGGGTATTTCTCCAAGAGCATTCCGGAACCATTCTGGTTCCATCATCCTTCGGGGGTGAGCCATCTGAATCAGCTCAACACCCTTCCGGGGGCAGACGTGCACTAGGAGCGAGGTCTGCAGGAGGTAATGGTCTGGTCATGACAAGGACACAGCTTATCTCTTCCCCACTAATGGAACACCTGCCTCAAGGCTGTTGCAAAACACAAAGTCCAAGGTGTGCCCTCCCTGATGTGTTGGGCCGATAACCATCTGGGACAGGCCCATGGTTGCCATGGCAGCCATGAACTCATGCTCAGCTCCCCCAAGGGTGGCGTCAGCGCGAATGTTGAGGTCCCCCAAGACTATTGTCTTGGGGGACCACAACACCATCCTCGACACCACCTCGGCCAGAGCATACAGAGAGGCAGCTGCACAGGTAGGTCCACGGTATACCAGCAGCACTCCAGCAAACTGTCACCTGCCAAATCAAACACAAGATGGAGACCTTTGATACCCAATATGGATTGCACTGGATACATCCTCACAGACCATCCCTCCTTAAAAATCATAGCTACACCGCACCCCCATTCCTGCAACTGCTGCTGGTGCTGCACGGAATACCCAGTTGGAACAAGATCAGCCAGAATAGGCCCTGATTCATTATCCAGCCAGGTTACCGTGATACATAGGAGATCAGCGGCATGGTACAGGATTGTTTCCTGGACTGTTGTCGCTTTATTAGCCACCAACCTCACATTTAACAGCACCATCACAGGGTCGGGGGCTTTCTGACCAAGAACCACCTGCTCCACTGCTTGGGGGGTAGTAAGTGGGACATGCAACAAGCATCTATCCTGCCACACCAGTCTCACCACCCCCCTCTTAGGACCATATCTCCCCATCCCATCACGACCCCAATAGTCACATCCTCTCCCCCCTGGTCACACCCCTCCAACCCCACCCCCCCAGCTGTCCCACACTGGCAGTGTGGGACATCCTCCCCCTTCCCCTGGTCCCCCGCTCTCACAGGGAGACCAGAACCCCCCCACCCTTATTTGGTCAAACCCCCCTCTCTCACCGGGGCATGTGCCTAACCCAGTCCCCCCTCATCCCCCACATGTGCAGGGGAGGAGTCATGTTCCCCTCAATCCTCCCCCAGCCCTCCATCCCCATCAACATATACCCGAACCAACTTCCCTATAAACCAACCGCCTTACCCCGTAGTCAGCCTCCCCCAACCCTCACCTAAGGACTGCACCCAAGGGTCCTTTGGCATGGCCCTTAGGCGCATGGCCCTGCAGTTCCTCCTGGGGTAAATGGTTAGGTGTATAATCCTTGTTCAGATAGCACCGTCTGAAAGGAATCAGGTCCTGGGGGAGTCCTCAATACGGGCAGAAGCCCTGACTTCGGTCCAGCCCGCCCAGCAGCTCTCTCCCAGGGACACTCCCCAACAAGTTTCTACCATAGGGCCTCCACGGCCTGCAAACGGCCCCGACAAATGGCCAACACCTTTAGGTGTCGCCCTTTGGTTGGTGCCCAAGGGCCCCACTCCTAGAAGAAATACCTGCAGAGGGAGGAGGGAACAGGGTTGAGTGGCAGGCAACTCCTCCTCCAGACACACCCCTCCAGGCTTTCCCCCAGCTGGCACAAACAATAATGGAATGTCTTTCAGTACAATATGCAGGCACAGGTCCATATGACAAAGATGGTTACCAAGAGCATTCAGGATCTTCAGTTTGTTCTACCTCGATTTATTCTTTCTTCCTTTCCTTATCTGCTAAGAGATCATGGAGCCAGTGTGTTGGAGGTACCCTCATCCCAGAGCTGAAGCCCACCCCATGGAAGAAAGACACAGAACTAGAGACAAGGGATATGCCCAATTAACAGGAAAGTTTATCATCGGAGCAGAGCCCCTAGTTATGAATCTAGGACTCAGCCTCTGGAGATGCAGAAATAGCTTTCAGGAGGAAAGGGTTTAAGGATGGATCTTGGACCCAGAGTTTATATACACATTTCAGTGCCAAGTACGCTGCTTACATATTGGGCTACAACTGGTTAGTTAATGTATGAACAATAATGATATGAGAATACCGATGGACCAAGTGAATAGAAATACAACAAATGCTACGAAAATCCTTTCAAAATAAGGAAAGACCGCAACTGCAAAGTCCAAATAAAATTAGCAAACTTCTTGTGGTTTATTCCGTGTTAACTCTTCTTACAGAACTTCCAAGATGTGTTGCTCCTAAATCACCAACATGTTTCAACCACAAAGTCTTCTTCAGGGCTTATTTACATCCACAACTTGATACCATTAGTGAGAGTCCTTCCAATGACAAAATGAAAAATTAACACAACCACCATTTCAAAAGATGGCCATGGACTCAAAGGCCTACACCACTTCACAAGAACAACATAGGGGAAGAAAAAACCACATATTGATTAAACTAAATCCAATACCATGAATAAATATTTTTAGGCTGTCTGGCCAAACCTAGGCCATTACTCAAAAGTCATTATCCTGGTCATTTGAAGAGGAACCTTCCGTACAGCCAGTTTTTACGCATGCATAGGAATTGCTCAAAAGATGACATGTTTTTGTCAGAATTGGATAAATTGTACATGAGATTCTCAAGGAGGGGCTTGAAAATATTTTTTCATGGTATTGGATTTAGTTTAATCAATATGTGGTTTTTTCTTCCCCTATGTTGTTCTTGTGAAGTGGTGTAGGCCTTTGAGTCCATGGCTTGGGGTCCCTATGGTCATGGGTTCAAGGTGTGCTTAAGATAGTGTTTGTTTTCATCAAAAAAAATTGTTTTAGGATTTTAGGTTGTTGTCAGATAGACATGAGATATAGGAATATAGAGGGGAGTGTATTAATGAGGCACAGGTCCAAGTGGTTTTGTTTTACTGGTGTTTTGAGAGCATATGATGATGGTTTTCCTGGTTCCATATTCCTGAGGAATCAGGTGTATATCATTAGACTGTGAGGCAGCTGTGAGAATTGTTTAATTGGCTACTCCAAGGAGAGTATTTAAGGAGGTCTGCTGACTGGTAGATTTGGTTTGCTTGGTATTTAGTATTTTTGGCTGGAAGGGTGAAAATACTCTAAGGTAAGTTTGATGCTGGAAAGACTAAGAGGTGAGGAAGTTTTTATGTGTGATAGGTGCACTAAAATAGCAGATTTGATTTTTATAAATTAGTTTTATTATTTTTTAGCAGAAGAAAGTGCTTCATGATCTTATTCCTGGTCTGAAGACTGAGACTGAGTAAGTTTAAGTATTATTCTGAAAGAGGAGTAGTTGACACAATATTAAGTAGACAGAACACGGTGGGGTCACAGTTTATTGGAAGGTATACTAAGTTGGCTTGTCCACTTAGTATGAAGGAACAGATTATAAATGTTTTGTTGTTTGATATGTATTTAGTGAACAGAGGAGCCACTAGAGAGGTGTGACAAGACACTTGGCCCAGAATACCACGTATTCACTAATATATATGGAGGCCACTTCTTATGACTATGATTAAATTAAAATCTGGTAGTAAGCCATCTTTTGAAATGGTTGTCATGTTTGTAATTGGAAGGACTCTCAGTAATGGTATCAAGTTGTGGATGTAAATAAGCCCTGAAGAAGACTTTGTGGTTGAAACATGTTGGTGATTTAAGAGCAACACATCTTGGAAGTTCTGTAAGAAGAGTTAATACGGAATAAACCACAAGAAGTTTGCTAATTTTATTTGGACTTTGCAGTTGTGGTCTTTCCTTATTTTGAAAGGATTTTCTTAGCATTTGTTGTATTTCTATTCAATTGGTCCATCAGTATTCTCATATCGTTATTGTTGTATCTATTGGCTGTGTGCAGAATACTGTTTTATTCCCCATTTTTTTGTCTTTAGTTAATGTATGAAAAAGGTACATGAAGAAATTGTTACAAGCACATCACATTCTTGATAACATACATTGTTGATTAGTAAATATCCTGGAGTGGTGGTGTTGACAAGTAGCACTACCAGAATGGCTACATTGTTGACAAGTAACACTATTGACCAGTAAACCACTGACTCCGGAGGGAGGTTTTTTATTTCTATACTCACATATCCCTTCCCCATGAGATTAGGACAGGATAGTGGACTTGATGAAGCCAGCTTGTCTGCTCCGCAAGGTTATGCAGGGGCACAAGGGTAGACACAGCCCCTTGAGTATGCACAGGCCCTTCTTTGCAATGCTAGCCTTGCATACGCATCCTTCAGCGTAAGACAACATGGCCCATCCTGCTGATGGTTACATTCAATTCAGAACTGGTTTGGTTTAAATGTTTTACTTCCACATATGACAGGGCTCCTTTTTGTGTTATACTTTAGAGTTCCTTTCCCTTTCCTTAGGTCTATGCCTTTATATACCTATACTACTACACAGTGCAGCTAAATAATCTAGCACACTGTCCCTTATCAGTGTAGTCAAAGTACCAATCTTACTATTTCTTATTTGCAACATAAAAGGTATTGCATTTTTATGTAGGAACATAGAAGTTTGACAAAGGTTGAAAGAGAACTGTTAAACAAATGTACTGTTTGTCTCAGAAAATGGGGGCAGCAGGGTCTACTTGATCCCTGAATAAGCTGGCTTGGACACTAGGTGTTCACAAATGTGATGGTGCCACCATCATCCGGTCCGGGGTGGGGAGGGCTACCCACAGCTGGGGAACCTCCAGGGGTGGGAACACACATCCCTGCAGCTGGACCCGGATGGGGCTGTGGGGAGCGACATTCTGCCACCTGGCCCGCCCCTATGCTGTGATCAATTCCCTATCCCCTGCCATGACAGGCAGCCCTGGCTACTAGTAACAGGCAGCCATAGCTGGCTACTATGGAATCCCAACCCCACCCCCGCTAGGCTGGGCAGGCATGCAAACAGACACGTCTGCCTGATTCACCCAGTTCTGGTCCGCTTGTGGGGCTGGACCATTGGCCTGTTTTTTTCTGGGCCCACGTTTCCAGCCTGGCCACCAACCGTGCCAGGGGTTTAACTGGGCCCACATCTGGCAGGCACAGAACAAACGTGAGGTTGGCACTGGCCCAGAGCTAGGTAAACCAGGCCCGCATCATGTTTGTGAACACCCACTGAGACAGGAGCTACATTACAGGAGCTAGAACAATCTGCAAGGCAGTAACCAGCAGTCTAGAAGAGCCAGTATACAGTATGCTCTACTCAGATCCTCTTCCTACTCCAACAGATCCGTGGCCACCTCAGGCACATCCTTATGACAGCTGCATTAACTGGTCTGTTTGTTTACTTTGATTTGACGAGGGTACCTAGAGAACTGTATGACCAGTCTAGAAAAAATGGTTACAGAAAGTATGCTGGTGTTACAAAGAGGAAGGCAGCAAATGACCATCGATGACCACTATCAATAGATTTTAAAGTTAGCAAAGCTTATTGAGGTCTGACTTCCTCTATAGAACAAACAAATTTAATTTCTTTCAGTTACTGTATCAAGCATATTTTTCTACAAGGTAGCTAGTCTGGATCCGAAGACTGCAAGCAATAAATACTCCTTTCTTTCTCCCTGAGATGGTACTTAATGTAGTCATCTCCTAAGCTTCTTTTTGATAAACTAAACATATGGCGCTCCTTAAGTCTTTTGATGCAAGGCTTGCTTTTCAGCTTGGAAAAATTCTTGTACCTCTTCTCTGCATCCCCTCAAAATTTTCAATGTTAATTGCAAAATATGGTTTCCAGATCTGTGCACAGTATTCTTGTAGTTGTCTCAACAGTGCTGTACACAGAGAGACCAATTCTTATCTCCCCCCCCCCCCCTTTTTTTTTTACATACAAGGATCACATTAGCCATTACAGCCCACCGTCACTCTTGGAGCTCCTAGCAGGAATAGGCCAAAAGTATGATCAAAATAAGTGTGGTGATAGCCCCCTGCTGCATCATTTCAAGCTATGAGCATGGGTGTGTCTCAAGAGCAAATCAGGCTAGCTAATGGCTCCTTTTGTTTGGGTAAACTTCCCTCCTTTCTCTATTGTGCCACTGCGAACCAGTTCTGACCTGTGTCTCCTATGAGTCAGTAGGGTGGCTAGATATGCAAATTTTAGAGGACACTTATGAGAAATACAGGTTGCAGGACTGTATTTCTCAGAAGTGTCTTCTAAAATTTGCATATCTGGTCACCCTATGTCAGTTGGTTGTACAAGGGAACAGAAGCACATGGTGCCCGTAGAGTAGGCCTAATGGAGTTTTGCAGTCTGTCCTAACATTTAATCCTCACTTTCTTGGTATGTTTAGAGGACAGAGTGATGTTCCAGTGTGGGGAATAATTACAGATGCTCAAGTATGGGTTGGGGCTGTAGCTTGAGAGAGTTGACTCAGCCTCGGACTGGGACATATTCTACATCATTAGTTGAGGAGCACCTCAATTCAAAACTAAGGCCACTGTGTTCGTTTTGGCCTTTTGGAGTTAAAAATCTAATTATTACTTGGGTGATACTATTAGCATATATAATGAGCAGGGACCTGTATTCGCTGCATTTTCCCCATTGGAGGCAATGGGGAAAATGCAGTGGACATAGGTCCCTGATTAATAGTCTTTGCAAATACCCCCCACCTCCCACGTGTCATTCTGAATGGATTTACTAATGTGGATTTGATGAAAAATGGTAACCCTTCTCCTTAGGGTAGAAAGAATTGTTCATAACAAAGGAGGAATAGAATGGAAAATGTAATCACCAGACCAAGAATAATGAAGATTAGACTCCGTCTTACCTCCCTGCACACACCAGGATATTGTACTTCTTGCACTTGTACAAGGAATAAAGATTTCTGAAGTTTTGGGAATATTGTTCTTCAAAAATTAAATTGTATATCAGTAGAAATTATGAACTACACAAGACTATTCAACTAATCAAGTCTCAACATTTTCACACGGTGGTTTTTTATACAGAAGAACATCCAAATGAACTGTTCCATTGCTACGGATAGGGAGAAACTCTTTGAGCATACAGGTTTTCTGTAGGGTTGTGTGCTTCCTTTCCCCCCACTCAACATGAGGCAAGGCCAGGTCAGAGGGGGCGAGGCACAGAGCTTCCATATTCCTTTCTGTTGTAATCCCATCCCTTAGGGAGTGTTGTGATGTTTCCAGACAGCAGGGCAGGAAAGGGGACAGGGCAAACAAGGGACTGCCATGTCTCCTTTCTGACCTAATTCTACCATTGTAGAGCGTCAAGACATCACGGCACTCAATAGGGGTGGGCCATGTAAGAAAGGGGATGGGAAAAGTGTGCTAAACTTTGGCCTGTAAGAGTGAATAGGAGGAAGAGTTTTGTAGTGTATCATTTCATACAGAGTAATTTCAAGGGATGTAAGCAACAAAAGGAAGTTGCTTCAGCAGAAGTTTTTCTCCCCTTCAGGCTTAATATAATCTATTGGTGTCTTTAGATGGACTTTAGATGGTGCTCAACCCCGGAGCAAGTTAGGGGATGCACTCCCCATGTCTGCCTGCTTGCAGCCGCACCTGGGTCTGTTTTAAACAGACCCTGTGGCAGCCATGGCCTGCAGTCCCCCTGCGCAGTGTCCCCCCTCCCCCACACCATAGAGCTTCAGGTAGATTAGCCACTACTCCAGGCTGCCACCTACAGCTCTATGGCATTGCCCAGGGCAACCCCCAGCTGAGAGCAGAGCTACAGTGGTTATCCGCCAAGTAGTATTTGCTCTGCCTGCACATCTGGAAGCCCGCCTTTACATGGACACGTGAGGCAGAGCAGAACCATGGGTGCTGTCCGCTTAAAAGCATCCATTGTGTTAAATGGATATAAACAAGACACAATGGCCATGATCTACCAATCACTTACTCTGGAGTAATCCCATTGACGCCTGAACTGTTTTGTTTGATTGGGGCCCAAGTAGTTAAGATGATACTTTTTGCTGGCCTAACTTCTGTTTTGAGCACATGCTTCAGGCAGGAATAAGAAGGTCAGAACTCAACCTGAGCAATACAAAGAGGCTGGGGGGAGGGGGAGAGACTTAACATGAGGCAAAAATCACAGTGGGGAAACTCACATGAAGCTCTGCTTGTGGGTGTGGGGGTTAAAAATGTCATCAAGTGAGTCTTGTGGTGGTTTTATGGATGACAGGACTAGTAGCCAATTAGCACATCAAAGAGTGTTCAATAGTGGGCACAGACAGTTATCTAGACAAAATTGCAATGACTCATGAAGCCAAAATCTGAGTTCATTATTTTTGGTACCAGTACCAAACAAAGTTACAAACTTTAATTCCCAGGGCCATCCTTTAAAAGCACAGTATAGGGTCCTTTTCAGGACAGGGACTGAGAGATCAGAAATGGAGTGGTCACTCTTGAACAAGTGACCACCCATGGACAATGGGGTGGTCTGGCCCATAATTGTTTCTCTATTTGATTTAATTTGTCATTTGTGTTTTCCTCACATAGTTACCATTGGGGCAATTAGTGCACTGAATGAAGTATGCTACACGTTTTGATGGGCATGAGTAGGTCTCTTGTATTATGAATTGTTTTTGTCTGGGAAGAATTGCTGATTGCTGTGGTTGAGATGTGTCTGCAAGTTTTATATGTGTAACCCCAGGAAGGGGCTATGTTTTCCATTCTCAGGGCATCTTTAGACATAACAAAGATCGGGTGTCAAACCCCTAAGAACGTGTTTGGTCATTATATGTAAGCACCATAACAATCCCAACACCAATTTGGCCACCCGTTGAACATCCATTGAACTTGCCATGTGAACACCATTGCATCACAAGGACAATTTGTGCGTTCCGGCTGAACATGTGGCCAATGTTGTGTGTAATGATATCACGTGGCATGTTAGCAAGTACAACATGGGGAACGAGGAGATAGCACTTGAGTGTTGAGATCGGGTGGTGAGCAAAACACTAATTTGCCTCAAGATGGGCTGTGTGTCTGAGCAGCACTACATGGTGAACACAGGGCAAACCGGTGTTCGTATCAAGGTCAAAACACACATTCAGTTGGGAATTGTTGAATTGTAAATTATGTGGGTGTTTTTGACTTATTTAGTATTGTTTAGGGGGTTTTCCTTGGCCAGTTATGGGGCTAAGGTGGGCTTTTTGATAGGTTTTGTATTATGTAGGGGGTGGGGTTACTTTACTGATGAGGAGGTGGAGGCAGTTGACTCCCCCCAGTGAGAGAGGGGTGGAGCCAGCTGAATACCCTGGTGGCAGCAGGGTATAGAAAGGTTTAGTGATGGGACCACTTGCCTGGTGTGTAGGTATTGGTCAAAGGAGGTATCAGTTGGGTGGGGTTTTGTTTTGATATGTTATGTGTTATGTTATTGCTTATGCTGGGTCCCCTGCGTGGGATAGAAATCCCAGTAATGTATTTATTGTGTTGTGAGCCACCTCGAGTCTTTTGAGAGTGCGGGATATAAATTAAATTGTTATGTTATGTTATTCAGACACCCATTAAAGAGCTGAACAGACAAACTATTACAGATGTGAACAATTCTAACAACAAAATAGCAGGTTATTTATCAAAGATTTCATAAAGACATTTGCTGCTTCTTAAGTGGAAGTTTAGTGTGATCCTCCAAACCCACAAGTCCACCTAAGTCCAACAATTGCCATTCTTCAACAAGGGGTGTGAGGAGGCCGGTAGTCTTAGCAGTTACAGTGCTGTTGTTCACCAGTGCAAAGATCTAGAAGTCTTATTCTTAAAACAAAAAGCCTGGTCTAGGTTACAAAGAGTCTGGCATTAGGAATACTGACAGCAGCAACCAGCTCTCACTCAAGTCACCTCAACTTTCTCAGGCTACTTTTACATGAGCAGGTCACTGTGGTGTGAACAGCTTGCATGAAATTTCAAAATCTCACAAGGCGGGATTAGATGAGATCATGCACATTGAAGGCGGTCATGCATTGTTTGCAGACCGTGAATTAAATACCTTGATTGTGAGGTATTTAATTCATAATTCGCGGTCTGCAAACAATGTGTGACCGCCTTCAACGCACATGATCCCAGATGTCCGTCTTGTCTAATCCCACCTTGCGGGATTTTGAAATATCACGTGAGCGGGTTGTGCCACTGCGACCCATTCATGTAAAAATGCCCTCAGTCAAAATGGTTTCTGCAGTACTGCAAGCCTTATTCTGCCCATAATGAAGCCCCATCTAGTGGCTTCACCTAGCTAGGGTGAGCAAACTCACAGCCACTTGACTGATTTATTTATTTATTTATTTATTTAATTTTACGCATTTATTAGTCGTCCCCCCTTACCAACGGCATCCTGGGGTAACATACAATTTAATACAAAACATTCATAAAAATAACATTTTAAAAACAATACAACAATTTTAAAAACCAAAACAGGGTTGGGAAAAGTAAATAAAAATAAAAATAAAAGGTAGGGAAGAGCTAAAACCCTAACCCCCCCTCCTCCCCAAATGCCTGGGTGAACAGCCAGGTTTTACAAGCCCACTGGAATGTCAAAAGGCATGGGGCAAGGCGAGCTTCCTCTGGGAGAGCATTCCAAAGATGCGGCCAGGCCACTGAGAATGCCCTCTCCATTGTGGCCCCCCGCTTAACACGGGGAACCTCCAAGAAGGCACCCCCAGCAGACCAAAAGAGCCGCTCTGGGGCGCAGAGGGTGAGGCGGTCCCTGAGGTGTGTGGGGCTGAGACCATGAAGGGCTTTATAGATCAGTACCTTGAACCTAGCTCAGCATGCTATTGGCAGACAGTGCAGAGTCCGGAGCACAGGTGTTATATACTCCCGACGACCCGTCCCTATCAGGAGCTGGGCCGCCACATTCTGCACTAGCTGCAGCCTCCAGACCAGGAACAAGGGCAGCCCCACGTAGAGCACATTGCAGTAGTCCAGCCTCGAAGTGACGAAGGCATGGATGAGGGAGGCCAGGTCTGGCCCAGAGATGTATGGATGCAGCCTCCGCACTAGATACAACTGGAGGAAGGTGGCCTTCGCCACCACCTCCACCTGTCAATCCAGGCGGACATCTGAGTCCAACACCACCCCCAGACTCTGAACCTGCTGAGCTATCAGAGAGTGAACCCCCCCAATCAGGGGGGCTGACACCTCCCTCACCCTCCCCACCACCATCACCTCTGTCTTATCGGGGTTGAGCTTCAGTCTGTTCTGCCACATCCATGGCCTCCAAACACTGGGATAGCAACGAGACAGCAGGGTCTGGGTCAGCTGAAAAAGAGGGGTACAGCTGAGTATCATCAGCATATTGGTGACATCGCACCCCAAAACCTCTCACGACCTTCCCCAAGGGCTGTATATATATGTTAAATAATAAAGGAGACAGGACGGAACCCTGCAAAACGCCGCAGGACAAGGTGCGGGGGCAAGACGTTTCAGCTCCCAACACCACCCGCTGGCTTCTCCCCGAGAGGAATGAGCGGAACCATTCAAGAACAGTCCCGTCCAGACCCCCCAGGGCTGCCTCATTCATGGGAAATTCTATTAGTATAACTGCAAATGTTACACAATCCTCTCGCCCTCCCCTCATAGCTCTGCATACAGCTTGAATCGCCTTAAAGGGACGGTTCTAATTATAGATGAGAATAGGAAAGAGCATAAGCGCTGGCAAATTAGATGTAAAATGTTAATCAGGCCAGCCAAGAGAGAATTTGAAGAGACTCGCTAAAGAGGCAAAAACTACTAATAAAAACATTAAAAAATATATCAGAAGCAAGAGGCCTGCTAGAGAGTCAGTTGGGCCATTAGATGACCAGGGGATAAAAGGGGTGGTCAGGGGGGATAAGGTCACAGAAAAGCTGAATGAATTATTTGCTTCGGTCTTCACTGCAAAGGTTGTTGGGGAGACACCTATATCAGAACTGTTCTTTGTAGGTGGTGAATTGGAAGAGCTGTCACAGATCAGCGTGACTCTGGAAGAGGTTATAGAGCAAACTGACAAACTAAATAGTAGGGGTGGGACCCCGGGCCCATTACCGGCTACCGGATTTACCGGTTACCGGTTTCACGAAAACCGGATTCCCGGATTAAATCCGGTATACCGGTACCGGATTTAATCCATTGCTTTCAATGGGGCGCTGTGTCCCCATTGAAAGCAATGGAATAAATTCCTCCCCCTCCCCCTCCCAGGCTGCGCGGGTGGAAGGGGGGACACCCCCCACCCACCCTGCCCAGCCTGGCTTTTTGTTGTAAAAAAGAACAGAGTGAGACCCCGAGGCGAGCCCCCCCCCAGCACCAGCGGCCGCGGCGTCCCCGCAGCCGCGGGTAAGTATGACCCGATCCCTGGGGGGGGGGGGGGTGTTTAACACCCCCACCCCCCCAGGGATCACCCCTACAGCGCGCTTGCCGCTTACCTTGGGGAGCTCCGGCGGCGGCGGGCGGCCCGGCGGCTTCAGCGCCGGCTGTGGCTGCCGGCTTCAGGACGTTCTAGGCCTTCCGGTGAAACCCGGAAGTGCACCGGAAGGCCTACAGCGTCCTGACGCCGGCAGCCACAGCCGGCGCTGAAGCCGCCGGGCCGCCCGCCGCCGCCGGAGCTCCCCAAGGTAAGCGGCAAGCGCGCTGTAGGGGTGATCCCTGGGGGGGGTGGGGGTGTTAAACACCCCCACCCCCCCCAGGGATCGGGTCATACTTACCTGCGGCTGCGGGGACGCCGCGGCCGCTGGTGCTGGGGGGGGGGCTCGCCTCGGGGTCTCACTCTGTTGCTGTTCTATCTTTTTTACAACAAAAAGCCAGGCTGGGCAGGGTGGGTGGGGGGTGTCCCCCCTTCCACCCGCGCAGCCTGGACTCGGGGAGGGTTTTTTTTTTTTAAAACAGTTTGGCTGGGGCTTTAATTTTTTTTACATTGCAGCCATTTTAAAATGGCTGCAATGTAAAAAAACCGGCACACTGAAATCCGGTACCGGGGCCGGATTACCGGGCCGAATCCGATAATGCCGGTACGCCCGATACCGGCATTATCGGATACCGGATTCTACCGGTTTCCCACCCCTACTAAATAGTAACAAATTATCAGGACCAGATGGTATACACCCCAGAGTTCTAAAGGAACTCAAATATGAAATTTCAGACCTACTACTGGTAATTTGTACCCTAGCGCTAAAATCTGCCACTGCAGCTGAAGACTGGAGGGTAGCAAATGTAATGCCGATATTTAAAAAGGGCTCCAGAGGTGATCGTGGAAACTACAGCAGTAAGCCTGACATCTGTGCCAGGCAAAATAATAGTTGGAACTATTATTAAAAACAGAACTATGGGGCATATCCTTGATAAATATGGCTTAATGGGGAGAGTCAACATGGATTTAGCAAAGGGAAATCATGCCTTACTAATCTATAGGAATTTTTTGAGGGTGTGAACAAGCATGTGGACAAGGGGGAGCCTTGATATAGTGTGTCTGGATTTTCAGAAAGCATTTGATATGGTCCCTCATGAGAGAGACTTGAGGAAACTAAAAAGTCATGGGATAGGAGGCAGTGTCCTATTGTGGTCTGGTAGCTGGTTAAAGGATAAGAAACAAAGAGTATGACTAAATAGTCAGTTTCCACAATGGAGAGAAGTAAATAGTGGAGTGCGCAGGTACCTGTTCTGTACTGGGACTCGTATTGTTTAATGTATTCATTAATGATCTAGAAAGGGGAGTAAGGTGAGCAAATTTGCAGATGACACCAAGTTATTCGAAGTAGTTATATATAAGCAGACATATATAACTAGTGAACTTCCCATGAAGAATTGCATGGGAATCTTGTGAGACTGGGTGACTGGACATCTAAATGGCAGATTAAATTAAATGTGGACAAGTGCAAAGTGATACTGTGGCAGTGTGGCACCACAAAATGGCGACAAAGCCGAGAAGGCCATAAGATGGCGGTCAAACCAGACCCACAAAATGGAGAACAATAGGCTTAACATAGAAAAAGGGAGCTGGCCTTTTAAAGCAGCATAAAGCCTAAGGCTCTGGGTCTATATAGAGCTAGAGCTACAGGATGCAGTCTGTTGGAGACAATCTAGGGAGAAGGATCCCCTCCAGATGTGTAGGCTGCCAAGGGCTAGGAAGCTCAGAAAAGACCAGGCAGTGGCCCAGGCAAAATTAGTCAAGGCTCAGGCCTCTCGAGGGAAAGTAGACCTCACCCATGAATCAAGAACTAAAGCATCCAGGTGTGATCTTTTTTGTATATTGGACTTTTTGTTTGTGTTCATATATTTTGGATTTCAAGGGACCCACTCTTGTGGGAGAAGCCCTGGATAGGTTGGTGCGAGACTGGCTATAAGGGGCAAAGCGGAGGCCAGCTTCCAAATTTAGTGTACTAGACCCCAAGGGTGCATGGTAGAGACATCCCTTTCCTGGGACAGGGTCTGAGCTGGTTCCCCAAAACATGTAACGTGAGGGGCCCTGTCACAGATACACATAGGGAAAACAAGACACACTTTTAGAACTCAGCATTGTGTACATAATTAGGAGTTACTATCCAGGAAAAGGACTTTGGAATCATTGTGGACAATATATTGAAATCCTCAGCTCAGCATGCAACGTCCATCAAAAAAGCAAACAGAATGTTAGGAATTATTCATAAAGGGATAGAGAATAAAACTGAAAATATCTTAATGCCTTTATATAAATCTATGAGGTGACCACACTCTGAATATTGTGTTCAGTTCTGGTCACCCCATCTCAAAAAAGATATAGTAAAAATAGAAACGGTACAGAGAAGAGCAACAAGAATGATAAGAGGTATGGAACGGCTCCCCGATGAAGAGAGGATGGATAGGTTGGGGCTCTTTATCTCAGAGAAGAGATGGCTGAGAGGGGATAGATATGATAGAAGTTTATAAAATCATGAGTATCAGTAGGGAATGATTATTTACTCAAATAATACTAGAACTGGGGGACTCTCCATGAAACTAACAGATAGCAGATTTAAAACAAATAAAGTATCTTTTCACTCAAAATAAAATTAAGTTGTGGAATTTATTGTTGGAAGATGTGGTCAAGGCCAGTAGTATAGCTGGATTTAAGAAAGGGTTATACAAGTTTCTGGAGGATAGGTCCATTAGCAGCTATTAGCCAGGTAGGTTTGGAGAATGTAACCTCTTACTGTTGGGAGCTGGGAGTGAACAACATGGTATGGATCATCCCATTGTGACCTATTTGGTACCTCTTCCAAGTGACCGAAATTGGCCACTGGAGGTAATGTAAGATCTATTTATTTGGCCAGTCATTTAATGGGTAGGGATAGAGCAAGGAGGGGGAATATATGTATATTTATGATGTAAGCTGCCATAAGCCTTAGGGGATAGAGCGGGGTACAAATCTAAATAAATAAATAGTAGTGGGGATATTAACATAAAAGAACTTTTAAATGTGTATATGTAGTAGCTGGGGAATACCAAAGTTATTCTCTGGTTGATTTCTAATGTGTTTCATTTTATTGTTGGTCTGTATGAATTAAAATTTAACACTAAAAACACAATACGATGTATTAGCAAGGTAGTGTGGAATTGCATCTGTTGTACTATATGGATTTTTTCATTCTTAATTAGTTAGATAAAGAGGATATCAAAGAAAGGAAGAAAACCTATTGTAAGTGGTTGCCTGTTATTAAAAACAACAACCAAAACTAAGACCACTGGCTGGTTTTCTATTTAATTTTCTGTCCTCAAATTCTGGAGTGGGTAAGATGTGTGCTGCTAGGCTCTATTTCTCAGGCATTTGAAAGCAGTTCTGAAAGCTTCCATACTTCCACGAACAAAAGTTGATCCCAAAAAAAGATATAATCTGAACTACATCTCCATGCTCTTAGGGAGGCCCCTTCACTTCTTCTTGTACCTCTTCCCACTTTGTGTCTTATTTGCTGATGCCCTAATCCTTCAAAGTACATATGCATGGATAAGCACATATGCATGGATTTATTGACATCAACATAACTAGTGTCCAGAATGCATATATACAGAAATACGTATAAACCTTTGCAGGACCAAAACCATATTGTAACAATGGACCTGCCTTGGTAAGGATTTTCTAGGTTCAGGACCCCAAATAAGTCACACCACTCAAGCACTTTCCAGTTCCCACCACCAAATCTTAACTATTTACAGTGTAACAGTCCATCCAGAGTGATGCAGCTAGCTACTGTCTCATCCCATCTTCCTCTAGCCAAAATTCTTCCTTAGCTCTTTGGTGCTCTGCTGTGTCATGATCTGTGCCAAGCAGCTCCTCTATTCCCAGACCTAGGTTAGCACCATGGTCGACTCCATCTCTCTGAAGCAGAGCTTCTTCTCAGCTGATTGCAGGCTACAGATTGACTTGATCCCAGGACATACAGCTCTTTATAGCCCAAGAAGGAGGTGTGGTCACTGAAGACAGCAAGTTTCTTAAAAGGGACGGTGCCTGCTGCTGCATTGTGGCTTGGTCCCTGGGGGTTGCATCTCGCAGGGACTTACTGTCCCAGAGAAGGGTTGCACATTTATTTGCACATTACACATACTCCACACGGTTCCATGTAGTGTGAGGGACATCACACACAGCACATTATCAATGGGTGCTTTTAGACAGATGGCACCCATGCCTCTGCTCCACCTCACACCCAGGTGATCCATCTGTCTAAAGACAGGTCTCCAGAACATGCTGGAGCACCACCAGCAGAGCGGGCTGCCCAACATGGGGCACCAGCTAGAGGCGGAGCTTCAGTCTGTCTGCTTGGTGGATGGCTGCTGCAACTCCATGCTTGGTCAAGGGTTGCCCTGGGCAATGCCATAGAGCTGTGGATGGCAGCCTAGAGCATCATGTGATCCGTCCAAAGCTCTATGGTTTGGGGAAGGGGGGCTCTGCATGGGCAGGCCGCAGCAGCTGCTGGGTCCATGTAAATCTGGGACAGGCAGGGCTGCACATGGGGGCTGTGGGACTGGTCACCCCCAGAGTAGATTATTTATTTATTTATTAATTTTATTACAAAAACTTTTACCCCACATCCTCCTGCACAATGGCGGCCCCGAGTGGCGAACAACATATAAAATACACCAATAAAATACATTAGCTATTGCTGGCCCATAAGCATCACTCGAGGAACGTGTGCCAGGACTGTGGCTGTGCTGGATGAGTCCTCCTGCACAGGAGTGACCGGTGGGCCAGGGGAACAGAAGCAAAGTGACAGGGGGTGGAATGGACTTTCCACGTGGGGGAAAGGGAGCACTAGGATTCTTCTAACAACTGGCCAGGTGGCTGGCCATTTTAATTGTGAAAAGCACGCTGCTGGTGGAAACCTAGCTGAAGTGAACAGAGCTTACATTGGTGCTGGAGCATGTGTAGGATACTTTTCTTCAAGAGAGGGATGATGGGACAACAGGCTTGTCTGTGTGTCCCAGGAAATAAGGGATGGAGGGTCAGCCTAGCGGAGAGTCATTTCATTTATGATTTGCCTCATTTGTTTGCACTGTCAGGAAAACAGTTATTGAAAATTCTTGCTGAAACATTTCAGAAACTCTAAAATTTTCTTGTCTGGAGGGGATTCTATAACAGGTGATGGTCCACAGAGGGCAGGAATGTGTGTTCTCGGCGTCTTCTCCATTGGCGGCAATGAGGAAAACGCCGTGATAATGAGTCCCTGGCAGAGGGGCATACTGGAGTCATGTTTTATCCAAACTGGTTCAGTGATCCTTACTAGTCATCTTCCTTTTTCCAGCACTGGGCCGCTGTACTAAAGATGAAGCAATTTGCTAAATATTATTAAAAACCCACCTTAAAAAACAAACAAACCCAACACAAACAGTATATTGTGCCTGTAACAGCTGGTCAATTAAGATAAGATAAAAGGGCATGCTTTTTATGTGTGGGGGGAGTTGGGGGGAAACTATTACATTGGGAGGAAAAGAATATCTGAGAATTAGAGAATAAAAGATTCTTTAGAAAGGTCAGAATGCACTGATCAAGAGGAATTTGAATTACTCTGACATTACCAGATATCCGAGCTGAAGAACTGAATTAGATCTCAAGGAATGAGCCAAGCCTGGAAAATACAAAATTGCTGTAGTCAGTGAATGCTTAAGGATAAGTGATCATGCTACAAGTCAGATACAAGATGTTACCAAGAGTCTGTTCAATAGGGAGTAGCACAGAAACATTTTATCAAGTACACTTTAAGGGGATATGAAATGAGTCAAAAGGAAATTGACTGGCATCTGGGAAGTTTGCCAGAGATAAGTGGTAATTAAAGGGTTCAGAGTGAGAGCATGTGCGTGCTTAGGGGTCAGTCTTGCATTTATTTGACACCTTGCTGTGGTATTTGCTTGTTTCTCAGGTCTCGCATGATTGCAAATGGTCTAGAAGTTTTAATTGGATTTCCTCCCCCTTCCTTTGTGATGAGAGACTTTGATCCCCTCCTCCCCCCTTAGTTTGATGAGCTTATCTGGAGGAAGACATTTTGAGATTTCACCATCTAGGTATGGGATCTTGGTTATGCCATTCTTTTTCCACTATGGCATGATCTCCCAAACCTGCATTAAAGCTTCAATTTCCCTGTTACAAGATAAAGGAAGAGGTGTCCTATTGGATGTCTTCTCGCCTAGGGTAGTAGGACAGAGGTGGTGCAAATAGCTGGATCAGACCTAGAGACAAGAGGATGAGACAGGTGGCAACATCAGGAAGATCACAAAGAAATGCTAGACTTTTTGTGTCTTTCAGAGAATAATGTTAATATTTAGCTCTTCTCTCCAGTCTATGTACTAATTAGAGTTGAAACTTCGTCCCTTGAAAACTTCAGAATTCACTGAGGATTCCATTCCCCGCTTCCGGATCTCTGGGTTCTGAAGTTCCGGGTACCAAAGTCAATTCCCTGAAAACTTCTGAAAACTCGATAGAGTGCTGGCACCATTGTGCACGTGGCCGGAGTGATTCAAATGGTTGACCCTAGCTTTACTGAGCTAGGAAACAAAACTTAGTGCCATATTTGGTAGGCACTAAGTGCCTATTTGGTATGGGATGGAACAGGTGAGTGATGGACAAGTCACAGGACAGGTTTGCATTGGCTGACAGGGGCAAAATAAAAGTGGCTGTAGGGCCATTTCCCATTATCTTTGGTGAATTTGACTATGTGCTACACTGCTGATCTGTAAGTAATCAGCTGGGGCAGGGAGGGATGCCTGTCCTGTCTGTAGTGCAATGCTGGAGGGTTACTTTCACCATGCCATGATTTTAAAAAAATAAGTGGGTGCCACATTGCTGCTGCCTGCTGCTTGGCACCATGGAGGTCAGAGGGATCTACCTTGCTCCACTTCGCCTGGCCTGGGCTGTGCATAGGGGAAATGCTTGGGATTGCCAGTGCCACACCAATGCCATGCCTTTTTAAAAAATAAGTGGGTGCCATTGCTGCTTGCTGCTTGCACTGCTTGGCACCATGGTGGCCAGAGGGATCTGCCTTGCTCCACTTCCCCTGTCCTAGGCTGTTCATATACTAGGGCCAATGTTGAGGGTTGCCAGTGCCTAATATACTTTAACTTTTCAGTCAGTGCTGCTGTTGATTGTGCTGCTTGTTGGCAAGCTGGCACCATAGGGTGATTTCAGATGTGACGCGGTGAGATTCACCACAGTGAGTCCCACCCCGGTGTCAATTGCTTCACTGCGGGCCGTGGTGAGCTGCGCAGCCCCAACAGACGTGACAGGGGCAGCACCACCTCCCAGGGCCAACCGGAGTGAACCCGGGCCGGGGGAGCCCAACAGATGTGATGCAGTGCCGAGAACCACGGTGGGAGCCCCACAAGACACCAGGGTTACACTGATGAAAACAGGGCCCCCTGAGGGCAAACAAAGCCAAAGATAGCGGAGGGCCCCACCCAGGGAAGGGAAACATGAAGGGAGGGGGTAGAGGGAGCAGCAGCACGAGCATTGCTTGCAAACAGCGGCCGCACAGAAGGCACGTGCACTTCAAAATGAGAAGCGCGCACACACACGAAGCAGCACACCCACACAACAAAGGGGAGCGGAGAATGGGGGCAGAGGGAGGCACACGCCAGGGGGGACAGGGAACTCCACGGCCGGTCGGGTGCACCGGAGTTATGGGGGAGGTGAGGGGCTGGCACTGCCAGCCCACCAGGAGAGGGAGGGGGCAGGAGTCCAGCGGCCAAGGGGAAGGGGGACCCAGCAGCCCAAGGACACAGGAGGCAACACAAGGCACAGTGAAGCACAAAGGGTGTTTATTGAGGACACAAGCAGCACCAGCCCAGAGCAGTGACAGACAGCGCGGGATGGGGCAGCAGGTCTCAGGTGAGAGGGCGACAGGCAGGTGGGCAGAGCCGGGCCACAGTGGGTCCAGCCATCCCAAAGAGGCAGCAGGCAGTAGCGCAAGCACCCAGGCCACAGGCGGAAGGGAGGTGCTGAGGAGGCAGCCAGCTGTCAGATGGGCCCAGAGCGCCTGACAGCCGGCTGCAGGGGCTCCCATTGGGGGCGGGAGCAGCAACGACAGCAGGTGCACATAGTGGGCCCATTGTCACAGCCCCTGGCAGAAGCTGCGCCCGGCCATGTTCCCGTTCACATATTTCAAACATACAAAAACCTCTGGGCCACGTCAAAATAGCTACATGCTATTAACAATACCGGATCACACAAGCACGTTCGTATTTAGTAAAAAATAGCATGTGAGGAGCCACTCGAAGAAGAACTAAAGGTTGCTACCTTGTAAATAAGGTTCTTTGAGATGGCTCCGAACATTCTCACACACCCACCCTTCGAGCCTCACATAGAATTTTCCCTTCTGTTTTTAGAAAGGGTTGGAAGGAGCTGTCATGAGGGGGAGCGCACTATTTATACTAGAGGAGCTCAAGACCATCATGTGGTCTATTATTTGAATAGGGCGAGCATGCACAACCCAGTCGTGAGAATGTTGGGAGCCATCTCGAAGAACTTTCATTACAAGGCAACAACCTTCTGATCGGCACATGGGGAGGAGCTGTTTGTAAACAAACAACCTTATCTCCCAGTCCAATTGCTGCTGCTGCTCGCCCTCCTGCTCCACCACGTTCCCCTACTGCTGCCTGCCCTTTAAATCTCCCTCCTTGTGCCACTTGTTGTTGGTTGCCTGGCAGGCGCTGCGTGTCATCACCACTGCCCGTGGTTGTTTCCTTCCACCACGGCTGGGGTTTTCCCTTCAGACATTATGTTTCCTTCACCCCTGCCATGGTGAACATTCACCACACTTCTGGCCCTCCTCCCGTTCCGACCTCGTGAAGCGTGGTTAGGTTCACCCCGGACCGTGTTTGACTGGTGAACATCTGGATGCGAGCAAACAGACGTGCATGGCTCTTTCACCACCACCCACGTTTGACTGAGGTTGACTGTGCTGAATGCCACAAACGTAACGTCTGAAATCAATCATAGAGACCAGAGAGGGATCACTTTTGCTGTCTGTTTTTGTGGGCACTGTGACTGTACTTTGTCTGTGGGTTCAACTTTGCCAAGATGTGACTGACCACTGAGCTGGGTCACGGGGAAGATATACTATCTTTCTGGTTAAAATAATATGGTGTGTGGGAAGAGGGCTTGCCTTGTATAGGTGGGCAGGCACAATGGAGGCTTTGGGGTGTGTGTGTTAATGTCTGGTTTCATGTGGGTGTTGTTATGCCTGCTGGGGTGGCATAATGATTTTTAAGCTCCCCCTTACCTCTCGGACGTAATCTCCCTACGCACTCCTGCATGCGCTCTTCCTCTGTCCCCTCCTTCACTCTCCCTTGTTTCTCTTGCTCACCTAACCGCCTTCAACCCTTCTCCCTCATTGTCCCCCATGCCTGGAACTCCCTCCCTTCCCACATCCACCTTGCCCCCTCCCTCCGCTCCTTCAAATTCCTCCTCAAGACCCACTTTTTTCTCGCCGCCTTTCCCAATGCCTGCTAGTCGTTTCCCATATACTTACTTTCTGCTCTCCTCTGCAGACTGCTGCAACCAACCTGATTGTAACCAAGCCAAGCACATGCACCTGAGACTTCGCATCCGCCTGAATGTTAGTTGGTCTCCTCCCCTGTCTCTCCCACTGTCCCCTCTCCCTGTCTCCCTCTCCTTGACTTTTAGATTGTAAGCCACAAGCAGGGACCGTGTCTATTTCTATGTTCTGTACAGCACCAGGTCACACTACTGGCGCTATATAAATGTTTATAATTATTATTATTAATTAATAAATAATGCTGTGAGTACTGCTTGCTTTTTTTTGGCTCTCTGAATGCAGTTGCACTTTTGGGATTTGTCGTCTTGAGTTTTGAGTTCCGGGGATTTCTGCAGCCCAGAGTTCCGATTTCTGGGTCCTCGTAAAAAGTTCAGAGTTTCAACTGAGGACCCAGTCCTGGTACTCGGAACTCGATCCGAATATTTAGATTGTCTATTCAGTGCAGTCCTATCACTAATATATTCCTATATCTCAGCTGAGAGCCAGAATGTCCCCCATTCGTTTGCATGTACTTCTTCTCCCTGGCCTTCCCTGGTCTCACCTTTCTCCCCTCATCTCTGTCCAAAACTCTGCTGCCAGGATCATCTACCTCGCCAGTCGCTTCGACCATGTGCAGCCCCTCCTCTCTTCGCTTCACTGGCTTCCCCTTCCTGAACGAATCCTGCACAAGCTCCTAGTCACCTATAAAGCTCTTCACAACCTTGCTCCCCCCTACCCCTCTGCACTTATCGCCCTCCATACTCCAGCCCATGCACTTCGCTCCTCCTTTGTCCCTTCTCTCACCCTTCCACACCTTCCCTGCTCCCCTAAGCGCCTTGTCCCTTCTCACTTGCTGCCCCCCATGCCTGGAACTCCCTCCCTGTCCACATCCGCCTTGCCCCCTCCCTTCATACCTTCAAATCTCTCCTTAAAACTCACCTCTTTCGCTCTGCTCTGTCTGACTCTTTATCCTGCTGAGCCACTATTCCTATACCTACGATCGGTTTACCCTTATCCTTGCAACATGGACCTGCCTGCTGTCATTCTCATTGTAACCAATCCAAGTACATGCACTTGAGACCTCACATCTTCATGAATGTTAGACCCCTTGTCTCTCCCTCTGTTCCCCTTCCTAAGTATCTCCCCCAGCTCCTGTCTCTCAGATTGTAAGCCCTAGGGGCAGGGACCGTGTCTATTTTATTACTTTGTAAAGTGCCAGGTACACTGCTGGCGCTATATAAATGTTTGTTAATAATAATAATAATAATAATAATGTTGTACACCTGTCCAAATCTCCACCTTCAAATCCTTGTTGAAAACCCACATATCCCCATGACCCATATCCACCCAAACCAAGTAACATCTAAATTAACATACATGGAGTGTGTACCAATATGATGTGTACAGCACACTGAAATTATCTAGGAGCATGTATACCACTCATCATGATAGCAGCTGTGTAACTCACCAACAAAAATGTGCTTTAAAACATAAGCAAAATGTGTAGAAGCAAAACAAGTCCTTGATTTTCAGATTTACAACCACTACTGTAGAACCATGTCTACAACTTCAGCATTTTGCCCATCGCCAATGATCAGCTAAAACAAAATCTTCTGAGGCAGAAAGGAGATGTCCTAATCTTCAGGCATAAAAGTGTTTTGAAATAACAAGCCTCCTATTAGGGAGAATGGACTGAAAGGGCAGACTCAAAGCTCCTGAAGCATTATTACACCTAGGGTACTGGAGTCTTGAAGTATTTTGTTTCTGACAAAAAGCAAATTGTATGTAATGAGAATTGCCTTCACAGCATGAGCAAAAAGCATATCTTTGGCAGGCAAGGTGCACACCAACAGAAAAGTAGCAGATCTAAAAAGTGCTGAGCACTTTAGGAAGTGTATGCTACACTCAGCAATTTAAAAACTGCACTTATCCGTAGTACTTTCCCTTCATAATTAAACTGGTAAAATCAATGGGACTTTGGTCAATGACTTCAATGGAAGCAAGATGTTGGTTATCACTTTATATAGTATCCAATGTGCTAGAACATTATTATATTATATTATATTATATTATAACAAACATTTATATAGCGCCGGTCATGTACCTGGCGCTGTACAGAACATCCAGTGTCACTGCCAAAATTGCATCCTATCCTGTCCGAGATAACTGTCAAGTCCCAAGAATGGGCACCTACCTGTATTTCATTTATTTAGAATTTTAACTCATTGTTTCCCAAAGGCTCAGAATTTTTTACAACCTATATTATTGCATATTTTATACATATGATTTTACTGATTATATACTTAGACATTGGCTGAGCTCCTAAGAGCCTTCATATTATGGCGCCTGAGTCATTGGGTATTTTCAGACATTATGAGATCACGCTCAACCACGGAGAATTCCCACATGGTGATCGTGGTCTCGTAACCTCTGCTGGGGCAAACGGAAGCCGCCCACCAAACATTCACCCCCATGAATCACAGGGGGAATCACATTGAACACGCAAACGGAGGTCCTGCCTGGACCATCTCCATTTGTGTGTTCAATGTGATTCCTGCCCATGATCAGGGGGATCGTCTTGTCTGTCCCCGGACCACGGCCCAGAATCAGTGGCGGGATTCCGGGCCGTGGTCAATTCCCCGGGGGGGCGGGCGGGCGGGCGGGCGCTGTGACTGCATTGGCTGCGGCACCCGCCTGTCTCCCAGAGGGTGGGCGGCCTAGGAAGCGTGGGTGGTGGTGGGGCTGTGCGTCCGCACGTCGAGCCATGCAGCCCCGTCCCCTCCCTGATTCCCCGCCGGGATCAGCCGGCACGTCTGTTGGACATGCCGGTTTGATCCCGGCGGGGGATCAATGGGTGTTTCCACGACGGGGCCAATACAGGCCCTGTCACATCTGAAAATACTCATTGAAGTCACTGGGGTTCCATCAGCACCAGCACATTATAAATTAGTCACTGTATGTGTGTGTGTATAAAATATACAAAATAAACAGACACTTTTATTTATATATAGTAATTATTATACACATACTTTTATATATTGTATATAATAATTTTATTACCAGAAAAACAAAAACTTCTAATAAAATTTCAGAATAAAAACAAAAATTTCAGAATTAAAAATATTTACAATTTTGCAACATATATATCAGGATGTACCTTATTTTTTGCCTGCCTAATTTTCATGTAATTTGGAGAGAATGTATCCCTAATTGAGGGGATCATGCATGCCAAATATCAGAAAGATTGGATAAAGGGTCCCAATTTTATAAGCATCATGGTTTGTGATACATTTCTTGCTGCAATTTCTTTTCTTTCTGACCAATTTGTCTGAGATTTGGGACATTGTCACAATCACAAACAGAATCATTCCTGCCAAGTTTCAGAATTTTTCAGAAATATTGGATAAATGGTCCTTATTTTATAAGCAAATTACATTGTGTGGTTTGTGCACACATTTACAGAGGTAATGACTTTGATTTCCATCCAATATGATGAAATTTGGGCTCATTGTACCCCTCACTCAAGGGATCATCCTTGCCAAATTTCAGGAAGATTGGATACGAGTCCCCAATTGTAAAAGCAATTGAACCGTTGTGATTTTAACTGAAGTCATGCAAATACAAGTCCTGAAAATTTCAGGACATAACCAGGACTTCATGCAGCAAGCCAGAGGGGAGGGGAAAGCATCCCATCAATCAAGAGACATGATTTACATATCCAGGCTGGCCAACTGGCATCCCAAACACACCCTGCAGTACTGCAACAGAGGACATCAGATAATCTCTTATTGGTTCTTTCCTAAGTAGATGCTTCCAACTTCCCAGTAACAAGCAGCGGGGTTGGGGGTGGGCACATCACAGAATGAGGATACATGATTGATATTTCTGATGGCCAGTTGGCATCGCAAGCCCATCTTGTACCGCTGTGACCAACATAAGAGAATCCCTAGTATAGGCTCATTCTCTGGAGATGCTGCCCAGGCTTCCAACATTCCAGTACCCAATCACTGCATCCAGGGAGGCTTGAGGGTGGTCATTGGGAAGCAAATATAAACTTCTGCCAGGCTGCACAGCCCCCACCATGGTTAGATCTTGTCTGGCTTGTAGGCTAGCTTAGTGCTCTTTGTGTGCGACTGTGTGTGCTGCAATATCCAGCCTCAGTACAAGTGCTCATAGAAGCAGAACTCTGAACCTTTTATTTTCTCCCCCATGTATTCCCCCACTGAGATGTTGGGATGCCAATGACTGAAATCTATGCCACTTCCAGTGCCTCTGGCACCTGCTCCTTCTTTGCTCTGCTCACCCCCTCTTGTCTTCTTCACCCCCCTACAAAGCAACCACTACGTCGCAATGCATTAAGACGGACCCCGCCCTCCCGAGGATGACCTTTTCCCCTGGCCGCTGGGTCCGAGGGCAGGCAGCAAGAGATTTATTGCATGCCACGGGAGATTCAAACCCACGCCCTCTGGATACAGAGGCTAGAGCCTTTCCTCTAGGCCAACCAGACAGCCTTGCTGTTGGACCAGGCGTGTGGGCCTTTTGTAGGGTCCCGCGACCACTACGTCCTGACGAGTAAAGACGGACCCCGCCCTCCAGCTGCTCCAAAAAGCAGATCTCTGCATCTAGTAAAACCTTTATAATTTAAACAAAGGCAACACCTGCAATAGATTTAAGAAATGTTGCAACTTCTGTTAAAATCATGGAACTTTCATTGCTTATAAAATTTGGACCCTTTATCAAATATTTTTGAAATTTGGCAGGGATCATCCCTTTGGTGAGGGGAATAACCTTTCTGAATTTCATCCAAATTGTATGGAAAACAAAAATGTAACATCTGGAAATGCATGTGGAAACCATTAAATGATTAAATTGCTTATATAATTTGGACCTTTTATATAATCTTTATGAAAAAATTTCATGAATTATCCCTTTAATGAGGGGCACAATGAACACAAACTCTATCTGCTTTGGATGGAAAACAAAGATGTTATAGCTGGAAACGTGTGCACAAACCATGCAATTAAAATGCTTATAAAATTGGAACCATTTATCCAATTGATATGAACACTGACAAGGATGAGTTCTGTCAGGAGGGGTACAATCTGTCCAAATCCCATGCAGAATAGATAAAAAATGAAGATGTTACAGCTAGAAATATATTTTCCATTGAAACCAATGGAAAATGAAATGAAACAATTACAAAAACTAAAAATGTTCGATAATGAAAATCAGAAAAACAAAAATTTTAATAACAAAAAGGAAAATAAAAAATAAGAAATGAAATGGGTCCCTGGTGCACACCTCTACCACATAAATGTCTAAGCACCATATGACTCAAGGTTCCTGGCCTTTGGACATAGCTTCACCTAGGGATGGGCGAACGCGGTTCGGAAATTCGGAGTTCAGGCTGAACTCAGCCTGTTCAGATGACCGAACCCGAATCCAAATACGAACTGACCTAACCGAATTAGATTCTGAACGTCGAAATTACCGAACAGTTCAGTCAGTTCGGATCGCGTTCGGGTGAGTTCGGGTAGCTATAATGACAAAAACGTGGTGTCAATGGAAGGCCAAACATGGCACAGAGGAGGAGTCAGCTGAGGAGCAGACTTCCAGACACCAGGGGTGAAGAGGCTTGGAGTAGCAGCCAGCCTGCCCAATCACCATCCCTTTTTGCCTCAGACCACTGGCTTCGCAGTCTGCGATTGGCCACGGACTAGGCAGCACGGAGCCAATGGGGCTTGCAGTGAGGCGGGCGCAGCAAGGAACAAAACTGACTGCCTCCCCCCTTCTCAACACCTTCTGAGCTAGTCACTGTTCCTGAACAGCAGGCATTTCAGAAGGTTCCCTCTCTCCCTGCAGTTTTTGTTCCTTCCTATTCCTAATCCATTGCCATCCTCCTCCTATTTCACCCATCCAACCCATTTACCTCCATATCATTTATTTAGATTATATTAGATAATTTAGGTGTTATTTTTTGTTTTTACTCCTCCCTATGTTCCCTGTGTTCAATCTTCCTTCCTCCCTCCCCCTCCATTGAATCCTTTCCCTCTCCCTCTTATTCAATCTTCCTTCCTCCCTCCCCCTCCATTGAATCCTTTCCCTCTCCCTCTTATTCCATCCCTGATTCCCTTCCCCTGTTTTAAGTTTTGGATTTATTTAGAGTAGAATTATTATTAGATTGATTTTCATTTCAGTTTTGTACCCCTCCCTGTGTTCTGTGTTTCCCCCTGTGTAATATTGTATATAAAGATAGTTATTAGATAGATAGAATAGTTGTTAGCTTAGTTATAGAGATAGATAGAGATACAGTGTGTTTGTAGGACAAGACCTTTGTAGTTAATTATTAGGATATTCCATTTAGTTCAATAGGTTTTAGAATAGTTAATAGTAGTTAGATTTAGTGTAGATATATATATATATATATAAAAAGAAACAGCCACTCCAGCTCCAGGACCCACCGTCATGGGTCTGGGGCCATCATTCCTTGCACAGAGGTGATGTCATTTCACTGCACCAAGAAACAGCCACTCCAGCCCCAGGACTCGCCGTCAGGGTTCTTAGGCCATGTTACAGGCAGGGAGGGCTGTGGCCAATATCTAGAAGCTGCCACTCTGCGCCAAGACCCACTGTCATGGGTCTGAGGCCATCATTCCTCGCACAGAGGCGATGTCATTCCGCTGCATCAAGAAACAGCTGCTCCAGCCCCAGGACCCACCGTCAGGGTTCTGGGGCCTACGTTACTGGCAGGAAGGACTGTAGCCAATATCTAGAAGCTTCCACTCTAGTCCCAGAACCCGACATCATGGGTCTGGGGCCATCATTCCTTGCACAGAGGCGCTGTACTTCCACCATAACAAGAAACAGTCACTCCAGCCTCAGGACCCGCCATCAGGGTTCTGGGGCCAGGGTACAGGCAGGGAGGGCTGTGGCCAATATCCAGAAGCTGCCACTCTAGTCCCAGGACCCATCATCATGGGTCTTGGGCCATCATTCCTCGCACAGAGAGCATTTTTTCAAACGCTCGAACCGAACAGCCGAACCTGAATGCGGCGACCGAACCAAATGGCTGAACCGAACGGGCAAACTGAACCAGCCCTAACTGAATGACTGAACCCAAACCGCAATGTGTTTGCCCATCCCTAGCTTCACCCCTGTGGGGCCTTTTAGTTCTGCCCTCCATCACCCCTTATAGCCATCCTGGTCCACCTTGTGGGGCTTCTCCCACTCACCATTGAGTCCTGAAACTCATATATAACATAAATAACAGTCCTCACTGGGACAACTAATAAGAATTCTCTCACCTGGGATTTAGTTCAGCCTCTCCTGGCTTGTTCTCAGTCCATCAGCGGGGAGGCTTTTCCCAAGCCCTTTCCCCAGCTGTATTGGCAGGGTTGCCTTCCTGGCCCATTATGAGGATCTTCTATGCCAGGCTGCTCCCAGCTCTACTTCCTAGGGCTCTCTATACAGCAGCTCAGCACCTTCTCTATGTGCTGTGTGTCTCGCTGTAGCTTCCTCTGCAACAGCTCCCTCCTGGGGAGCTCCTGTCTGGCTTCCTGGTTATTTTTTACAGCAGCTTGATTGAGTCCAATAGCTTGGCTCTTAATGGGGCCACAACCTTTAGTGGCTTAACCTTTTCCATACTGCCTCTCTTAAGGCTCAGAGAGGAGGGGATCAATTTTGGGATGTCTCTAAGACTCTCCCACACTGAACCATGGATGTAACGTGCTCCCAGTGACCTGCCCCCAATGGAATCTGTTGTTGAGTTTTGCATCATCAGCATAGTCATGGCACCACATCCCAAATCTATGCACAATTTTACCCAGTGGCCCCGCCCAGATACATATTAGAACAAGGGGGATAGCAAGCAATCATCCATTACCACCCACTGGGAGCTCTGTAAGAGGAATGAATGGAACCACTCAAGAGCGGCCCTGCCAGGTCTCAGTTGTCTTAACAACATCTCATGATCAGCTGTATGAAAGGCCACTGAACAGTCCAACAAGATCAACAGGATACAATTTTGCCTGTTGATTTCCTGGCAAAATCATGGACCTGGACCAGGACCAGAATAGCAGTCTAAAAACTTTACCCAGGATGGAATACCTTAACTCCATAACCATCACATTTTAAAAAAAAGCTGTGACCTCTTCTTGTGAGAATATCAGGATACTTTTGAAAGGTAGGCAAGATTGTACAGATTGGGGACCATGACCATGCGCATGTTTTCCAGCCTTCACTGATAACGTTTGAGAGTGCCCATTGTCATTCTGAGCCTAAAAAGCATTTACTACCCACATCTTAAGTTACTTAGAATAGAATATTTAGAAAGGTACCTAATGTTACCTCCATCATACAGAAGGGGGAGAGTAGAAAGATTAAGGCCACTTTCACACCTGACATGGTGGCAGTGACAGCAAAGACCAGTGATGCAAAGAAACGGCAGTGAGGAGGAGCCAGATGCTGAAAGTAGCGCTGGTGCAAACTGGGTTCTGCCGTGGCTTTGCTCGTGGATGACAGGGCTGGATTTTGCACTCTGTCATATGCGAGCAAAGCCGTGGCAGGACCCAGTTTGCACCAGTGCTACTTCCAGCACTGGGCTCCTCCCCACTGCTGTGACTTTGCTTCATGGGACTTTGCTGCCGCATCAGATGTGAATGTGGTTTCAGTATCCTATCCAAGGCAACACACAAGTCATTGTGTTTCTCCCACAACACTATGCTGTAAAGTGGCTGAAATTTCTAATGTGCTGGTGCTGATGGAGCCCCACTGGCTTCAATGAGGCTCCATAACATAAAGGCACTTAGGAGCTCAACCAATGTCTTTAAAGTATATAATCAGTAAAAATAAAGGGGAAAGATTGCTGATCTTCACAGTGACAGTGGAGAATTTGATCTGATGTTAAACAGTAGGGGAGAGAGAGTATTATTATTTAACCACTGGTTTTATACATGCAGGTGGTATGAATTTGCATAGCTAATAACTTAGATTTATGGGTACAAGACAGAAAAAACATCCAACAAAAAAGTCAGTGGAAAGGCTTGATAAATTACAATGATCAGACGATGTGAATCTAAGAACAGACGGGCATTAGCGAATTATAGGTGCCAGCTAAGTTGATTCAAGGAGGATTCCTGGAGGTGGAAAGGAAGCAAAATGCCATTATATATGAAATTGTATATGGAAATGCTAACAGCATGCTGAGAAATGTATTTAATTAATTGCAAGGAAGGCTTTAAGACAGTGGTTCTCAGAGTTTTGCATACATTTGAGACCTATGTATAATTCTGTGACCCCACAGCAACACATATATTCAAAGTATATTGTGTATCATTGTGTTAATTATTGCATTGGCAGCTAAAACAATCCTGGCATGCCCTCCAATGTGGGGGGAGGGGGGAGACTTTTTGCAAAATCTTCGTTCTCAATTTTATCGGTATCTGATCTCTGTCTACCGATTCTCCTATCGGTTCTCTCGTTGTCAAATTTTTAACATTGCAGTTTCCCCCATTGACTTCAATGGAGAGAACCATGTAAAAAATCTGATTAAAAAAAACCAACTGTGCAAAAGATCTGATACCGCCAATGCCGAGAAAGAACTTAGATATCCGGTTAATCGGACAGAGTCATTATCAGGTACTTTTGGTTCTTGGCAATACTGAAAGTCCCATCCCTACCCTCCAATAGTACCTTTTTGGCTGGTAGCCTGGTACAGTAATGGGTTTTATCTTGTATGGAGCCAGCAGTAGTATATGGTTTGTACTGGGTTCAGCATACCAAGGGGGTAATTAACACCTCATCTAGAGAAAGAATTGACAGCTTCCTTGCCTAGGTTATCAGATCTGGCTGTTAAAGATGGGGGAAGGGATGGGGCACCTTTTCTAGCTTTAACAAGCTTGGGATAAGCACCACTCTCAGAAACAAAGGAAGATAACACCTAGGTGGGAGGGAGCTGTGTGCCTGGGATAGATATGAAAACTAATAAAGGTAGGAGGAGGTGTGTTAGTGAGAGATGGTTTTTTTAGCCTGCTAAAAGAGACTGTCACGGCGTCAATCAGTGATCCTCTGAGTGTCCTTAAAACTAAAATTTTAGAGCCAGAATCAATGCACATATCTGAGAATTCTGACTTGTTAATATGCTGAGCTGTAACTTGAACCATCAGTCCTGAACATACAAAATATGTGTAGACAGACCTCTTATACAGATGTCTTTTTTTTTCTAGCTCATTCTTAAAGTTAGTCAGTGGGCTAATACAAATTTTTATAAACACACACACACACACACACACACACACACACACACACACACATATATATATATATATATATATATATATATATATATATATATATATATATATATATATATATATATATATGGAAATTAGGGGTGGCATGAAGTGCACCTATTTTTCTCTGTTAAATGCTGGAGGGTATGTCCTGGCCACAACCCAAACTTTTGCACCTCTGCTTTGAGATCTCAGTGGGCACTGATGCCTGGTGATTAAAAGCTTTGATGGGGCTTAGGGGGTAGGAGCAGAAAGGGGGACACAATATATCTCCTCTATTCCCTTTCACACCCCTTGCTCACACAAGCACCCAGTCTCCTCCCCTCCCTCTTTCTCATCTCCAAGGAAACCAAACCAGCTTCTTCATCCTGGAAGTAGGCATGGGAAAAGCCCAATGGCCAGGTCTGGTTCCAGGATACCTACTGGCTGCCTAGAGCAGCTGCAAGCATGCTCTATTATGTGATTGTTTGCAGTTCCTGAGCACAATGCTGTGGGTAGAGCCCAGAGAAGGGCTAAAGATTGATCAGCTCTTTCTGTGCTCCATCAGCAGCATAGCAACTTGTACTGGGGAGCTGTGAGCAGGCACAGAATGGAGCTTGCTTACAGCTGCTCTGGCTAGTAGCTCATCCATAGGGGCAGAATTTCCTAGTGGGGCTGAGTCCTGTGGATGTGCCACCAATGTCAGTACAAATTGCTGCAATTCTACAAACCTCTAAAAACAGACTGCTCTGATTAGGGTTGCTTACATGAAGATGTAAGTGGCAAACTCATGTTTGAAAATCTTGGCATACTATGATAGTCTGATTGTGGAGACCCTCTTGGGAAAATGAAAAACATACTGTGATTTTCATGAGGTTCACTTTGTAGAATTCCCCATTTGCTTCTGAATTTGCTCTCTGCGAAGGAGGAACAGCCCAGCTAGTCAGCAAATACCAAATACTTGACACATGCATTTTGTGCAGTGAAATATCTGGACTGACTTATCTGTGTGCATTGTTGTGGTATCAGTGAGCGTCACTGGGTGCTTATTTCAAATGCCCATTCATTTCGTTTTCTCTATGGCCGCTTTTACACGGATGCTATCCACTCACGAACACCCGGAAACACCCATCGGATGGGTGGGAGAGCGTCCGTGTAAACGTCCATGAGTGGGTGGGGGTGTGTGTCTGACCCACCCACGGAGCAGCCACGAGGGAGCCGTGAGGGAGCTGGCACCCTCCGTGGGTGGGGATGGGTGTTCAACACCTGAGCATCTGTGTAAAAGCAAAAACACCCACACGGGCTGGACAGGCAGAGCCCCACTGCGTTGGTTTCATGGGGCACGTATGCGCCGCCACGCAGACACGCCCACGGGGAGGATTCCGGATGTCTGGTTGAGAGCCCGTAAAGGAGGGTGGAACCAGGGCACACGCGTGTGGACTCCCACGATGGAGACCATGAAGGCCCATGAGAAGACCACAGGAGCCGAGACCACCCCACGCACGGGAAGGGGCTGGGTGAGCATGGGGACCCAGGAGCACCCGGGGGGGAGGAAGCCCCGACAAGGTGGTTCAGGGGGGATGCACCCCAGGCAGAAGGCACAAGGGGGGGCAGACCGCCGGTATGGGGGGGTAGACAGGAGGTACAAGGGGGGCACCCTGGCAGGGGGGAAAAGGGGGAATGCACCAGGATGTAACACAGTGCAGTGTCCCGGCAGAGGGGCCACACCAACGGCCCCTCCGGTCGATGAACACCAGTCCAGCACTTCCCAGGGGCATGGCCCAAGGAGCAGCAGAGAGAGTGAGGTGAGTCTGAAGGAACACACCCCCCCCGGATGGCATGGCCACACCCCAGGCCCAGAACAACGGACCAGGGAACACACGGCAGGGGGCAGCAGCATAACCCAGTCCCCTGTCCCCGCAGGACAGCTCCCAGACAATGGAGCACCGCACCAACGGAACGACAGCTGAGGAGGCCCAGACAGCCAGGTGAGCAGAAGGGAACCCCGGGGGGAGAGGGAAGGCAGGCCCAACAGGTGGGCGGAGGGGGCCAGCAGGAGCCATAGTAACCCCTAATGCACTACCCCCAACAGGACATGACCACCACCATGGCTACCACATCTACAGGGCAGGCCCCATGCCGCCAAGCCGGTAGGCCCCCCCACACGTGGGTCCCAAAAGGGGGAGCCCTGGTCAAGGCAGGAGGTCAGGGACTTCATACACGTGTGGGGTTCTGAAAGGGTCCAGCACGACCTGGTGCACAGCTACAAGACCAGACAGGTCTATGAAGCCATCACCCAGAAGATGCAGTGGCAGGGGTACAATAGGGATGTCACCCAGTACATGCAGCAGGCAAAGGACTTGAGGTCCGGATATAAACATATCAAGGACAATAATCTCAAATCCAGTCGGGCCATGTGCACAGCCGAGTTCCAGGAGGAGCTGGGCAAGTTCCTCTGCATGGACGGGGACATCATGGCCTCCTGCACACACAGAAGCACCTTTGCCAGGGGCAGGACCAACACGCACCCCCCCTGACTGACCCCACAGAGCGGGGGGGTGCCCCGGTGATGCCATCCAGGAAGTGGGAGGGGACAGCCCCATCCCATAGGGGGAGGAGGTGCCCCGGGGATCCGAGTGCCGGACCACCACACTCGGCGCGCGTCCCCAAAACTCACAGGCCTACCAGCCACAGGGACAGGGGGCATGCGCAGAACAAGCGGAGACCCGGGACAGCCCCCAGGAAGCAGAGGAACAGGATCCAGGTATGATCGCCCCAGCGGGGTTGGAGCGGGGTTGGGTTGGGGAATGGCCCGAATGGAGGTGCAGAGGCCAGGGGCTGGAAAACAATAATGGTACCCCTTCCCATTGCAGCACAAGGCATCCTGGAGGAGCACAAGGTGGAGGTTGTGGAGGAGGATGACGAGGGGGGCCCAGCAGCTCCCCCCCACCAGGTGGGCTACCCTCCACGGTGGGACACACCAGCCAGGGGTCTATGGGGGGCCCAGCTGTGGATGGGTGTGGAGGTATGGGGAGGGGGGCTGGGAGCGTGCTACCACACACAGCAGGGTCCAACAGGGGTAGTGTGTTGGGGGCAGGTGGGAGGGGCTGTTGGGCCCACCGTGGCTCCCACAGTATACCTGACAGTCAAGGGCCCCTCCCATGGCTATCAGCTGCCGGGGGGCCATCCCATGACAGGGCAGGGCTGGGGGACCCCACAGGGGAGGGTTGAGGGGAGCTGTCACACTATGAGGGCCGCCCCACCAGGCACCTCGGGTCAGGCATAGCGGCCAGTGGGGCACACAGGCCGGAAGCACTAACGCCATGTCCAAACTCCTGTTCACAGACTAGGCACCCACTTGCATGAGGGGAGCAGCTGCTGGTAGCGTGGAGCGGAACCGGGAGATGCGGGCCAGGAACCGGCACTGGAGGGAGGACCTCGGCAGGGAGCTGCTGGAGGAGTAGCAATGGTTAGCCGAGGTGCACTCCCTGTACCTTGACCACCCGTGGTTCCCAGGAGCAACCCTATCTGGGCCTAGTCCACGGGGTCCCCCTCCCCCACATAGGGCAACAGAACCCACGTGTGGGGTCACCCTTCCAGCCTGCCCCCGTGGTCCTGCCCCCACTGCCAACCCGAACCCTCCACCAGGAGGCGACACCCCCACCCCAGAACTGTGCACCCCAGGATGACCAACCACCCATGGTGGCCACCCCATCTCTTTCGGTAAGGCTGCAGCACCCCGAGTCCCTAGGGGTAGGGGGTACAACACTAGGGAGGCACTGGGAATCTGGGGACCTGTGCAAGGCAGGACCCCGGTAGGGAACACATTGCAGAACCCACTCCAAGCACAGGCACTACATGAGCTGGGGAGCAATGGCCATTGCCAGGGTAACGTGTACCTGCTCTGTGATGCTGTACTGGATGGGACATGTGCCATACTACCAAAGGTGGGACGGCTCGGGGCTCACACCAACAGGGATCACCCTACGGCATGTGTGATACTCGTGTGGGGGGTAGGGGGGGATCCCTGGATGACCATGGGGCACACAGTGGTCTGGTCCCTGACATGGGACAGAGATGAGTGCACACAAGGATTTCTCACCCCATTCTTGTTTTTCCATGCAGGGACCATCTGCAGAGGCCAGTGTGGAGTGGCCAGTGGATGACAGGGAGGCTGGGCCGGCCGGCCGGCAAGTACTGCGATTGACTGTAGCCAGGGCACACCAGCCTGTGAGCCCTGGTAGTGTGGCCAAGAGGGGGAGAGGGTGCCCAAGACATTAACCCCCACCCCCTTCCATTGTACAGTTCCCCCTCCAATAAATGTGTTGTACCTCTACCTTGCAGTCGCTTCATCTGTCCCAGGACATGTGGCCAGGGTGGGGTGGGGTGCGGCATGCATGGGGGCACTGGCATGTTGGGGCTCTGTACACTCCCTGCCCAGCAGACAGGACCAGGGGCCAGCCCAGCGAGGCCGCATGCAGTGGATGTGGCTGGAACAGTTGTACACTGAACCTGCACAGGTGAGCTGGCAAGTGTTGGCCGGCAGGCCTTTGTGGGGGCCGCGCACCCCGTGGCTGACAGTGAGGGGAGGACACTCACACCCAGGCCACCCACAGGGCCCGTTCCTGGGACCCCCTAGCCCACACATGGAACAAAGGCACTCTTTCAGGTAAAGGGTAGTACCCAGCTTTATTGAAGGGGTTCACAGGCCTATGGACATGGGTGTGGGTCAGGAGCTGCCTGGCATTCGGCTGCCTGGGCAACTATGCAGCCGCAGATGGAGTCCCTGTTCTCCTCTGAGATGCGCTGGAACGCCCCTCCCTGGGCATGTTGGTACAGGGGCACTGGGCCAGCCCTGTGCACCGGTGGTGGGTTGTCCAGGGCAGCACCCCCTGTCTCGCATACATTGTGCAGGAAGCACGCTGTCAGGACAAGGATGGGGGTGTGATCCAGGTCGAACTGGCTCCTGTTTATCAGGAGGTGCCAGTGCGTCTTGAGGAGCCCGAAAGCCCACTCCACCACGCTGTGTGCGGATGACAGGCGCTCATTGAACAGACGGTGGTCCGGGTTGCGTGCCACTGGATAGACCCGCATGAGCCATGGGCTGAGCGGGTAGGCAGGGTCCCCTGTCAAAACAGGGGTCATGGGAACCCCCTCTATCATGAGGTACAGGTTGGGGGAGATCTCCCCGTCGAACATGCATGCATAGAAGGGGGAGGCATGCAGGACACAAAAAATAATATAGGAAGAAACAGATAAAAAGCAACCTGCTACAAATTTGTTATGCAAGTACAATCTCAGCCCTCTCCGTCCTGCAGGACCCCTAATCAGGCTCCCTATCGTCCCCGCCAGGAGGAATGGTTCCTTTTCCCTCCGGGAGTGGATGCTAGAGGTCAACATTTTGTCATGCATGGACAGGGACGTTGCCAAGCCCTGTCCCGAGACACCTGCGCGTAGTGCTTTCATAGCAAGAGGTTTCCTGTAAACAAGCGCACACTGAAACCCCCTAACAAAGAAGAACCTTCTCCATTTAAATAGGGTGTTAATAATCCTAAAAAGAGCTTATTTTCCACACATGTTGGTGATGCATTTGTGTGTAAGTTTAATACTGAATGTCTGAAAAAAACAATGTATGCCGGCTTCATGTGAATGTAGGGGTGTGAAACAAAATTTGTGTTGTTTAAAGTTTGAAGGCCTTTAAGTAAGAATGTATGTATGGGTGTTTGAGGATTTCTTTGAGTGTGCTTCACATCACACATATAATAATAATTATTATTATTTCAGTTTACAAATGTCAATAGTCATGTTGTTTCTGCCCTAGTAAATACAGGGGCTACTTGTTCTATGCTCCAGTCTTCCCTTTTCCCCACAGTGGTGCCTTCCTCCTCCTCCCTCTCTACTGTAGGGGTGGAGGGCATATGCTCTAGAGTGCCTCTTTCTGAGCCCACCACTGTAACCATCGGTCCGCTCACAGAGAGACATTCTTTCCTCTTAAGCCGCAACACACCGGTAAATTTGTTAGGAAGAGACTTGCTTTGCAAATTGAATGCTAAAATTCTCTGTTCACCTGATGGTGTCTTTCTGGACCTGCCGCAGCCCATTTTTCCTGTACTTCTTATGGCCCTTGCTACTGAGGAAGCAGGACAAGAGTTTCTGCCTGATCACCAGAGGTTCTTGTCTGCTTTGCCTCCCGAATTGTGGGCAGCCACCCCTGATGATGTGGGGCTGCTGCAAGGCATTGCACCTTTGCAAATTTCAGTACAACCTGGCAAGTCTTTTCCCTCCGTTCCTCAGTATTCTTTGTCTGTTGAAGCTACAGCTGGCATTCACCGTGTCATTCAAAGCTTCCTTGAACAAGGCATTTTAACACCCTGTTTGTCCCCTGTTAACAGCCCCATCCTGCCGGTAAAGGAACCGGAAAAATTCCACCCTGATGGCTCCCCTGTTTATCGGTTTGTCCAAAATCTGCGAGCAGTGAATGATTTTGTTGTTCCCTTGCATCCCATTGTTCCTGACCCGGTTCTCACTATTGCCTCCATACCAACTGATGCTAAGTTTTTTACTGTTGTTGATTATCCCAAGCCTTTTTCTCTGTCCCTATACACCCAGATTCTCAGTATTTGTTTGCCTTTACTAAGCCCTCCACACGTTGCCAGCTTACTTTTACCCGTCTCCCCCAGGGTTTCCGTGATTCCCCTTCCCTTTTTGGATTGGCTCTCCGCCAAACTTTGTCTGATTTTGTTGTGCCTTCCGATGCAACACTCATTACTTATGCAGATGATTTGCTGATTGCTGCCCCAACCTTAGAAGTTTGCCAGGCTGCCTCTCTTGCACTTTTACAGCATTTGGCCCTGAAGAAACATAAGGTTTCTCGTGCTAAACTCCAGTTTTGTCAGCCCCAGATTCAATACCTGGGACACGTGATCACTGCTGAAACTCGCTCCCTCTCCTTGAACAGGCTGAACGCCATTATGTCCCTGCCAGTGCCCTCTACCCCTCGGCAATTACAAAAATTTTTGGGTGCTGCTAATTACAGTCGTCAGTGGATGCTGGGCTATGCCCAGTTGGCTCAACCTCTCTATTCTGCACTGTCCCTTGATCCTTTTCTCTTGTCTCCTGAAGCTGTACAATCATTCCAGGATTTTTGAATTGTCTTTGCTGGCTCCTAAAAATGTTACTCTTCACCGTGTTTCTGCTTTGAATCCTGCTTCTCTTCTGCCTGTCTCTGACTCTGACGACATGACTCTCTCCCATGACTGTGTTATCAGCATGTCAATATTTACACTGACTCTCGCTATGCTTTTGGTGTCTGCCACTCCTTTGGCAACAGATTTGCTGATCAAACTGCGAAACGAGCAGCAAAATCTGGCCCTTCTCTCTGCCTCGTTGCCGCAGTTTCCCTTTCAGATACTTCTCCGGCTGATGTCCCCTCCCTTGAAGACCTCGCTGCCCAGCAAGCTGCTGCCCATCCCTCAGAACAACGCATCTGGACGCGAGTTGGCTGTTCCCCTGACTCTGATGGCATCATGCGCCACCCTGATGGACGTCCAGTAGCACCGCGTGCCTTGGTGCAGCATTTGGCTCGAGTGTCTCACATAATGACACACTCTAGCAAAGGGGGGATAGCTGCAATGATTTCTGCCTCTTGGTTTGCCCCTTTTGTCACTACTGAAGCCCGCCGGGTTACCCAATCCTGTGCCACCTGCCAACTGTTCAACCCGGCTCGTGCCCAGCCTTGTCACCCATCCTCCTGCCCATGGAGTGACGGGCCCTTTCAGAATCTCCAGATAGACTTTGCTGATTTACCCCCGGCACAAGGTTACAAGCACATGCTGGTAGTTATCTGCCTTTTCTCTGGCTGGACTGAGGCCTACCCTTGCCGCCGAGCTACTGCCGCTACAGTTGCCCATGAGCCCCTATGAACTTGTCTTTGGACGGGCCATGCAAGTGGGCATTGAACTGCGCCCTCCTCAGCTGTAAAAGTTAAAAGAAAAAGTGCCTGGATCCACCCTTCACATTGCAAAAAACCTCTGAGCCTATAGAAAGAGGGCCAGAGGAACAGGGTGCAAGTGCTGGTAACCTCTCCCCTGTACAAGAACCGGCTGTGCCACCTCATGATGAAGAAGAAGCACCACAACAATATTAAAGACCAGTACTCGACCTGTGCCTAATCAAAATAAACTATTTCTGCCTTGTGTCAAGGGGGGTTTCTACAGTTCTCAGCACAACCTAAGTGAAAAGAACTCCCCTTGAGAAAGACGTTCTTTAGACTCTGCTAATACCTTTTGTTAGTAATAGAACAGCTTCGCATTGATTTAAATGTATCTAACTGTTGGATTTGTGCCTCTATTCCCTCCCACTCTTTTGAGGGTATTCCCATGCATGCACATCCGCTCAATCACAGTGAATTAAAGTTCCCCGTGTACTCAGATCTACCCCCGGATGCCACTTGGGAGGTGGTCAGATGCAACATTTCTGAATACATTTACATTAGGACCCCTCCCCCGGCCCCGTTTTGCCTGCGCTGTAATGGCACAGGGCTGTTTGTAGGTGAATCCACCTGCAATGCCACTATCGTCAAGAATGGGATTACCTTAAATCTTAACAACACTTTCTTGCCTGATCTCACTCCTGCATACTTTAACCTAACAGGTTATTACCACCAAGTATTTGTTTACGCACACACCTGCACCTATGGAATTACTGCCCTGGTGGGTCACTATTTTGTGTGTGGCAACAAGGCCTATAAGCATCTCCCTGCTAACTTCCAAGGTTCCTGTTTTATAGCTACCATTGTCCCTGCCATTCGGCTGTCTCCTGCCCTGCCCCCAGGCCCCGTGCGACACCGCAGGGAAATAACAGAGGCCCAACGTTATTGGGGTATAACCCTTCCTGCTCTGGGGGTGGGCTTCACAATCCGAGAACTCAGGCGAATTTCTAGGGTCCTCGAGGAAGTGGCCAACTTAACAGCTGACACTTTTCAAAGTATTGCCACTGAGATGAACAGCATCAGGCAAATGGTTTTGCAAAACAGACTCGCCCTGGACTTCACTCTGGCCAGCAAAGGTGGGGTATGTGCTTTAATAAAAAGTGAATGTTGCACCTACATTCCAGACAACAGTTACACCATTTTTCAAAACGCACAGCATCTTAAAACTGCTGTGATAAAACTCCACGAATCACAAAATTGGGGTTGGTGGTCCTGGCTCACTGACCTGCTTCCAGATATCCCAGGTTGGATTAAGCACATGTTATTCTTATTATTTGCTGTCATTTTAGGCCTTGGCCTTCTCTACTTACTGTGTAAACTACTCTTCTGGTGTGCTAAAAGTTTAGCTTCCTTTAACTCAAAACCTAGGCCTGCTCCCTTGCTTGCTGCTGTAACTTTGCCTGCTGCTTCCCTGTGCAAGGGATTTCCCCAGCCAACCCCAGCCTTGCCCAGACTCCGCTTTCCTCTGAGGGCCCGCAGACAAAAGCGGTGGTTCATATGGTGATACTTTTCTCTTAAGTATCAGACGGGGGAGGTGATGAAGAAAACCCCAATATTCTGTTTGCCCCATAGTACCCTCTGCCCTCTTAGACAATAACCTGTAGTTACCCCGTCATGCTAGGATTGCTTGCTTCACCCTTAAAAATTAGACAGGCTTTGCTTCTCCTCAGATAGATAAGCCCCACCTTTGAAGTTTACTTTGTTTATAGGGAGGACTCCTTTAGCTCAAGAATGCACCTGGTTTCGGTCTAGATAACGACCCTCACTTAGAAGTGAACTGTCTTTTCTTTAAATAATGAGTTTGCAAGTTATGCTGTCATGAATGTCTACTGCGCAGTTGCGGCAACTCATGTATGGGCTTTCCGCCCAAGGATTTCTGTATAAGAATATAGTGCTCTTTGTTGTGGGGTGCTCGGGATTCCTTGATCCTAGGGGCCCGCAACGCATTGTGTAAATCTGCTGAATAAAGGGGATGTGAGTGTTGTCAATGGTCCCAGTGCAATGTGGGAACCCCAGTTCCTTGAACCCACGCCTCATCTCCTCGGGTTCATGGAGATGGATGACGTGCTCCAAGAGGAGCTCCACGAGCTGGTCACACGCATCATGGAGGGCCCTGTTCATTGTGGCGGTGCCCACCCCGAACTGCTCCCCCATGCTCCTACAGGAATCGGGGGTGGCCAGCCGCCACACCGCCATGGCCACGCACATCCCTGGTGGCAGCGGGAAGTGCATGTTCGTCTCCCACCTCCAGAGGTGGGGGTTGAGGAGCTCCCCCAAGTGAGGCATCCAGAAGTGGTCCAACCATTCCCCGTCCATCCAGGTGGTCAACATGTTCTCCCACCAGTCGTTGGTGCGGGAGCATGACCAGTGCCATCGCAGGGTTGGTAGGGTCATGCGGCGGGCATACACATTGAGGATCCTTCAGGCCAGCCCTTGCTGGGACACCGCGGAGTCCAACAGGGCACGGCATCGGACGGCTGCCCGCCTCACCCATCGGAAAATCACTGCTCTCCTGAGGTTTGCAGCCCTCTGCGCCCCCAGGAGGACAGACCTTCAACCCGGCAGGCGGAGCAGGGCTATCTGCTGTAGCAGCATATGCAGCAGCAGGAGGTCTGCACCCAGGAGGTGCAGCAGCACGTCCCTGGGCTTGGGTTCTCATCTCCCGGCAGTATGATTCTGCAGCTCCCCAATCCGAGCCCTCCGCTGGCACGTGTCGTGGCTGCAGCGTGCTCTGCTCTATGGCCTGTGCCCACAGCCCACTCTCCCCATGTATTGCGGGAGCTTCTCTGTGTCCGCCCAGCCTGGGGTTGCCATTCTCTGTGTGCTTCTCAATCCTGTGCTATAGCCCCTCCGCCCCACGCCTGACCTCCTGCAACAGGTCCCTTATGTACTGTGTAGGCCAGTGTGGGCAGGGCACCAATTAGTGATGCACTGGGGGTGTGCTGGGGCAGCAACTGGGTGCTGGGCCTGGCTGAGCATCTCCGCAAGTGCGCTGACCGCCTGCCTGCCGTGGGGGGATGGATCCGCGCTCACCCCAGGGTACCCCTGCCCCTGCAACTGCGCTACAGTCCCCCCCAGCCAGGTTTGGCCTTTGCCTGCTGCAGCTGTGAGTGATGTGGATACAATGCCTGCCTCGGCTCCTTGGCCTGATGCAGTGCCCGGCCTTGGCCTCCTTCATCTCTCGGCACCTGTGCTGCATCCCTTCTGCCCTGTGTGTGGGTTGCAGCACCAAGTCCCCAGTGGACCAGGCTATCTCTGGCATGCAAGGCCACCTGTGGATAAGGGTATCCACTCATTCCATGCTCATCCTGGTTGCGGCAGTCCTCCGTCTCCCACCTGTTGCTTCACCAGAGCGGGCCCCACTCCTGCCATGACCAGTCATTCTGCGGGGCCCTCAGCAGGGGATTTAGGGGAGGGGTGGTTGCCCTGTGTGGACATGCTGTTAGCGACCCTCTGGCTGAGCCCCAACATGCAGCTGTTGGTGGGTGACCCCCTGTCGGTGGAGGAAGGCTTCCGGCTCCTGTAGCGGAACATGTGGACAATGGGCCAGGTCGGGGCCCCAGCATGCTGGGCCCATTCCCTCGAGCTTGGCTTTACCCCCCCTATGCCTGCCTCCTTGGGGGTGCCCACCTGCCATTGTTGTTGTGCCATGGACGTCTGCAGAGGCAACGGTGACTCGCCTGCTGTTGGAGCTACCCAGGTTTGGCCTCACCCTGCTGTCTGAGGGTCCCCCTGTTGCTGTCCTGTACACCAGCAGCCTCCTGCATGCCCACAGCATCCCGTGCATGCCCTCAGTTGTGGAGGCCCTCCTGTGGGACCTGGGATTGCTGTCCCCCAATGTTGGTGGCCCGCTCCAGCCTGGGAAATCCTCCACTGCGGAGCTCACCGCCCTTCAATCGGTGAGGGACCTTCCAGCTGTGCAGGCTTCAGCCGCCGGAGAGGACCTCCTCCTGCCCCGCTTCCTGGTGAATGCTCATATGTGCTCCCAAGGCTTCCGAAGGGGTCTGATTGCATGGGAGGGTCTAGTGCAGGGGTTGCTGCCCCGGGAGTGCTCATCGGACCGTCCATGAGTGGTCCCTTGCCTCCACTCATTTGTAGCCACTCTGGTGCCCTGGCCGGTGAATTGCCTGCCCCCCTGTGCCTCCAATCAGTCTGTGTGCTACCATCTGCATCACTGCTGCTGCCGCCTGGTTCCCTGGACACCATCGTTCCCTCTGTGTGACCGCTGCTCCTTGCCGCTGAGGCTGTCCTGTGCCCTCACCTGCTCTGTGTGGGCGCTCTTGTGCCCTCCTTTTTTGCATCTCTTGCCTGGCTGTAAGTCCACCTGTGCCCCCTGGCTCTGCCTCTCTGTGCTTGGGGGCCCCCGTTCCCCGGGCACCAATAAAATGCTGTTCTGTGATGGTCTGTCCTGCCTTGATTCCATTGCTGCTGTAGCAGCGGGGTGCCCCTTCCCCTTGGTGGCCCTCCTGCCCCCATCTGTGTTTTGTGTCCAGGGGGTGTGCTTGGTGTGGACTGGAGGGCTCTGGGCCTGTGGGGTGTGCGCCGTGTGTGTGGTGTGGCTTCCCTGGTAGCTTCCCTGCTTGTTGCTGCTGCCTGGGATTGCTCAAGGGGTGGTATTGCCAGTGGGCAGTTGGCCGGGCACCCCCTGGCCTCATCTGTGCACTGGTGTGGCCCTGCCCTTCCCCTCCGCTCCCCTCTGCTGTTGCCTCCTTTTGGTGCGGGCCGTCTGTGGTGGTGGCGGCGATGGATGGGCAATGGCACCATAGGCGCTGGGCAGCTGAGTGTGAGGAGGGGTTGTGGTGCCCCCAACCTTTGGCCCAACTGATCCCCCTTGGTGCAGGGGTCCGGGTGCTCTTCCGGGTGGTGGCTGTTGATGGGTGGGGTCTGCCCCTGGTGCTGTTGCTGCCCCCAGCCCTCCCAGGGCCCATTGGTGCAGGCATTCCCCATTGCCCTGTCCCTTCTCTCCTGAAGCTACTATTGTCGTGCTGCTGGCAATCTTGTGCCTGGGCGCGATGGTGCTACAGCTGGAGTGGGTGGCGTGGGACATGCAGGCGGTGGGTTGGCTGTTGGATGGCATCTGTGAGTGTGCTGCCTGTTTGCTGGGCCCTGTGCCTGTGTCTCTTCGTGGGGGGTTCTGTTCCTTGGTGCCCGGGGCCAGCTCTGATGGCTGTCTCCTCTACCTCTGTCCCATTCAGTGCAGGCCATGATCGTGGAGCAGACCCGGGAGCAGGGGTAGTTGTTGGAGCTCCTCCTGCACATCCTGGAGCAGCTGCACTGACTGGACTGTGTGCAGGCTGAGCGCTGGCACTGGACACGGGGTTGCTGAACCTATTGACGGGTGTTGTCCCAGGCCTGCTGCTGCTGCTGCTGCCCCCCCTTCTGTTTCCCCATCCCCCTCCCTGCCCTGTTGTTGTTGCCCCCTGTTGCAGTTTCCCCGTTTTATTAAAGGCTTGTGTGTTCCTTACTGGTGTGTACGTGTTGTGCTTTGCTGTGACCTCTCCCTTGTGTGGGTGCCTCTGCAGGGGGTGTTGCCTGTGTTGTGTGGGTGCCTTCCCTCTCCCCCCCAGCTCCCCGTGGGCCGTGTGCCCATCCCTGTGTGCTTCTGTTGCCTGCTGTGTGTGCGCCGCTCTGCTGTGTGTGTGTTGGGAGGGGGGGTTGGCGCCGGGCTGTCTGGGCTCTGTGCCGGGACTGTGTGGAGCCGGCTCCTTTGTAGCAACTGTCATCCCATCTCCCTCTCACCCCGCCCACATGGGTCCTGGCGGCTCGGGGGCGGGGCCGTGTTGTGTGGCTTCGTTTGCCCTTGGTCGGCCATGTTGTGCTGTCACTATGCTGGGCAGGGCTTCCCCGCTGGTCCCGGCTGTCCATGTACTTCCATGGGTGTTTGCTGGGTGCTTCCCGGGGTGGGTGTGTGGCTGCTGGGTGTTTGACGGCCCCTCCCCTTTCCTTCCCATGACCCCCTGCAGCGCTGTCCATGTAAATGTCTCCCTGCTTGACGCCGCTGGGTGTTCACTGGGTCTTCTCACCGACCCATCTCCACCCATCGGCACTGCTGCACCGTCCGTGTAAAAAAGGCCTATAATATATATTTCATCTGCTTTTGCTAAATCCTTAGTATCTGAAGTCCTTCCAGCATTAACTTGTTAAAGAAATCATAGGTCATTTATATTAGAAAGCACAGAGAGAAGTTATAAATTACATGGCATCACTTATATTGATAGCATTTTGAAAGTCTTCCAGAAAACCCCTTTGCATTGTTCTCCAGTTCAGACTGATTGGATTGATTTATGCTAAAAAACATTATAAGGTTTCGCAAAAGCTACAGTTCGGCACTCTGCTATCCTTCATGGACAGTAAAATGTAAACAATAATGTAGCTATAAAATATTTGAGCTATTAACAGAACAGGTTTTTAAAAAAATATGCAGATAACAATGGAGCCATTAATATGACCTTGTGTGCTACCAATAAATCAGGACTTCTGAATATTAATTCCCCATACAGATGTAATAGAGGATCTTAGCAGCAGATTGTTTGGCAATAATGCAGGTAGAACACCAAACACTGCAAACCACTTAATTCTGAAAGTGATTTCACATTGTGGGTTAGTCTAATCTGTGAGACAGGACTACACACACTAATTTTATCTGAATTAATTTTCCATGTAACATTCAGGTTAGGTTTTTCCTATCTCCAAAAAAGAATACCAGCCATAACTCTCGGAAATAGGGAATTACGTTTATCAATATGCCAAAGAAAATGTAGGCAGAAAGCTATTACAAGGAGAATGCTGTTGAGTTTAAAAACTCATGAGCTATCTCTGAGGAGGCGAACCTGTGTCAGATGTAAAAGGAAAAGGGCATGTTAAATAATTTCAAGTATTTAATGCAATCTGTTGCCTGAAATAGACTTGCTAAATTATTTACTGAAAAGCTAATAAATAAGATGAGCTCTTAGAAATTGTTTTTCCCTGTCCTCAAAGGCAGCTGGCACTAGACCATACTCAAATGGAATTCCCATAGCATCTGCATAGGCACAGTGGAGTCACAATGGCAGAGAGTACCACAGGCTTCCATAGACAGCAGCAACCCCTGCAGAAGACATCCTAACCACACCAATGATCAGGATAATGAGGGAGCAACAACCCAGAGCCAAGGCAATAGACACCATCCCATGATCACAACCCTCACCAGAGGCACAAGGACAAAAGGAAGGAGAGTATCACTAATCAGCTTGCAATAGGTGCAGGCTGCATGGCTCACAGTCATGTTCATGAAGATTTGGACAAAATACCTATGTTTGAATAATTCAAATACAAATTTCCCATGATATACAAGAAATGCCAAATACAGCGGAAAATATTCAAGATATGACGCAGTGTTACATTTGTGTGTATGTACTTAAAATATGAAATACAAGTTAAAATGTATTTGAAATACAATTTTTAAATACATGTATTTTCTGTACTGCCCAGCTCTGTGGCCATGCTCATGTGCAAAGAAATAGCTCACTGCCAGCAAAGGACAAGAACCGAGGAATACTGATGCCAGGTTGATATTATGGGCATTTTTACACACACATTAAAGTTCCAGATTTTTCAATCTTCTGGGTTTACAAGTCCACAAGTAAGTTCCGGATTCATTTTTCACACATACACTGTCCTGAGGCAGTTCCTGGATGCATTCTTCACACAAATACTGCCTTGAGGCAGCCTAAAGTAGCCACAGCTGTAGATGTGACAGGCTGCCATGGAAACCAAGTGACCACAGCTACCTGGAGCAAAGCAGTTTACCAGGAGAACTTTTTACACACAAACGTTCTGGGAGAAGTTCTACGCGGAAGTTCAAAGATCCGGATGTTTAAGATCTGGGTGAGTGATTTAGGCACGTAGAAAGTTCAGGATGTAACAGTAAACATCCAGGAGAAATGTGTGTGTAAAAACACCCAAAGGCAGTCACAGTTGCCAAGAGATAATGGTCCCTCACTATCCTGAAATGGACTGAGCGTGTGCCCTCTTGAAGAGTCTCACCAAACTCCTCCTGGTGTCCCTTCCCATTAAGGTTGTCCCTAAGCATCATGTGTGTCATGAGCATCACCCACATTGTGGCCAGTTCCTCTCTGGCCTCCCAGATGCTTCTACAAACAGCGCCTATTGGCCTAAGCCCACCATTGTGTCCATGTGCATCCCCTGATCTCTCTTCTCAAGGGTAATGTCTGATGCTGCTGCCTGATTAGTTGGGGGAGTTTGTGATGGGAATACATGAGAACAGTGTCATGAAAATGTGGCACCCTCCTGGTCATGTGTGATGAGTGCCAGTGGCATGCATCATCTTCCTCCTTATGTCCACTTTCACTCTTTGCCTTTTGTGCATTATTATTATTTATTATTTATTAAGCATTTATATAGTGCCAGCAATGTATCTGGCACTTTACAATTGTAAGAAAGAGACATGGTCCCTGCCCTAGCAGGCTTACAATCTGAGAAGCAAGGGGGAGGGAGGAGATAAAGAAGCGGGAAACAGAGGAAGAGTCAAGGATACATACATGAACTCGTGAGGTCTCAGGTGCACGTGTTTGGCTTAGTTACAAAGGTGTAGTTACTAGTGGTGGGACCCCGGGCCCATTACCGGCTACCGGATTTACCGGTTACCGGTTCTAGGAAAACCGGATTCCCGGATTAAATCCGGTATGCCGGTACCGGATTTATTTCATTGGTTTCAATGGGGCGCTGTGTCCCCATTGAAACCAATGAAATAAATTAATTCCCTCCCCCTCCC
>QEPC01006907.1:2435260-2459918 GCA_003113815.1 Sphenodon punctatus | reverse complement strand
CAGAAAACCAAATCCAGTGTATGTCCCTCCTCATGTGTGGGGCCACAGATGATTTGGGACAGGCCTATGGTTGTTATGGAGGCCATGAACTCGTGCGTGGCTCCTCCAAGATCGGTGTCAGTGTGGGTATTAAAGTCCCCCAGGACCACTAATCTAGGGGTCCGGAGGATCACATCTGACACCAGATCAGCAAGAGCATGTAGGGATGCCGCCGGGCAATTGGGTGCACAGTACACCAGCAGCACCCCTAGTCTGTCCCTGGCCAAATCCAACACAAGATGGAGGTACTCAACACCTGGTGGAGCCTGCACCAGATATCTCCTAAAAGACAATGCATCCTTGATAACAATGGCTACACTGCCCCCCTCCCCCCACCGCTCCCTCCAACAGAGGCTGATGCTGCACAGAGAACCCAGCTGGAACAAGATCGGCCAAAATAGGGCCCGATTCATTGTCCATCCAAGTCTCTGTAATACACACGAGGTCGGCGTCACACTCCGGGATTGACTCCTGGATGGTAGATGGCTTATTGACAACCGACCTCGCTTTCAGCAGCACCAGACCAAGGGCTGGGGCCTCCTGGGCCTCAACCCACAACCTACCTGCGTGGGGGGTTGAGAGGGGAATGGGTACAAGGCACCGCTCCCTCCTCACTGATGGAACACACCTCCCCATTGGACCATATCTCCCCCGACCCGTAACAACGGGTTTGTACACAACTGTTTGTACACAACTGCATTGTGTAGAACGAATTGTATAATGTTATGTACACTCACAATGTTAACACTTTATTGTATTAATTGTATTACATTTGTATAAATGTAAAGCACAGACAATGCACTGTGAAAAAATTGTATGTTGTCGAATTATGATAAGAAATTAATGTTTAATAATGGGAAAATGTGAACGTTTAGTTATTGATGAAAATGAATATAAGTATGTATGGTAAGAAATTAAGTACATATATTACATGTTTGTTCATGATGGTAAAATATTAAATAATGGTCAAATTTTGAAATAATTTCAATGTTTTTGGCATTTATGTTTTGTTCCAATGTATGGAGTTGAAGGTTTTTTGAATTGTAATTGTCCAGATTTTTTAATTATTATTTATTTGAGGAAAACTTTTGTGCATTTAAGGGTTTTTTTAAACTGATAAGTTTTTTGTTTTGGTACTTTTCTGGTTTTATGTGATATGTTATATTTGGATATTAATGTAGACATTATGATGAGGGGGTGGGAGGTAGGCGTGGGTGTAGGGGGGTTGTCAGGTCAGGGCTATGAGATGTAGCAGGGGGGGCATGGGCATTGTGGGGGTGATCTCCGATCTCATCCCCAACCCCCAATCTCACCCCACGCCAGCCCCGATCTCACCCCCCAACCCCGACCTCACACCCCGCCAACCCCGACCTCACACCCCGCCAACCCCAGCAAGGCCTGACCTCACCCCCTGCCAGCCCCGATCTGTCATTCTGAGGGGGAGAGCGCTTTTTATAATAGAGGAGGTTGAGACCATCATGTGGTCTATTATTTGAATAGAGTGAGTATGCAGAACCTAGCAGCACTAGAAGGGAGAAGCAGGAGAAGGATGGCATAAAAGTTCACAGTAATTAATTAGCTGCATCTCTTCCTTATGCTGTGTGTTAAGGAAAGCAAAGTGACTGTACTTTTTTAAATCACATAACTTTCCTAGGGGCAGGGACACTCGGGGAGGAGAAGCAGGAGAATGATTGCCCCTCCGGGTGGTCTCCTCTTACATCGCTGCACCGAGCTGTGGAGCAACTTTGCAGAGGAGCATCAGCAAAGTCTGTGTGACAGAGCTAGCTAGCCAGGTGATCGAAAATCAGGGGGAAACAGCAGGCACAGCGCTGGCTGGGCACGGACTGGCTCTGCACCAATCCTGCCCCCCCAATCCGTAATCCGCCCGGGGCAGGCAGCTGCTGCTGCTGCCCTTGCCAGGCATTCCAGTTCCTACCTTCTGGGTGCTGCTGCACCTGTGTGCACCTTGGAAAGAAAGAGTGCCCTAAGAAAAGATCATCTTCTTCTCTTGCAAAAACCTGGGCAGCTATTCTGCCAAGAACCACCTTTCTTTTGAAAGATACGTGATTCTGAAAGATACCTGGCTTCTGAAAGATATGTGATTGTAAAAAGTGGATTTTAAACCCTACTATTGAAAATCACGTATCTTTCAAAAGCCAGCTTCGTCATACACACTTTACACCCCAGTCAGTTTCATGTTCGTTACACAGTGCCCCGCTTCCTGACTCCACTTCTCTGCCTTCTCCAGGAGCCGGGGAAGTGGGGCACTGTGTAACGGACACAAAACTGACTGGAGTGTAAAGTTTTTGTGATGGATCTGCCTTCTCATAAAGTTGTGTGATTTTTAAACGTTGAGTCACGTACCTTTCAGGTCAGCAGCTGCTCAACTGAGCACGTGCGTGGCTGCAGAACTGAGCTGTGTTTCTATTAATGTTTAAGCAATTATAACATTTTATTTTCCTAATGGATCTTTTTTAAACTTTATTCATATGATGGTCCTCACAACTTATAGCCATGGATACATTTTCAGCAATGTAGCTCAAGTGGTTTCCTCAAAATCAGGGCTTCAGCAGTCCCATGTTTATAATGGAGAGCTCACAGGGGGACAGGATGCATCCGCTTCCCTGGCTCTCCGACAGGAGAGAGGAGCTCAAGTGCGCATTCGTGAACCTGCAGAACTGAATTTTTGATCATAATATCTCCGTTTTGGCTGCATCAATCAGTATCATATTTCAGAAGCACTTGTTATTGATCTCATTCTCAAAGTCTGTGAAGTTTGGGGGCTCAACTCATCCAGGGGGAGGAGATATTGATGATTCAAATATGTGAGGATGGTGTGCCTTTTGACCACAAGCAATTAACCTTAAAACAGACATAACATTTTATTTTCCCCATGGATCTTCTTCAAACTTTGTGCGTATGATGGTCCTCACAATTTACAGCCATGGTTAAATTGCCAGAAATGTAGGGCAAGCAGTTTTCTTAAAATCAGGACTTCAGCAGTCCCCTGTTTATAATTAACAGTGGCTGTGCATTTTAAGTTTCTTCCAGCTACTACTTTTATTATCCTTCCTACAAGCTCCCAGACCAGTGAATGAGAGAGGAAAAAAAATACATGGAACAATTCTTAAGATCCCAAATTCCCAGGAGTATCAGATTGCTTGTATAGTGGGGGACAAAATTCAAAGGGTCTAATGCTATTTTCCCCTTTCAAAAACAAGAAAACCTCACAAGGCTGTGTGCAAACTGCAAAACAAGTACTGCTGGAAGAAAATATGGGATGGGGAGAAATCACAAACAACACAAGGAGGGGTACAAAACTGAAATGAAATCTAAATCAATCTAATAATAATCCTACTCTAAATTAATAAAAAAACAGGGGAAGGGAAGGGAATCAGGGATGGAATATATGGGAGAGGGAAAGGATTCAATGGAGGGGGGATGGAAGAAGGAAGATTGAACACAAGGAGGGATAAAAACAAAAAATAACAACTAAATCTATCTAAGCTAAGCTAAATAAATGAAAATATGGAGGTTGATGGGTTGGATGGGTGAAATAGGAGGAGGATGGCAATGGATTAGGAATAGGAAAGAACAAAAACTGCTGGGAGAGAAGGGAGCCTTCTGAAACGCCTGCTGTTCAGGAACAGTGACTAGCTCAGAAGGTGTTGAGAAGGGGGGAGGCAATCAGTTTTGTTTCTTGCTGCGCCCGTCTCACCGCAAGCCCCATTGGCTACGTGCAGCCTAGCCCGTGGCCAATCGCAGACTGCGAAGCCAGTGGTCTGAGGCGAAAAGGGATGGTGATTGGGCAGGCTGGCTGCTACTCCAAGCCTCTCCACCCCTGGTGCCTGGAAGTCTGCTCCTCAGCTGACTCCCCCTCTGTGCCATGTTTGGCCTTCCAGTGACACCACGTTTTTGTCGTTTTAGCTACCTGAACTCACCCGAACGTGATCCGAACTGACCGAACTGTTTGGTCATTTCTGCATTCGGAATTGAGTTTGATTCAGTCGGTTCGTGTTTGGATTCGGGTTTGGGTTTGGTCGTCTGAACAGGCCGAGTTCGGGCCGAACTCCAAACTTCCGAACCGCGTTCACCCATCCCTAATCCTGACTCATAGTTTGGGAATCTCTGACACAGAGGCTGGAGAGCTGCTACATAGCTGAACAAGCCCTTAGTTAACTCTTTGTCAAATGGAGATGACAGCATTTCCCTGTCTCACAGAGGTGCTTTGAAGCAAGATACATTCAGAATTGTGAGACAGGCACTGCCTGGTAATGGGTAGGGAATGGAGTGGCTTTTATAGGATCAGGACAATGCAGAGTGGCACCAGGCCCAGGTGGAAGTAGGATCATATCATGCTTGAGGGGCAATCTAAGAAGCAGAGTCAAGGAAGAGTCCAGCAATGGTCAAACTAGAGGTCAAGACAAATAACAGAACTACTACCTACTACTAGTTATCATTTCTATAGTGCTACTAGTCATATGCAGCACTGTACAGATACACATAACATAAAGACATTCCCTGCTCCATGGAGCTTATCTAATCACCATGGGGGCATGGGTCCAGAAATGAGCCTGGGGTTGATGCCATGTCAATGGGCCAATACAAGGTCTGTGCAAGATAGGTAATGGAACTAGAAACAAACGGACAGGTAACAGGGTCAATGACAGGTACGCAGGCTGGAAACAAAGCTGGAAGATTTGGAAGATTTTCAAAACAGAAGGTTTGAAGGCAGCAAGGCTGAGGAAAAAAAAGCAGACACAAGGCTTAAGCATTGCTGGGTGGTACCCATGCAAACAGCGGCCAATTAGGGTCTCAGTAGGCAGAAAATCCTGTTAGAACCATTTTGCAGAGAACAAAGGGCAGTTCAGCCCGATGGCAGCATTGGTAGAGCTCAAGATCCAGGGACTCCTCCAGATCCTTACACGAACATGATTTTGTTGTTGTTGGTAATGGATGCCACATTACAAAGAATACCATCCTGCTTATGTTTTAGCAGCAAACAAAGAGAAGTAAGAACTGAATCCTGAAATGCCAATAACACATTGAGGATAAATAACTGCATCTGATTGTAGGAACAGATTTCTCTGGAGGTTGTATTTCTATTTAAAAAGCTAGAAAGGAAATAGCCAGGGTGAAGAAAGGTTCCAGCATATAAAAAGCAATGGGTTGTGCTATTAGACAGGACTCACTTTTATTTGCCTGTAGTTACATCATGTAGATGCTCTCCTGTGTCTGAATTTTTATACCCTATCTTCCACAACATTTACCTGTTTACTCATGTTGGTTTTTTATATTAGTCCCAGGAAGAACATTAGCTGCCATGCTGGTCGAATATTCCTCCTGGCTGCAATGAGATTGTTTTTAATATTTTGCACAAAGATTAGAACATTCAGTCAAAATGCTGATCTCTCTGTGTTTATTAAAGGATGGTATTTGTCTGTAATCTGCTGTGCTGGAGTATTTTCCTGCACTACATCTTCCACCTGGGTAATCTTAAATCCTAACAGAATGGAGGCGAGAGTAGCAACCACAAAAAGAGAGAGAGAGAGAGAGAGAGAGAGAGAGAGGAGATGTGAGATATTGTTTTTATCCAGTGAGGACAGATTTTGATTATGAATAGTTTTTAAATCCCACTGAAAGCTCATTATGTCTAGCATTTATTCTGTAGCTCTCTTTTTAGACTAACTAAAGAAAAGCAATAAATGAGAAAAGGAGGGATTACATTTCTCAATACGGAGGGGAAAGCGTAAGCAGGAAGGCTAGAGGGCTTATGATATTAGCAGCAGCACTGCATTTAAGACTCTCTGAGGAGATGAGCCTGTGTCAAATGTGAAAAAGGGGGTTTGAGAAATAATTTCATCTCTTTAATGAAATCTCCAGTATGAAATAGGCTTGCTAAATTATTTACTGGGGAAGAAAGTAGGAAGCAAGTTTAGTTCACAGAATCAGCTTTTACCTTTCCAGAAATAATTGCTTCAGTAGACTCTTACTCTGAAGGTGGTAGGAGTCTGGCTGATGCTTCTCCAAAGCAGCATACCCTCCAACGTTTGACAGAGAAAAATAGATGCACTTCATGCCACCCCTAATCTGCATAAATTTGCATGCATTTATGAACATTTGTAATGGACTGCTGACCAAGTTTGGGGCTGAGGTGGGGGGTGGGATGTGTGTGTGTGTGTGTGTGTGTGACTCACAGTTCAAGTTACAGCTCATCCTATTAAAAAGTCAAAATCCACAAATGTGTGCATTGACTTTGGCTCTAAAGTTTTAGTTCTAAAGAATCACGGGTGGAAGCAGTGACAGTCTCTTTCAGCATACTAAAGAATCATCTTTCTCAAACATACACCCCTGCTACCTTTTTTAGCTTTCATTTTGATTCCAAGCACACAGCTCCCTCCTGCCCGGATGTTACCTTTCTTTGTTCTTTGATAGCAGTGCTTATCCCAAACTTGTTAAAGTGAAAAAGGTGCTTCACCCCTACGACAATTAATGTCAATAACAGTAGCTAGGGCTGTTAATCTGGCTGCTGTTATTGTTCTCTCTCTGGCTGGATTAATGGGATACTAAAGACACAATTTGTCTCCTGAACCTGGTACAAACATTACTCTGCTAGGAAGGCAGTACAAGATAACAGAACCCATTACTGTACTGGCCAAAAAGGTACCATGCGAAAGAATGAAGCAATGGAGTGAGAGAGGATCCATTTGATAGTCCCCCAGTCTCTGGTCCTTCATGTAAAAACAGGGAGCAGGAATGGAGGGGACACATCCCACATGCCTCTCCTTAGCATTGTCCCCTGTGGCACTTGGGAGTCATTGGGCTCAATCCCAAGCCCCATGGATCTTGTGGGTGCATGGGAATGCACGTGGTTTCCGTGGGACAAAATGTGCCCATAAATAAAGAGTTGCATGCTTTGTATGTGGCTTGCGCGTGAGATCCACAGGGCTTGGGATCAGCCTCACTGACTTTCGTGGCTATAAGGTCCAGGGGCATAGCTATAACAGATGCAGCCACACTGGGACTCCTGAGTCTGGGGGCCCACATGCATATAGAATGCATATACACATGACAGTGGAAAACCCCAGCAGAGGGCCCATTCCTGTCTAGCTACGCCCCTGATTAGGTTACATCTAAGTTATTTGCATCATCTGTTCTTTGCTGTGGTGTGTGATGACTCAAGTAAGTTATACGAATATACATTATTTCCTATTGGGTCAGGCTACAGCCCAGCAGTGGCACAGGCTGAACATTTTGGGGTGAGAAGTTTGACAATGCAAATTACATGATCCTGCTTGCTCCCATCTCAGTACTCATGTAGCCCAGTATTCTGTCTCTGACAATGGCCAGCACTGGGTGCTTCAGAGGAAGCGTACAAAAATAGGTCATATACCAGAGGTGGGCAAGTAGCCGCTTGGAAGCCTCATGCAGCTGTTGGGTACCTGTACTGAGGCTCTGATACCCCAAGACTCCTCTTCCAGGAATTAGCTTCACCAGGAGTCAGGAATCGCCAGAGGAATGGCTCAGTTTACCTCACGAAAAAGTCACAATAGACAGTTATGATTAAACACTACAATTTACTGCCCTGCCAAACTGGCTTACACACTACTATAAAAAACACTAAGAAAGCACTACAGAAGCATGCAATAAGTTATTGATTACAAATATATAGTCCTTAAGAATATATCTCACCACATAGACACACAGGTCCCAAAAGTTGTCCAGGCCTCTGGGCTGGGGAAGATGAGATGTAGGCTTGCTGCTATGCTGGAGGTTGGACACAGATGAAAAACAAATGTTCCTTGGTAGAACAAAAGAAGCTATGTCCCAATAATAGCTCTAAAAGGTAGAATAATAAAAATAGCTCCAAAAGGTAGAAATGGGAAAAATACAAGAAATGACCCTTTTCAGGGCAAAAGAGAGAACAGAAAAATAGCTTTAATAAGGGTTTGCTGAGAACACTGCTTGGATCATCCCCTGTGTGGAGAGAGGTGTAATTCCTAACACCTGGCACTCTCTTCTCCTCCGGGCATTCCACCAAGGGTTGGCCCCAGGGGGTGCCAGTCCTTGGGCAGCACCTAAAAAGTGCTGGCTATTTGTGGGGCCGTTAGTGGGACTGTTGTGGCTGTGGCAGCTAGAGATTTTGCTCATTGTTGTACCAACAAGCACCTGGAGTACTCGGTTCAGGAGGCATGGGGAGAGTGGCGCCGGATTGCCCTTATTTTGTGCCAGGCTGATTGCCCAGGCCAAGACTGTCAACACTTATGCTCTGAAGAAGACAAGGATGCTTCTGGTGCAGGGGAGAGAACTCCAAGGCGGTGCGCCTCTCGGCTGCTGCCCTAACACTGCTGTTGTCTCGTCTGCTTCTCTAAGTCCAGCTCACCAGTGCCTGTTGCTTGCAGGCGACTGGGAGCCAGGAGGACTCGCCCCTTTTTTCACACACCCCCAAGGACTGCTCGAGTGCTGTATCAGTGGTGTATTAATGATGGAGTTTAATTGGGAGTGGTTATTTTATCAGTGTGGGTGGGTGGGGTGAAGGGGCTGGTGATTTTCTTTTTATGGAAGGTTTTGGGGATGTCCTGTACCCCAGTGAGAGTGGAGGTGGGAGGAACTGGGTTAGGGAGGAGGGGCCTTTCTCCTCAGTGCGAAGGGGGGTATTATTTGCCCTCCTGGTAAGATGGTGGGTATGGGGGGATTGGGGAGGTGGGGTTTTCCCATGCCTGCTGGGTGGGACAGCCACCGGGGTGTGTGTCAAGCTGGGGGGAATCCGCAGCCATTGGAGTTGTGTTGGGCCAGGGGGAATTATGGTCCTTCCGGAAGGCTTGTTAGGTCTATGAGGCGGGACAGGTGCTTGGTGCCTGTCCCTCTTACTGGCCCCTGGACAGGCGGCGAGGTGATCAATGACCAGAGAGCCCCTGGTTTGGGTCTGATGCTGTTTAATAAGAGGTTGGTTGTAAATAAGTCCACTCCCTGAATGCCAACAACACAGTTCCCCCAGGTTTATGGAGGACCTGCAGCAGATGAAGCGGAAAGGGTGGCGGTTGGAGCAACAGTGGCACCGTTCTCATACTGAAGCCAACCAATTGCAGCATAGAGTTAGTTTACAAACCTATGCTGTGCGGGCAGCAAAGAAGAGGTTCGTTGCTGCTCTCATAGTGTCCATAAAGTCTTGTCCAGCTGAACTTTTCTGAGTGGTGAGGAGGCTGGTCATTCCGGCCTTCCTCCTTCTGGAAGTGGAATTTTCCAGTGTTTGCGGTGACATTTTTGTCTACTTTTTTGTGGATAAAATCGCTCTGTTCGACCACGTTTTGATGCTGTGCTTGCTGCAGTGGGAGAATCAGAGGTAATGGAGGTCCCAGCTTGTTGTGTTTTATGGGATTAGTTTCGGTGGGTGTTGCCCGCTAATGCGGGAGATGGCCTTGGGGCAGTTAGGCTCACCTATTGTAAATTTGAACCATGCCCATCCTGGCTGGTTAAGGCCAGCTGGGAGAAGCTGGGGCCATTGCTGGCTGGGGTAGTCAATGCCTCCCTCAGGGAGGGCAGTGCCGGGTGTTCTCAAGGTTCAGACTCAGCTTGCCACGGAGTCAATATCCAAAGATGGTTTCTTAAGTTAAGCAATCAGCTAGTCTCTAACCTTCCCTTTTTAGGGAAGGTTATTGAACGGGTGGTGGCTCAGCAGCTTCAAGGGCATCTGAACCATGTCAGTTTTCTGGACCCCTTGCAGTCCGGCTTTTGGCTGGGTTGTGGCACTGAGACTGCGCTTGTGGGTGGGACTGTTCTTGAATGATTCCATTCCTTCTTGGCTGCGAGAACTCAATGTGTGGTACTGGGTGATTGTTCATTATCTCCCCAGGACCTCATGTGTGGAGTCTCACAAGGCTCTATTTTGTCCCCGTTCCTGTTCAACGTGTACATGCAACTTTTGGGTGAGGTCATCAGAAGGTTTGGTGTGTGGTGTCATCAGTATGCTGATGTCATCAGCATGTCACTATTCTGATGACACCCAACTTTACCTGTCTTTTTCAGCTGACTCAGGCCCAGAAGTCTCAGTACTTACCTGGTGTTTGATGGCCATGGGGAGCTGGATGAGGGTGAGCTGTCTGAAGCTGAATCCCAACAAGATGGAGGTGATGCTAGTGAGAGGGGCTGAGGGCGTGGTGGCACCCATCATTGACAGGGTCCTCCCTCCATTGGTCCCTCAGGTTCAGAGTCTGGGGGTGCTCCTCAACTCACAGTTCTGCCTGGATGCCCAGGTGGTGGCTGTGGTGGTGGGAGCATTTCACCAATTAAATCTGGTATGACAACTTTGGCCGTACATATCTGACTCTGGCCTATCCACCATCATCCATGCTTTCATCACCTCAAGACGACTACATGGTAGTTGGCTACTGCAATGTGCTTTATGTGGGGCTACCCTTGGTGATGGTCCGGAGACTGCCGCTGGTGCAGAATGCGGTGGCCCATCTCCTTACAGGGATGGATCACTGTGAGCACATTGCACTGGGGCTCCAGTCTCTGCACTGGCTACCTATAATCTTCTGGACCCAATTCAAGGTGTTGGGTTTGACCTATAAAGTTTTATATGGCCTGGGTCCTGACTATCTGTGGGATCGCCTCACCTCCTTGGTCCTGGATTAGCCCCTACGGCTGGCTACGAGCACCCTCCTTGGGGTTTGGATGACGCTGAGGGGGGCATTCTCGGTGGCTGCACAGAGGCTGTGGAACTCCCTCCCTATGGAGATCCGTTTTACTATAGATAATGTAAGACTTGGCTGTTCTGGCTTTTGGCAAGGGAGACGGGTGGTGGGTGGGGGCTGGGAAGGGGGGAGAAAGGGTTTTTATCTCCACTGTGGGGGTAGTTTTTTTTGTATTTTTACTGTTGTTTGCATTTTTGTATTTTTATTTTTAATTTTGTTGTTTATATTTATGTTTTTAATATGTTGTGAGCTACTCTGAGCTGCAGTAACAGGAGCAGGAGGCCTATACATCTAAGGATATAAACAAACAAACAAATAAAATGAAATGAAAATTCTGAAAAATAAATAAAAAATCACTTTAAAAGGTATAAAATTGAGAAAACTGAAGAAAAATCACTTAAAAAGTTGTACATCACACACCACAGCAACGAACAGATGATGGAAAAGGTGTACAAATGAAGAAGGGAAAGTATTATCTTTAAAGAATATCTTTAGGGAAATAGAGATTGGCTACAGCTCTCACCAGCAATGGTTGCCTGGGGGCAATTCCATGCAATTCCATCAGGAGCAAGAGCAGTCAAGTCACCATTTCCGCTGCTGGAGTCAGCTGGGGGCTGTGGGAGCAGGGGGAGCATGCCTTGTGTAACTATTGCTGCCTGAACCTGCCAGACTGGTTGGGAGCCTATTTATTTATTTATTTATTTATTTAAACTTAAGCTAAACCCTGTCCAAAAGGCTTAGGGTGGCTTACAATAATAAAAACATACTACAATTAAATAACCTTAAAATACATTACCAAAAAAAACTACCCTCATCCCCAAACCACCCACTCTAAACCCAACCTCCCAAAAAGTCTCCCACCCAATCCCTGCCCACCAAATGCCTTTATAAACAAAAAAAGTCTTGCACCACCTCTGGTGAATGCTCCAGCTCAAATGAACCTCCGGAGGAAGGGAGTTCCATAGCAACAGGGCAGGAACCGAGAACACCGTGCTGCGAGCCCTTGTTGTATGAACTATGTTAACAGATGGTACCCACAGGGAGGCACCCCTGGCCGATTGGCTGCAATGAGGCATGTAAGGACAGGCGGTCCTTCAGATATGTGGTGCCCAGACCGGTTAGGGAGGAGATGAGATGGGTGAAGTCCTGTTGCCTCATCCCCAAGGGAAGCTATGATCAATGTAATGTGTCCTGTGGTTCTCGGGGATAAGAAATGGTTCTCAGGGATATGGAAATTTTGTTATGCAGCTGTTGGGCTTGGGAACTTTTCCTACCCCTGGCATATAAATTTATATGTAAGGGGTTTTTTGTGCCCTCTGTCCCAATACGAGCTTGTCCTCATGAGCAAGCTTCTAGCACACTGGACAGGGCACAACAATTTTAAAGTGGGGGGTGGGTGCGAAACCATGAAAACTATTTTTATTGAGGGGAGCCACTCCTGGCCAGGTCAGGTCAGGGACAAAATACATGTTCCCCTAGCCTCACCTGGCCGGGGAAGGCGGGCATACTGTGGCTGGCGCACCACCCCCACCATGATGGACAGCCATGACTAACAATAACAGGCAGCCATGGCTGCTTGCCATTGCAACCTCCCACACTGGGCCAGGGTGGCGTGAAAACAGATGCACCTGCCCACTTTGACCCACCTGGGTGGCTCTTGGGCCCAAACTGTGCGCCTGGTTCCTTCTGGGCCCACGTTTCTGGTCGAGCCGCCTTCCCCACTGGGATCTGAACTGGGCCTACATCTGGCAGGCCCAGAACAGACATGCAGATTGGTGCTGACCCAGACAGGCCAGAGAGGGCCAAACTGGGCAGGATAACGTTTGTTAACACCCACTATTGTAGCTTTCCCCCCACTTTTAAATATGTCTGAGTACAGAGTGGACCATCCCCTATTTTTCATTTCCATTTTCCTTCCCAAACTGTTTGACTAATTGCCACTGATTGACCTTTTCCCCAGGAAGTTCTCTAATCCCTTTTTGAGCCCAATTATACTATTGGTCCTCACAACAGCCCAAGTTAAATTGTGCTGCTCTCTGCTACCTAACATATTTTAAAGCAGAAGAACAGATACTAAATAAGTCAAATTTATTTTTAACAGTACAATTCTCCTATTCATACATGAATATGGGTGGAAGTCTTTCCTCTAAAGAGGACAGTATTCAGCACATCCAAAACCATCACCCTAGCTGAGCATAAAGATCACAGGGACAACAAAGTTATGTGTTTGAAGGTAGAAAAGTTGGTTTACAGTACAAATAGTTACAGCTTTTTTAAAAGTTAGCCATTTCAGCCATTTTTAGGTTAGATTTTTAAAGCTACACAAGTTTTCAGCCATGTTGTGAACCCATTCTTTACCATACATTTTTACTTTCAGAGAGGTTCCCTCCCTCCCCCCAATTGTGCCAAAGCAATCTTCAGACAAAATCAATATACATCTATTTCTAATTGCATTGCTATGATTTACAAAAAGAGACCTGGTTTTGTTTTCATTTGATTAAACTATTCAGCCCTAATCTAAGAGCTAGGGTGGCAGCTTTCATCTCAGAGTTAATTTTGATGGCTATTAAAATAATTATTGATTTAGAATGCGAAGGCTCACCTGACCACTCTGACAGTGGTGTGAAAAAATTACAGATTAAGCTATGGTATCTTCCAACAAGCCAAAAAGAATAAATGCTTAGTTTATTATTCTGAAATGTATGAGGAACATTAAGCTTATTTACTTTAAATGAGATTGCACAGCAATATAGTAACCCATGTCATTAGAATCAATAATGGAGAAATAATGAATAAGGAATAATCTTACCCTTGTACCATCTTATATTTCTCTTGTTTAATCTGCCCATTTATTTCCTCATTAATATGAAAATACAACAAGGCAAATTGTTCAAATTGAGTCAGTGTATAGAATGGCCTCATAGCGGTAGTGTGGAAATCAAGATAAGTAAGATCCTGTCTGTCAATGATGTTTTTGTTTTTATTATTATTATTATTATTATTATTATTTATTATTAATTTTATTTATTATTAAGCATTTATATAGCACCAGCAATGTACCTGGCACTTTACAATTGTACGAAAGAGACATGGTCCCTGCCCCAATGGGTTTATAATCTAAGAGAGACAAGGGAGTAGGGGGAGACAAAGTGTGTGTGGGGGGGCAGAGAAAGATACAAGGATACATACATGAGTTCATGAGGTCTCAGGCGCACGTGCTTGGCTTAGTTACAAAGATGTGGTTACTCATTTAATGTTACACAAGATACGGTGTTTCAGGATAAGTTGACAAGGAGAACAAGGAGCCAGGGAAAGCTTGATGGAAGAGGTGGGTCTGGAGGAGGGATTTGAAGATTTGGAGGGAGGAAGCCGAGCAAATGTGTTCAGTGAGGAAGTTCTAGGCATGGGGGGCTGCCAGGGGAAAGGGCGGATGCGTTTTGAGGAGCAGGGGAGCTGTGAGCAGGCGAGGGTTGTGGCAGAGCAGGAGCAGAGCTTCCAGACAGGAGTGTAGTGAGAAATGAGTGCTGATAGATAGGGGGGAGCAAGGCCATGAAGAGCCTTGTAGGTAAAAACCATGAGTTTGTGCAGAATGTGTTCAGGAAGAGGGAGCCAGTGGAGAGAGGAGAGGAGGGGTTGTATGTCTTCAAAACAACAGGCAAGGTGGATGACCTTGGCAGCAGAGTTATGAACAGAAATGAGAGGAGCAAGGTGAGAGTGAGGAAGGCCAGTGAGAAGAAGGTTGCAATAGTCGAGATGAGAGATGACCAGGGCACGGACAAGGGTTATAGCGGAGGAAACAGGAAAGGACGGATTTTAGCAATGTTGTGCAGAGAGAAGTGACAGGATTTGGCAGCAGAATCCATTTGAGGTTTAAAGGAGAGGGAGGAATCAAAGATGAACCCTAGGCTACATGCCTGAGGGACGGGCTGGATGTTGACCCCATCAATGAAGACAGACAAGGAAGAGAGAGGAAGGATTAGGGAGGAAGATGAAGAGTTCGGTTTTAGCCATGTTAAATTTGAGCTGACTAGGAGACATCCAGGCAGAAATGTCAAAGAGGCAGTTATATTTTGTAATATAAGCCCCGGTTTCTGCATAATAATAATCATTCCCCACTAAAACTTTGCCTGCCAAGAGCTAATTTTATCATATAGAATGTGTATTGAACCCTACAGTTGTTTATATATATGGAAAAGAAAGTCAGAGTCAAAAATTATACTTGGGGCTATATGAGTCTAAAAAAAATAAATAAAAATACACTAGCTTCATTTAAAAAATATTTAACAAGTTGTTAGTTCAAGTCCAGTTTCTTAATTAGGCCTGGTTCCTGGAAATAAATGAGTTGTGTGCTTAACTCTAAGCACACAAAATGCTCTGGTGCCTCTATTGGGACCATTCACTTGCTTAAAATTGTGTAGTTGCAGGCTTGAGGCCTTAGAGTTCAGTGGTCTGCTCTTTATGAATGTAGAACCCTCATGCAAAACTAGGAGTGTGCAGAAGGCATAGCATTCATTTTTGTTTTCATTTACAACCCCCCTTCATTTTGGTGGATTTTTGTAAAGGACTCAAGAGTTTTCATTTTTAAAATATTTATTTTATTGAAAATAATAATAAAAATCATCATAATAATAATATGATAAAAATCACTGTGCATGCACAAAATGCTTGTTGCGGCTGTTCTGTGTGCGTGTCCCTTTTTCAAAATGGTGCAGGCATGCGCCGACTGGCTGCCCTTTTCCAAAGTGGCACCAAAGAAAGTAGGAAGCAAGTTTACCTCACAAAAGGGAAAAGGGCACGCATGCACAGAATGGCCCCAACAGCCATTCAAATTATTCTTGAAAGAAAGAAGAATCCTAAAACTAGGGGTTTCAAAGACCACTAAAGCTCACTTGTGTCAATAGATGGCTTTTGATTGATTCCAGTGGTTTGAGATTGGATTCCAATGAGTTCTAAATCATTCCTGCTAAGTGCCCACTGGTGTCAGCGTCCAGAGCAAAATACAGTTAAAATTGAAATTAAATTTCATTTTATAATTATTTCATAGGCACATACTAAATCATATTTATCTTTGTTTCAACAAAAATACAGTCTCCTACAAATCTTTTGAAACAAAATATTTTCCCCCTAAGGAGAATATAAAAAGACTCTAAAATAAATAAATAAATAAATATTAAAACCCTCGTCTTCTGTCAGGGTGGATTTCTATCCTGGGTGCACATCTCTTGCAAAAACTTGCAAGTTAGTGGCTCTCCAACTTTGCCCTTTTAGGACATGGTCACCTGCGCACAAGTACACAATATCCCCAAAGGAAAGTTGGTTACCATTAACCGGTTTTTCTTTTTGTTTGTTTTGTTTTTTTAACAAAAACTCTGGGGTAGAAACCTACCCTAATGCATTTTACTATGGGTTTGATTTATACCTCAGGCTAGGGTCGAGATCTACCCCATCACATTTCATGTTAGTTTGTACATTCAAGCAATGTAAGTGCCAAAGGACTGGGGTAGAAATGCACCCCATGAACCATGTAATGTCATTTTTTTTTTCAACAGAGAAGATGAGGAATAAGCATCCTTAAGTACCTGTGTACCAGGGGCTTGGTTTTGAGTTACTTTCAATTAGGTTTTATATTAATACAGATCAAAGTTATTTGTTGCTATTTGTGCATTAGAGAATATTCTGTCAGTTAACTACTATTGTTTTGGAAAGGCTTAAGTGCATGCTTTTAAATACATTATAGAAAACAGCTTTGTCTCACCTGCATCAGTCAGTGCTGCTCCAGCACTGGGCCGCAGGTAGCACCTGGCTCCCTGGAAGAGTCGTCTTCCAACCTCACCAGCCTCACTAGCACTGGGCTGCATGTAGCACCTACCTCCTTGGAAGAGACATCCTCCAGCCATACCAGCACCAGTTCTGAGAGCCAGAGGGTGGGACAGGAAACACTCAGTACTTTCTCTTCCTCCCCTATATATAATGGGAAGGCAGCAAACCATCAGCAGCTTACCAACAGGTCCCTTCCTAGTACAGCCCTCTTCTGTCTCCTGCCCTTCAGCCCTGCCTGCTCCAAGCTGTCTGCCTTCCTCCTTCTGCCCTCATCTGCCTGATGATCCTTTTGCTGATGCTTGTGCTAACTGACCTCCTGGATTGTCCTACGCTCCACCTTGACTATGACTCCACCCAATCCTTTTTCTGATGCTTATGCTAACTGACCACCCAGCTTGACCTACGCTACACTTTGGCTACGCCTCCACTTGATTCCATTGCTGGCACATGCCAGCCTCCAAACCTTGCCTTACACTTTGTTTCTGAAGTGAATGGTTTTGTTTTTTTAAAAATATTGTTGACATGGCTTCTGTACAAGGAGATACTCAATAGTTTATGGCTCTTCACCTTGGAGAAGAGATAACTGAGGGGATATGATAGACATTTACAAAATCATGAATGGTTTGGAACAAGTAAATAGGGATCTGTTATTTACTATCTCTAATTGGGGGTGGGTCGTGGCTCAGGTGGTAGAGTGCATACTTGGCATGTATAAGATCCCAAGTTCAATCCCTGGCATCTCTGATTCAGGATCTCTGGTAGCATGCCTGGGTGAGGCCTCGGCTGGGGATACTGGAGGGACTTGGGTAGCATGCCTGGGTGAGGCCTCTGCTGGGGATACTAGAGGGTCTTGGGTATCATGCCTGGAGACTCTGGAGAGCTGGATTTGAAACCCTGCTAGTGTGACAATACCAGGCTAAGATGGACCATTAGTCTGACTCAGGTAAATCCTTAATAATGCTAGAATTATGGGACACTCTATTAAACTAGATTCAAAACAAATACATAAGTATTTATTTGTACAATTAACATTAGAACTTTTTGTCAGAGGATGTCGTGAAGGCTAATAGCATAACTGGGTTTGAATTGAAAAGGGATTGGATAAGTTCTTAGAGGACAGGTCCATAAATGACTATTAGTCAAGTTGGTCAGAAGATGTAACCTTTGACTGTCAGGAGCTGGGAATAAATAGCAGGGAATGGATTATTCCATTATGACCTATTGTGCACATCTCTGAAGTTACCAAAGGACATACCGAAGACAGGATGCTGGTCTTTATGGCCCATTGATCTGACACGATATAGAACTTTTTATGTTCTGAGTTTCATATATTTACGTCATCCCTGAAAAATCACAGTATGGCAGAGAAGTATTTAGAAGACATCAGGCCATTGCTAAGATGTGGCAAAGATGAAATCTTGGCTGCTCATTTCTTTGCTTGTTCAACCTGAAGGTCATCATCAACTCCTAAGTGACTCCATTACACCTCTCAATTCTTGCCAGGTTAGAACCTAGCCATGGATTCATATTCTCTGTGCTGAAACAGCATGGAAATTGTTAGTGTATTATTATTATTATTATTATTACAAGCATTTATATCCCGCACCCTCCTGCACACTGGCAGCTCAGGGAGGTGAACAACACAAATGGTCAAAAAATAGAAAATCCTTTTAAAATACTACAAACATTTAAAATACTAAAATATTCAAAAACAGAAGGCTAAAAGGCAGAAAAAACCCTCCCCCAAACCCCCCACCCCCACTGTTGCATTTTTATTGTAATCTCACCTGGCCATGTAAACCTGTTTTTATCTTAGTAACTGTGTACACTGACTTGTGCTGCATTTTGATTGTATTCTCCCCATATCACATGATTGTAAACCTGCGTTTAGATGACTTTAGTAACTATATAACACCTGTTTGTAGCATTAGTAGATTAAATATAAATAGTATTGAATATATGTTAGCCCAAGTGGGAAAAACACTGGTTCATATTATAGAGCATGATGGGTACAAGCTAAAGAACCAACTAGCCAGCTAAACCTCAAACCAAAATCCTCAGGTCACAGTGATACGAAGTTGAGAGCCATGCACAAAGGAGAGGAGAAAGGAATGTTGCTATAAACAAAGCTATAAGTACTGCAAAACAGGAGATAGGCGGCAACACCTAACCAGACAAAGGGGCCTTTTTAGTACTTTGATGCAGAGTGACTGGGTGTCAACGAGAAAAGTAGCCTTGGAGATGCCAGGAGGGGCATGAGTAATACCCCAATCTAAATTACAGAAGGTTTGGCCCGGACTGGAGGGTTGGGGTCTGAATGCTCTGGAAATAGATTGGGGGAAAATAAATAAGCATATCAACTGGGTAAGCCCCAAACCATCAAAAGATTACAAAAGGCTTTGTTCCCAAATATGCTGATACACCTCCTGCCTGAAAGGTCAGTCGAACCCTGCACTCAGTATTTTGACAACATGTCCCCACCCAGAACAGTATAAAAAGCCAAGCAATACTCCAGGTCCTTGTCTCAGCGCTTGGCATCTAACTTGGTGTCCGTGGGCTGATGACCCTTTCTGGAGCTCCTCCATAGGGAGTTCTGCAACACAACAAGGGGCACCTTTCCCGGGTACGGACCCCCGGGCCCCCACCTGTATCAACCTCTCCAAACCAACGCTCGCCACTGTGATCTGCAGGACACGTAAGAAACATATTTTATATGCTAGGCAGGCCAGGCTAGGATCTATCTAAGAACTGTTGCATTGGGTTCATGCTGTACCTGATTGTGTGAGCAGGATAATAAAATAGTGTTGTACCCAATTAAAAACGTCTAATTTGTGGTGTGGGGGTGACTAAGATCCCGATTGGGGAATTGTGCTTGGGAGGGAAATTACTGGATTTTAAATCCTAACAATTGGTGGAGAATTGCAGGCTGGAAGTGCTCTGTGATTCCTACAATTGACAGTACCCATTGGGATAAGTACATTTTTGCTGGTCCCCATTAAAAACTGCTAGTTAGCTTTCAAGAGTATTGTTGAAATTGAAAATTGAGAGCAGTGGAACTCGATGCCACGTAGGCACACAGCGATGCAAGTTGTGAGAGACATGCTCCAGTACTTGTGAGTGGCATTCCAAGTACACAGTCTGCGTTTCATTTTTCACGGAAGGATCCTTATAGACACGAGGCACACAGCTCTCGGTATACGGCTACCATAAAAAGAGAGGTCTGTGGGGTCTGTGTACAGGTACACGTGAAAAATCAAAGCAGACACTCTGTGTTGTTTTTTTTGTACCCCCGGACTGTGAGCTGCATTGTCTGGCCAACAGTGCTGCACACACCTCGGTGATACTGGTACTGTCAACAAAGGAAAAGACCAGGGTACTCTCCTAAGTCTCCCTCACACTTTTTTGTAAAACATTCCAGTTCTTGGATACAGTACTAGCATAGGCAATGCCTTGGTTCGGGAGGAAGAGTACAGGTGGGGTCCCCTTGGAGAACTGGGATAAAATAAAAAACCTCCCAAAATTAGTTGAATTCATACACAGCCTAGGAGCTTGCCCTTGGACTAATCAGCTTTTTACAAACCCCATTAGTGAAGAACAGATATCTGAGGTTTGGGATAAGTATGTTTCTTTATATTCCCCTAAAAAAGAGCATAAGGTCTCTGCTGCTATCTGGCTTCTCTGGGGGGCTCTACAAGATGCTATAACACGACAAACCCACCTGGAGGGGCAAGGGAGCCCCGTTGGGAACTTACCGCCTATCATCACCCTGCCTCAGACTTCCTTCCATATTTTTCAAAACTGGAAGGTAAATAACTCCTCCGATGCTTTCTTTGGTTTGGGGGGGGGGAGATCATTGTGCTTTTCTCTTTCACAGGTGCCTGTAACATGTGGACCATTGTGATAGTCCTTGCTTCAGTGACCCAGGTCCTGGTTGCTCCCCCTTCTGCAATGATTGCTCCTCCTTCCTCTGGTAGCCAGCAAGCACCGCCAATAACTGCCTCCACTACACACACTGCCCAGGATATGATACTCCGGTCCCCTGTCCCTAGAGGATCAGCTGATGAGCCAAGCAACAGCCTTATCAACAGCTCTGCCATTTCACGTCCCCAGAATTCTCTCACTGCATTATGCCCTGTGCATTTAGCTCTTTCTGACGACCCATGCAGCAAGGATTTACATCTTATATTTTGTACTGGAGGAACTTTTACTTGGATTCCCCGGAATGGACGCATCCACATTTCCTTGAACTCTCACCGATGCTCTTTTACCACTCGTATGGGAACCATCACTTCCACACCCCAACACGGCTTAGACTTACACTTATGGAACTCTGACATACGTACTGCCTGCACATGGAGAATGGGTCTCCACTCCTGTAATCAGGTTGTATCACCATGTGCTTTGTCTATAACATTGAATACCCAACCACATATATGCTATGCTGATAATGTTTTCCCTGTTATACCTTATTCTATTATTCCCTATGTAACACCCCCACCCCCGAAGGCCTAGCAGAACAACCAGGTCTTACAATATCTTCGGAAAGAGGGCAGGTCTGGGGACAGATGGGCCACCATCGGGAGGGAGTTCCACAGCTGAGGCATGGCCACTGAGAACACCCTCTCTGCCATCGCCACCTGGGATACCCAGGGGACTTCAATTCGGGCGCCCCTGGTCGACCATAAGGGCCGCAAAATGACCCGGGGCCTGAGGCGTTCTTGCAGATAAGCAGGACCCAAGCCGTTTAGGGCTTTATAGGTCATCACCAACACCTTGAATTTGGGCCTGGAAGACAATAGGCAGCTAGTGCAGAGTACGGAGCACAGGTGTAATGTGCTCATGGCGGCCTGCCCCCATTAGGATATGGGCCGCTGCATTCTGCACCAGCTGCAGCCTCCAGACCATCCTCAGGGGTAGCCCCACGTAGAGCGCATTACAGTAGTCCAGTCGAGAGGTAATGAAGGCATGGATGATGGTGGCCAGATCTGAGTCCGATACGTACGGCCGCAGGCATCGCACCAGATGTAACTGGCGAAATGCTCCCCTCACCACAGCCTCCACCTGACAATCCAGGCAGAGCTGCGGGTCAAGGAGCACCCCCAGACTATGAACCTGAGCAGCCAAAGGGGGGGGGAAGACCCCCGCCAATGACAGGAGCCACCACACCCTCAGCCCTACCCACCAACATTGCCTCCATCTTGTCGGGATTCAGTCTCATCCAGTGCCCCACAGCTGCCAAGCACCAGGAAAGCACCAAGACTGCCAGGCCTGGGTCTCCAGAAAACAAGAGGTAGAGTTGTGTATCATCAGCGTACTGATGACACTGCACGCCAAACCCTCTCATGACCTCAGCCAAAGGTTGCATATATGCATTGAACAGGAGAGGAGACAGAATAGAACCCTGTGGGACTCCACACGTGAGGTTCCGGGGAGATGACGTCTATTCCCCGAGAACCACCCACTGAGTTCTCCCGGCCAGGAATGAGTGGAACCATTCAAGAACAATCTCACTCACACCAGCTCGGTCCCGCAGCCTTGTCACCAGCATCTCGTGATCAATACGCCACTGAAAGATCCAGTAAGATCAAAATTGAGGATCTTTCCTGATCCAATTCATGGCGTAGGTCATCAACCAAGGCCACAAATGCAGTCTCCATGCCAAACCCCGGATGAAAGTCAGACTGCGAGGGATCTAGAAAACCGACCTGGTCCAGTTGCTCCTGTAACTTCCGGGTCACCACCCATTCAATAACCTTCCATAAAAAGAGAAGGTTAGAGACTGGCTGATAGCTGGCCAGGGAGTCAACATCCAAAGATGGCTTCTTGAGCAGAGGCTGCACCACCACCTCTTTGAGAAAGCTCAGCGCTCTGCCCTCCCTAAGGGAGGCATTGACCACCCCCGCCAGCANCCTTCACTTCCTTGAGGAAGCTCAGCGCTCTGCCCTCCCTAAGGGAGGCATTGACCACCCCCGCCAGCAACGGCCCTAATGTTTCCCGGCTGGCCTTCACCAGCCAGGATGGGCACAGATCTAATTCACAACAGGTGGCCCACACTGTCTCCAGGACCTCCACCATGTCAGTGGGTGATATCTGCTGAAACTAATCCCACAACAACCGACATGGCGGGGCTTCCCCTACCTCTGATTCACCCACTTTCGTAAGTGCAGCAATGAAGTCGTGATGAATCTGAGTGATTTTATCTGCAAAAAAGTCAGCAAACATGTCACAGCAGGCACTGGAAAATTCCAGTTCCAGGTGGAGATAGGCAGGACTGACCAGCCTCTGCACCACCTGGAAAATCTCCACCGGACGTGACTTTGCAGATGCAAAGAACTCTTTCTTTGCTGCCCGTACCACAACAGCATATGCTCTTAAATTAGCTTTGTGCTGCAATTGGTCAGCTTCAGTGTGAGTCCGGCGCCACCATTACTCCAACCGCCGCCAATCCTGCTTCATCCAGCGCAGGTCCTCCATGAACAGCGGTGACCCCCACCATCATCATTCTGGGAGCAGACACCTGGGAGCCGTTTGGTCAATGTCCTCAGTCAACAAACTGTTCCAGAAGGCAATGAGATCATCAAGTGAACGATCATCAAGATCGGGAGGCAATTTCCCTAGAGCATTCCGGAACCTTTCTGATTCCATAAGTCTCCAGGGGTGGACCCAGCGAAGTGGTCCTACGCCTTTCCGGGGGCAGACATGTGCCAGGGGACTGGTTCGGAGGAGGTAATGATCCATCCATGATAGGGGTAAAACTACTACATCCCCCACCACCAGATCCCCCACCTCAAGGCCTGTGCAGAACATCAGGTCAAGGGAATGTCCCCCCTCATATGTCGGGCCCCTAACACTCTGAGACAGTCCCATGGTTGTCATGGCATACATGAACTCATGCTCTGCTCCCCCAAGATTGGCATCAGCATGGATGTTGAAGTCCCCCAGGACCAAGGTCCTCAGGGACCACAAGACCACCTCCGATACCAATTCCACTAGAGCTAGAGTGTAGAACTTTATTTATTCAAATTTTCAAACTATGATATTTTTTGCTCAAATTTTCTAGATTTGATCTCTGACTCCAAAAACTTTGAGAAAACTTTTACCACTTATACACATAGGATGCAATCCAATGCTCTATGATAAAATGCACCTATGCTGGACACAGACAACGAATGCTGGCACACATGTGTGCACACATCCCCTCCCCCATGCAGGAAGCTGCTGGTTGCAATGGGGCACCCCTGCCAATATGACCCCCCAAATCCATACACACTACAACCTAGGGGATGGAGCAGGAGCCATGCCTGCTCCATCCACCAGGCTGCGGGGTGTGTGGGCTCAGGGGTGGTGGTGTCATATCGGCAGGGGTGCCCCATTGCACCCAGAAGCTTGCTGCATGGGGTGTGTGACAATGCACATGTCTACCTGCTGCTTGGCCAGGTGGTGTATCAGTGGGCCACGTACGTGGCCTGTTGGAATGCACCCATAGACTTTACAGAAGAGTAGTTAACTAAGGTGGTACTTACTAAGCAGTAGGGGTGGGACATCAGGGCAATTACCGGCTACTGGATTTACTGGTTACCGGATTTTTAAAAAATGGATTGCCGGATTTGTACCGGTTTACCGGTACTGGATTTGAAATCAATGAAAAAAAACAAAAAAACCTCCCCTCTCCCCCTCCCAGACTGTGCGGGTGGAAGGGGGGGCACCCCCCACCCACCCTGCCCAGTCTGGATTAAAAAATTATTTTTTTTAACCCTAAGAGACGCCTTCTGCCTTGGTCTCATCACCGCAGGGCCCCTTGGTTTGCTGAGGGACTGCGGTGTATGAAGCGTGTAGGCAGGAGGCTAGAGCGACGCTGGCGTCGGACTCGATCTGACTCCGACCGTCTTCTCCATAGGGCCCATTTGCGGTCATATGTTGAGGCTGTGAGGACGGCGAGGAAGGAGTTCCTTGCTGTCCTCATAGCGTCTGCGAAGTCACGCCCGGCAGAGCTGTTTCGGGTGGTGCAGGGGCTGGTTAGTCCGGCCTCCCTCCGCCTTGATGGGGACGTGTCCCAGGCCCGCTGTGAGGAGTTTGTCAACTACTTCGCAGACAAGATTGCT